>CM069153.1:49980238-50096193 GCA_035221665.1 Okamejei kenojei | reverse complement strand
CCCCCCCCCCCCCGCTCTGAATGTCTCTGGAGTTGAGCTTGCATGCATTTAGAAGACACCCCCATCAACCATTCTCATCCCCCCCCCCCCACTAGCGCTCGGGTGCTATTTACCTGAAAGATATTAAAATCTGGCGTACAGATGGATAGAGTGGGCAACCAGGCCCTTCACCCAGCAATGTTACACAATGTAGAGATTTTAAATATCACGCCTTGTGATTTATCCCATCAGATAAAGCATTAAAATAATTTTAAATTTGAATCAGTAATTTTACTTTCATATCTTCCAGTATTAAAAAATAGTTATGGCCATTTTCATCCTTCAGAAAATTAGCTAAGGAGACGTGGGTGGCAACGTGGCTGACGAATCGGTCGGGCTAGATAAACTAAAAGAAAACATGTATAACACAGCAAAGAGTAGCCGGAAGCCAGAGGCTTGGGAAACTTTCGATAGGACAAAGAAGGAAACCCAAACCACAGGAGCCGTTGAGGCCCACTGGAGCCAATGTGAGAAGAGGAGGAGGGGGAGAGCGACACCCGACGGTAAGGTTTTAAAACCATGCGCGGGGGGTTGTTTTTTCTAGAGGCCCACAAGGGAGTCGTTGGAAGAAGAGGAGGAGGTGGAGAGGAGGACGCCGGACGGTAAAGGTTTAAATCCAGCGCGGGGCTTGTTTATTCAGCGGCACCAGGAGCCCCGTAGGGACACTGGAGGCGGGGGAGGAGCGCACCCCCGCCCGGTAGAAACAAAGAAACATAGAAAATTAGCGTGCAGGAAGTAGGCCATTCAGCCCTTCGAGCCTGCACCGCCATTCAATATGTTCCTTGCCTGATATCCAACTCCCAGTATCCGTACTGCCTTTATCCATACCCTCTGATCCCCCTTAGCCACAAGGGCCACATCCAACTCACCTCTTAACTCTCACCAAGAACTATCTGACTGGCCTCAAACTACACCTCTGTGGCAGAGAGTTCAGAGACTCACCATCTTCTGTGTGAACAAAGACTTTAGTCCCCCATATTCGTCTCCTAAAGGATTTCCCCCTAATCCTTAGAAGCTCGTGCCCCTGTCCTGACTTCCCCAAATCGGGGACTCAATTCATCCTGCATTAGCTGTCCAAATCCCCTTAAGAATTTTGTAAGTTTCTATAAAGATCCCACTTATCTCCTAATTCCAGCGAGTATAAACCGAGTCTATCCAGTCTACTTAAGACCGTCTGACCATCCAGGAAATCAGTCTGGGTGAAACCTTCTCTGCACTCCCTCTATGGCACTAATGTCCCTTCCTCGATATGGAGACCACTACTGCACGCATCCTCCAGGCTGCTGGCCCGTCCCCACCCACCCATGGACCTGTACCACCCCTCGAAGCCCCCTTGATCATCCCACCATGCTCTGTACTCAAATCTTTGCTATGAATGCTAACAATACCATTCGCTTTTTTTCACGCCTGCTGCACCTGCCTGCCTCCTTTTCAAAGATGGTGTACCCTGACACCCAGGTCTCGCGCATCTTCCCTTTTCCTAATCGGCACATTTACAGGTTTAAGGTACCTTTACCATTTAAGGTAAGGTTTAAAATCCAGCGGGGGGGGGCTTGTTTTTCAGATGTTACCGAAATCCATACCATTCCATTTGGCGAAGATGGTTTTTTTTTTTTATGAGGAAGCGCTGCTTTGTGGGACGTGGACCAGGATAAGAGCCTGATTGGCAGTCGATCCCAGCAGTTTGTTGTTGTACTTTTATATTGTGTCCTGAGTAAAGGGGGGCGTTGGAAGCCAGGGCAGTGTATGTTCTGGATGTCAGATGTCGGGAGGTCAGGGAATCTGATTAGCCCTCCAGAGTCCACCTTGCGCCAGGTGTGTTGAGATGGGGCTCCTAATAGGACTGTGTAGGATCCTGGATTAGCAGAAGCTTGATGAACCTCCGCCTCCTCAGGCGAGAGTGAGCGATGTAAGAGAGAGGGGAGCTACAGGGAGGTAGTCAACTCCCAGTCCACAGGAGGCAGACCAAGGGGTCACGGTTAGGCAAGGGCAACAAGGGGGCAGAGGCAAGGGGCTTAGAGAAGGAACCCCTGTGACCTAAACTGTGGAAAAATAGGTCACTACAGGGTTTGAGTACATATTGGAGGGGACAGGGGGGGGCTAGCTAGGGGGCACAACAGCGGACCGGGCCTCCGGCACAGAGACCGGCCCTGATGCTCAGAAGGGTAGCAAAAATGAGGAGGCATTTGTGATAGGGGACTCTATAGTTAGGGGGTCGGATAGGCAATTCTGTAGACGCACAGTTCGGGAGGACCCGGATGGTTAGTTTGCCTCTGGTTGACAGGGTCTCTCGCATGTGTCTAGAATCGTGTACAAATGTTCTGTTAAGGAGGGGGAGAGGAAGCCTGTTGTTGTGTGTTCACTTAGGTACCAATGGACATAGGAAGATATAAGTGATTGTGGTCCTGAAGGCGAGACATTCTAGGGAGTTGGGGGGAAAGTTAAGGGTGAAAGGACCAAAAGGGTAACGAATTTCAGGATTACTGCCTGTGCCGCGTGACAGACCGTGAGAGTAGGAATGAAATGAGTGGGTGGAGGATATATGCGTGCTGAGGGACTGGTTCAGTTGGGCAAGGGATTCTAGTTTCTTGATCACTGGGACATCTTTTGGGGAGGCTTCGATCTTGTACACTACATGGAAGGGTTGCACTTTGAGACCCAGAGGGGACAATATCCTGGCCAGGGAGATTTGCAAAGGCTACTGGGGAGACTTCTTAAACTAGACAAGGCTGGGGGGGAGGGACTCGGGTATGAGGGGGCTAGGGGTCAGGGTGTGCGGGCACAGAGGGCAGAGAAGGGAAGCACTCGGATCAATAATGTTGCAGCGAGAAAGATGAAAAGATAATAGAAAGAGGAATAAGGGAGGGTGTGGGGTTTTCTAAAATGTGTATTATTTTAATGCCGAGGAGCATTGTAAGTAAGGTGGACGAAACTTAGAGCCCTGGATTGACACCTGGAAATATGATGTTTGTGGCAATCAGTGTAAACATGGTTGCCAGGATGGGCTGTGATTGGGAAAATAAATATTCCAGGATTTCGTTGCTTTCAGGTTGTGTTAGAATTGGAGGGACCAGAGGGGGGAGGTTGTTTGCATTGCTTGTCAGAGATAGATTATTACATGCAGTGCTTTGGCAGGTTAGTTTAGAGGGCTGGTTAGGGACGGCTATTTGGGTGGAACTGAGAAAGTCGGGAACGGTTGAAGCATCACTTTTAGGGGTGTATTATTGTCGGCCAATTGGGGAGCATGTGAATTGGAAGAGGTAAAGATGTAAGGAAGATAGCTGATTATTAGTAGTAAGCACAAGGTAGTGTTGTGGGAGTATTTCCTAGTTTCCAAAAAATAGGACTGGGGTAACACATTCATGTAATATGGGCTGGATGGTTTGGAGTTTGTAAATCGTGTGCAGGATAGTTTTTTGAAGCAGTACATAGAGGGTTTCGACCAGAGAAGGGGCCCAGTGCTGGACCTCCTGGCACTGTTAGGGAAATGAGGAGGTCAGGTGGACGGACAGTATGCGTTGGGTGAGCACTTCCGGGAACCAGTGATCACAATACAATTTGTTGCAAATTTAATTATGGAGAGAGTTTAGAACTGGACCTAGGGTGGAGTTTTTTGATTGGAGAATAAAGGCTAACCTCTTGCGGGATATGCGCTCAAGGATTTTAAGGAGTGAAGTGGGGCATTTGTTTCTTGGGAAGGATGTATGAAGAGATATGCGAGGACATTTAAAAGGGGTATTTGTCAAGAGTACAGAATCTTTATGTCCCTGTTAGGTTGAAAGGAAATAGTAATAATTGGACGATAAAGAACCATGGTTTTCAAGAGGGAAATTGGACCTTTGTTTCGAAAAAAGAGTGATATCTACAATAATTATGAGGATAGGGCGTGGAGTAATTGACGATGCTATATGTGGAGTATAATGTATGTTAAAAAAAGAATCTTAAGAAAGAAAATTATGGATGCTTAAAATGAAATATATTTGAGGTGCTTTGGCAAGAAAGAGGTGGATACGGAAGGTTAACCCAAAGGGTTTCTACAGCTCATATATTATTAATAGAAAAAGGATAACGAGGGGTATAAAATTGGCCCATGAGAGAACCAGATAATTGGACCGCTATCTGCAGAGAGCCACAAAAGAGATGGGGGAGTTTATTGAACAATTTTCCTTCTTCTTCGGTATTCACCAAGGAGAAGGATATTGAACTCTCGGTGATTTAAGGGGAAAAAAGTAGAGTAGCATGGAAACTATGAGATTCAAAGAGGAGCGGAAACTGTACTGACACTTTTGAAAAATATAAAGTGGATAAGGTCTCCAGATCATGACAGGATATTCCCTAGGACATTGTGGTGAAGTTAGTGTAGTAATTAGCAGGAGAGCTATGACTGAAATATATCAAAATGTCATTAGAAACGGGAATAGTGCGTGAGGAATTGGCGTACTGCGCTATGTTGTTCCATTGTTTTGAAAAAGGGGTCAAAGATATAAACCTAGCAATTACTAGACCTACTAGTTGACGTCCAGTGGTGGGCAAATTAATGGAAAAGGATACTTAGAGTTAATTTTATATAAGCATCTGCGATAAACAGGGTCATGATCAGGAACTCATGTCAACAATGGATTTGTGCCTGGTTGGTCCATGGTTTGGATCAAACCTTCTTGGAATTTTTTGAAAGCTGGTATAACTAGGGAAATTGATGAGGGTAAAGCACGTGGATGTGGTCTTTATGGATTTCAGTAAGGCCTTTGAACAAGGTTCCCCATGGTAGGTTGGTTAGAAGGTTCAATCTTTGGGTGTTAATGGCGGATAGTAGAAGTAAGCAAGATGGATTCAACAGTGGCTGAATGGGAGATGTCAGAGTGTATTGGTTGGTTGGCGTGTTTGTAGGGTTGGAAAGCCGCGCCGTGTCGTTGTCCAGTGGGGTGCCTCAGGGATCTTGTTGTTGGGTCCACTGTCTGTTTGTAATGTTACATCAATGATCTGGATGATCGGGGTGGTGGAAAATTGGATATGTAAGTATGAAGATGATATAAGATAGGTGGAGTTGTGGATAAATGAAAGTAGATTTTACAAGTTTTACAGAGAGGATTTGGGCCATTTTGGAAAAGTGGCTGAAAGATGGCAGATGGGAGTTTAATGCTTGATAAGTCGTGGAAGTGCTTACTCTTGGCAGGACATTATCAAAATAGGACGTACATGGTATAATGGTAGGGAATGAGGAATGCTTGTGGAACAGTGGGATCTAGGAATAAACTGTGCATTTAGTTCTCTGAAGGTGGAATCATGTAGATAGGGTGGTAAAGAAAGCCTTTGGCCTATCTGTGCTGGCTTTATAATCAGAGCATTGTATATAGGGAGTTGGGAAGTAGTAAATGGTTAAAGTAAAATTGTACAAGGCATTGGTAAGACCAATTCTGGAGTATGTGTACAATTTTGGTTTCCTAATTATAGAAGGATGCGATCAACAAAAATAGAGAGGTACAGAGGAGATTTCTAGAATGTTGCCAGGGGTTCGCAGCAACTCATGTTACAGAGAAAGGTTGATAAAACAAGTTAGGTCTTTATTCTTTGGAGCGCAGATGGTTAAGGGGGGCGACTTGATTGAGGTCGTTAAAAATGATGAAAGGGATAGACAGAGTTGACGTGTGGATACGTTTTTCCCATTGTGGTAGGGGGAGATTCAAACAAGTCGTGGGCTATGAACAGTATGTAAAAGTTAAGGGACAGAGGTGGGTTTGGGTACGGGGGGTACGTGAGGGGGAACTTCTTTACTCAGACGGTGGTGGCTCAAGTGTGCAAAATCAGCTCCAGCAGAAGTGGTGTGGGAGGCAGGATCGATTTTAACATTTAAGAGTAAAAGTGGAATAGGTATATGGACGTGAAGGGAATGGAGGGGTATATGGTCTGAGTGCAGGTAGATGGGACTAGGGGGAAAACAAATGGTCCGGCCACCGGACTGGAAGGGCCAGAGGGCTGTTTCCGTGCTGTAATTGTTATATGTTATAAAACCCGGATACTATACGGGCTGAAAAAAGATGAAGTACGAGGGAGGGGATGCTGGCGGCCAGGAATATAAAGAAGGACAGTAACCTTCTTTAGATTAGATAGTTAAGGGGGAATCCTTCCGTAGCAAAGTCAAAAGTGGGTGCCTTGAAGGCAGACGTGGGTGAAAAATTATTTTGGGCAACAAGGAACTGGCAGAGAGTTGTACAGATACTTTCGGATTGTCTTTCACTAAGGAAGACACAATACACTTTACCTGAAGTCCAGCGCCATAAACCAGAGGATCTATGGGGGGTAGAGGACCTCGAAAAGAAATTTTCATGAGGTTGCGAGAATAGTATTGGGAAGGGGGGAGGGTATGAAGGATGGATAAATCCCCTGGGCCTGCTGGTCTGCATCCCAAGGTCCTCAGGGGAGGTGGCTCTAGACATAGTGGACATTGGTGATCATTTGCCAATGTTCAATCGATTCAGGATCAGTTACCTGTGGATTGGAGGATTAACTATGTTATCCCACTTTTCAAGAAAGGAGCGAGAGAGGAAACCGGGGGCAATTGCAGACCAGCTCTCCTGACTCTCGGTGGTGGGAAAGAATGCTGGAGTTAATTATTATTTAAAAGAGATAATAATGGGGCATTTGGATAGCAGTAATAAGGAATTAGTCCAAGGTCATACCCCATGGAACATGGATTTATGAAAGGGAAATCATTGCTTGATACTTCCTGGAATATGTTGAGGATTGTTGACAAGGGTTAAATTGGAATGAAGGGGAACCAGTGGATGGAGCGTATCTGGGACACTTTCTAAGGACTTTTGATAAGGTTCTCTGCATGGGAACTGCGGGGACAAAAATTAGGCACTTGTATGGAACGGTAGGGTGTTGCCATGGATAGAAAATTGGTTGGAGGACAGCCAGGTAAGCAAAAGCGTAGAGGTGAACGGGGTCCTTTTCAGAATGGCGAGGTCTGGATTACCGCAAAAGACTTGATGTTGGTGCACGCAAGTGTTTACCATATAATTAATGATTTGGAAGAGGGAATAAGCGAGCAACATAGCAAGTTTGCGGTGACCAAAAGCTGGGTCGGTTGGCAGTGTCTGGACTGCCAAGGGATGCACGAGGTTGTCTAGGAGGTTGCAGAAATGATGATCCTGGACACAGGTTGAGTGCGGAGTGGGCAGATGCATGGCAGTATAATATAGATAAATGTGAGGTTATCCACTTTGGTGGCAAAACAAGCGGGCAGATTATTATCTCAATGGGGTTAGGTTAGGTAAGGGGGAGGTGCAGCGAGACCTGGGTGTCCTTGTACACCAGTCACTGAAAGTTGGGTTACAGGTACAGTAAGCAGTGAAGAAAGCTAATGGAATGTCGGCTTTCATAACAAGAGGATTTCAGTATAGGATTAAATAGGTTCTTCTGCAGATTTATAGGGTTCTGGTGAGACCACATCTGGAGTATTGTGTACAGTTTTGGTCTCCTAATTTGAGGAAGGACATCCTTGTGATTGAGGCAGTGCAGCGTAGGTTCACGAGATTGATCCCTGGGATGGCGGGATTGTCATATGAGGAAAAATTGAAAAGACTAGGCTTATATTCACTGGAGTTTAGAAGAATGAGGGGGAATCATAGAAACATCCCCCAGAGTGCCCCCTATAAAAAGGGGACTGGACAAGCTGGATGCAGGAAAAATGTGCCCAATGTTGGGTGAGTCCAGAACCAAGGGCCTCCAGTCTACCTACCCCACCCTTGATAAAGGGGACGACTGAGAAAACTTTTTCACCCGTGTGTTGTTGAATTTGTGGAATTCCCTGCCACAGAGGGCAGTGGAGGCCAAATCACTGGATGGATTTAAGAGAGAGTTAGATAGAGCTCTTGCGGCTAGTGGAGTCAATGGATATGGGGAGAAGGCAGGCACGGGTTATTGATTGGGGACGATCAGCCATGATCACAATGAATGGCAGTGCTGGCTCGAAGGGCCGAATGACCTCCTCCTGCACCTATTTTCTATGTTTCTATGTTTCTAAATTGCACATTGTGTCAATAGGCAGCAGAGGTGTGAAGGGCAAAGAAAAGATCAACCCATCACAAAACCTTATTGTATGAAAAGACTGGACCATTTCCCACCCCAACCAACACTTCACACCCACTCACAGCCTGACCTCAGTCTGCAAAGACTGGTCCTTCTACACCCACCCGCACCCAATTACCACTTCGCACCCAATTACTCACACCCTCCTTGCTGAACAACATCACTTCATCAACAATAAACATAGAGGAGGTGGAGAGGCTTTTCAGAAGACAGAAAAGCCGAAATCTCCAGGACCTGACAATGTTTCCCCCTCTACTCTGAAGCTCTGTGCCAAACAACTGGCACCGGTCTATACAGACATGTTTAACCAGTCCCTGCAAACATGTATTGTCCCTGCCTGCTTTAAAGTCTACACTATTGTCCCTGTACCCAAAAAGGTAAGGATTACTTGTCTTAATGACTACAGGCCTGTCGCATTGATCTCTGTAGTCATGAAGATCCTTGAAAGGCTTGTGCTTGCCAAGCTGAAAAATATCACAAACCCCCTGCTGGACCCTCTGCAGTTTGCATATCGGGCCAATAGATCTGTGGATGATGCAGTCAACCTGGGCCTGCACTTATACTATATTCAGAATGAAGACATTTTTCTACATCTCAGCCCTTAAGGTCTTAAGTCTGCGACCCTTTGTTCTAGATCCTCCAGTCGCCAAAAATATGGAGTTTGTCTCACTCTGCCTGAATTTTGTTTGATTTGGTGAGGTCCCGTTCATGTCTTCCAAACACCAGCGACTACTGGCCCAGTGGCTCCTCCTCTCCTCACACGTTAGCCCTGCCATTCCAAGAATCAGTCTGGTCAGCTTTGGCTGAATTCCTTCTGTGGCAGGAAAACCCTTTCTCGGGTAAGGAGAACAAAGCAGCACACAAGGGATGGTCTCAGGAATATCCTGTAATATGGCAACAAGACATCTTGTTACTGTGCTCAAAAACTCCAGAAGAGAAGACCAACAAATATCACTTGCCTACTTACTGCATGCTGCATCACATGTCTGCTTTCAGTGATTAGTGCACAAAGACGAAGATATCTTTATCAATATTTCTGAATTCCTATAGTTCTCAGCCTTTCTGCTTTTTCATCAAAACATCAAGTTTATCCACAATATTCTGGATAGGAAATGTGTGGAGGAACATGGGTTAGGTGTAGGCAGTTGGGACTCACTCAGATTGACAACTTGGTCAGCATGTATGCATTGGGCCAATGGGCCTATGTACATGCTGTACAGCTCTTTGACTCTATGCTGCATCTGTGTGTATATTTGGACACCAGCACAACTGACTGGGAGGAGCTGGCCAAAGTTGACTGGAAAGATACACTAGCAGGGATGACAGTGGAACAAAAATGGCAGGTGTTTCTAGGAATAATACAGAAGGTGCAGGATCAGTTTATTCCTAGGAGGAAGAAAGATTCCAAGGGGAGTAAGCGGCGACAATGGCTGACAAGGGACATCAGGGACAGTATAAAAATTAATGCGAAGAGGGACAATGTAGCAAAGATGAGCGGGAAGCAAGAGGATTGGGTCATGTTTAAAGAACAACAGAAGATAAACAAAAAGACAATACATGGATAAAAGATGAGGTACGAAGGTAAGCTAGCCAAGAATATAAAGCAGGATAGTAAAAGCTTCTTTAGGTATGTGAAGAGGAAAAAATAGTTAAGACCAAAGTTGGACCCTTGAAGACGGAAAAAGGTGAATTTATTATGGTGAACAAGGAAATGGCAGATGAGTTTTTTTTTGGTTTTTGTTTCATAGAAAATAGGTGCAGTAGGCCATTCGGACCTTCGAGCCTGCACCACCATTCAATATGATCATGGCTGATCATCCAACTCAGTATCCTGTACCTGCCTTCTCTCCATACCCCCTGATCGCTTTAGCCACAAGGGCCACATCTAACTCCCTCTTAAATATAGCCAATGAACTGGCCTCAACTACCTTCTGTGGACGAGAATTCCACAGATTCACCACTCTGTGTGTGAAAAATGAGTTGAACAGGTACATTGGATCTGTCTTCACTAAGGAGGACACAAACAAACTTCCTGATATAGTAGTGGCCAGAGGATCTGGGGTGACGGAGGAACTGAAGGAAATCCACATTAGGCAGGAAATGGTGTTGGATAGACTGATGAGACTGAAGGCTGATAAATCCCCAGGGCCTGATGGTCTGCATCCCAGGGTGCGTAAGGAAGTGGCTCTAGAAATCGTGGATGCATTGGTGATAATTTTCCTATTCTCTATAGACTCAGGATCAGTTCCTGTGGATTAGAGGGTAGCTAATGTTATCCCACTTTTTAAGAAAGGTGGGAGAGAGAAAACAGGGAATTATAGACCAGTTAGCCTGACATCGGTGGTGGGGAAGATGCTTGAGTCAATTATAAAAGATGAAATAACTGAACATTTGGATAGCAGTAACAGGATCGGTCCGAGTCAGCATGGATTTACAAAGGGGAAATCATGCTTGACTAATCTTCTGGAATTTTTTGAAGATGTAACTAGGAAATTGGACAAGGGAGATCCAGTGGATGTAGTGTACCCGGACTTTCAGAAAGCATTTGATAAGGTCCTACATAGGAGATTAGTGGGCAAAATTAGGGCACATGGTATTGGGGGTAGAGAGCTGACATGGATAGAAAATTGGTTGGCAGACAGGAAACAAAGAGTAGGGATTAACGGGTCCCTTTCAGAATGGCAGGCATGACTAGTTGGGTACCGGAAGGCTCGGTGCTGGGACCGCAGCTATTTACAATATACCTCAATGATTTGGATGAAGGGATTCAAAGTAACATTAGCAAATTTGCAGATGGCACAAAGCTGGGTGGCAGTGTGAACTGTGAGGAGGATGCTATGAGAATGCAGGGTGACTTGGACAGGTTGGGGGAGTGGGCAGAGGCATGGCAGATGAAGTTTAATGCGGGTAAATGTGAGGTTATCCACTGGTAGCAAAAACAGGAAGGCAGATTACTATCTAAATGGCGTAGTTGGAAAAAGGGGAAGTACAATGGGATCTGGGGGTCCTTGTTCATCAGTCTATGAAAGTAAGCATGCAGGTACAGCAGGCAGTGAAGAAAGCGAATGGCATGTTGGACTTTATAACCAAAGGAATCGAATATAGGAGAAAAGAGGTCCTTCTGCATTTGTACAGAGCCCTAATGAGACCACACCTGGAGTGCAGTTTTGGTCCCCTAATTTGAGGAAGGACATTCTTGCAATTGAGGGAGTGCAGTGTAAGTTTACAAGGTTAATTCCCGGGATGGCGGGACTGTCATATGCTGAGAGAATGGAGCAGCTGGGCTTGTACACGCTGGAGTTTAGAAGGATGAAAGGAATTCTGTGGAATTCTCTGCCTCAGAGGGTGGTGGAGGCAGGTTCTCTGTATGCTTTCAAGGGAGAGCTAGATAGGGCTCTTAAAAATAATGACATTTATTCCCTTTTTAGTGAAGACACCATTGTTGTAATAGGAGAACACATTTCACAATAAAATTTGAAGAAGTACATCAGTTTTGCAAACTACATTTCAGTCATTTAATTCCGTTCATTTAATCCACTATTACCAATGACGAATAATGTCTGAAGTTTACCGACCTTCTGCAGAGGAACTTGTGTGGAATTCTGGAGAAGCAGCAACGTGGCTTTGAGCCCAGCACAGGACAAGCTGAGGTTCCCTTACACTGCACAGTAACTGACGCTGTCTCTAGGCAAACTAAATGACACTCCCCCTCCAGCTCAGGGTTCAGGCACCACTGGTGTTGATACAAATGTGTTAAGATATAGAATTATACAACAAATAAAGATTCCATCTGGAATCAAACTTGCACCTTTGCGATTTTGAACATTTCGAATGGATCTCAAAAGAGAGAGCTCCAGGTGCTTTGCTGCATCCTGCTGGGCCTGATGCTCCATGAGAGAGTACATGCAATCCAGGGAGGTCCTGCCATTTCATGATGAAAATACCTCCATAGAGGGTTGTGTTCATTAAACACGCTGGCAATTCCATTGCACCCATTAGGATAAACTGAACCATTCCCGGAGAGAGGATTGGCCCTGGTGAAAGGAGAAAGAACATACTGTTTCCTCACTTGCCTCTTCATGGGAAGGAGCCCACAGATGTCACCATGGGAAGCTTTCACTGACCTAAAGAATGCCCACCATTATTGGTCAGCTGAGCAAAATCTCGAATGACATTTAAAGAAGCAAGAGTACAGAGTGTACACTGCGTGTGGACCTCAGCATCCATCCTTGGGAGTGGCTTGGTCACACGACCACTCACTGAGATGGCCGAACCCTGAAGGGTATGTCTGCCATGCTCTTTCTACAGCAGGTAGAGAATGAGCCAACACAAGGGATTGACCTACTTGACCTCCTCCTCTCCTGTCCACCTGCAACAGTTGAATCTGTTGACCATGGCTTTGGCAGAAATCAGAAGACCATTGCACAGTTCTCATTGAGGACAATGTTTTGTCATTACACCAAAGTCATCCCATATTGCTCTGACTGGTACAACAGTTTTTGATATCATCTTCCCAAAGGAGCTGCAGCGGCTGAGACATTGGCTATGTTCAACGTAGAGGATGATTGACTATGAACTCAACAGAAGTCAGGGGACGTGGGGAAAGTGGGAAGGTGGTGTTGAGACCAATATTGGATCAGCTGTATGGGCCTGAGAAATTGTGCTTCTTCAGACTTTATTCCTTGGAGTGCAGCTGAGATAGTTAGAAACATAGAAAATAGGTGCAGGAGTAGGTCATTCGGCCCTTCGAGCCTGCACCGCCATTCAATATGATCATGGCTGATCATCCAACTCAGTATCCCTTACCTGCCTTTACTCCATACCCCCGATCCCTTTAGCCACAAGGACCACATCTAACTCCCTCTTAAATATAGCCAACAAACTGGCCTCAACTACCTTCTGTGGCAGAGAATTCCAGAGATTCACCACTCTCTGTGTGAAAACTGTTTTACTCATCTCGGTCCTAAAAGATTTCCCCCTTATCCATTAACTGTGACCCCTTGACCTGGACTTCCCCAACATCGGGAACAATCTTCCAGCATCTAGCCTGTCCAACCCCTTACGGATTTTGTATCCCCCCTCAGTCTTCTAAATTCTAGCGAGTACAAACCGAGTCTATCCAGTCTTTCTTCATATGAAAGTCCTGACATCCCAGGAATCAGTCTGGTGAACCTTTTCTGTACTCCCTCTATCGCAAGAATCTTTCCTCAAATTAGGAGACCAAAACTGTACGCAATACTCCAGGTGTGGTCTCACCAAGACCTTGTACAACTGCAGTAGAACCTCCCTACTCCTATACTCAAATCCTTTTGCTATGAATGCTAACATACTATTCGCTTTCTTCACTGCCTGCTGCACCTGCTTGCCTACTTTCAATGACTGGTGTACCATGACACCCAGGTCTCGTTGCATCTCCCCTTGTCCTAATCGGCCACCATTCAAATAATAGTCTACTTTCCTGTTTTTGCCACCAAAGTGATAACCTCACATTTATCCACATTATACTGCATCTGCCATGCATTTGCCCACTCACCCAGCCTATCCAAGTCACCTTGCAGCCTCCTAGCATCCTCCTCACAGCTAACACTGCCCCCCAGCTTCGTGTCATCCGCAAACTTGGAGATGTTGCATTCAATTCCCTCGTCCAAATCATTAATATATATTGTAAATAGCTGGGGTCCCAGCACTGAACCTTGCGGCACCCCACTAGTCACTGCCTGCCATCCTGAAAGGACCCGTTCACTCCTTCTCTTTGCTTCCTGTCTGCCAGCCAGTTCTCTATCCACATCAATACTGAACCGCCAATACCGTGTGCTTTAAGTTTGTATACTAATCTCTTGTGTGGGACCTTGTCAAAAGCCTTCTGAAAGTCCAGATATAATACGTCCACTGCTTCTCCCTTATCCACTCTACTAGTTACATCCTCAAAAAATTCAATAAGATTCGTCAGACATGATTTACCTTTCGTAAATCCATGCTGACTTTGTCCAATGATTTCACCACTTTTCAAATGCGCTGCTATCCCATCTTTAATAGCTGACTCTAGCAGTTTCCCCACTACCGATGTTAGACTAACTGGTCTGTAATTCCCCATTTTCTCTCTCCCTCCCTTTTTAAAAAGTGGGATTACATTAGCTACCCTCCAATCCTCAGGAACTACTCCAGAATCTAAAGAGTTTTGAAAAATTATCTCTAAGGCATCCACTATTTCTGGGGCTTTCCTTAAGTACCCTGGGATACAGCCTATCTGGCCCTGGGGATTTATCGGCCTTTAATCCATTCAATTTACCTAACATCAATTTCTGGCTAACCTGGATTTCACTCAGTTCCTCCATCTCATTTGACCCACGATCCCCTGCTATTTCCGGCAGATTATTTATGTCTTCCTTAGTGAGGACAGAACCAAAGTAGTTATTCAATAGGTCTGCCATGTCCTTGTTCCCCATGATCAATTCACCTGTTTCTGACTGCAAGGGATCTACATTTGTTTTAACTAATCTTTTTCTCTTCACATATCGATAAAATCTTTTGCTGTCAGTTTTTATGTTCCCGGCCAGTTTTCTTTCTTAATCCATTTTCCCTTTCCTAATTAAGCCCTTTGTCCTTCTCTGTTGGACTCTGAATTTCTCCCAGTCCTCTGGTAGGCTGCTTTCTCTGGCTAATTTGTATGCTTCATCTTTTGCTTTGATACTGTCCCTGATTTGCCTTGTTATCCACGGATGCACTACCTTCCCTGATTTATTCTTTTGCCATACTGGGATGAACAATTGTTGTAGTTAAATGCCTTCCATTGCATATCCACCGTCAACCCTTCAAGAATCAATTGCCAGTCTATCTTGGCCAATTCATGTCTCATACCCTCAAAGTTACCTTTCTTTAAGTTCAGGACCCGTGTTTCAGAATTACCAATGTCACTCTCCATCATAATGAAGAACTCAACCATATTATGGTCACTCTTGCCCAAGTGGCCACGCACAACAAGGCTGCTAACTAACCTTTCCTCATTACTCAATACCCAGTCTAGAATAGACTGCTCTCTCATTTGTTCCTCTACCTGTTTGTTTCGAAAACTATCCCGCATACATTCCAAGAAATCCTCTTCCTCAGCACCCCTGCCAATTTGATTCACGCAATCTATATGTAGATTGAAGTCACCCATTATAACTGTTTTACCTTTGTTGCACGCATTTCTAATTTCCTGTTTGATGCCATCCCCAACTCCACTACTACTGTTAGGTGGCCTGTACACAACACCCACTAGCGTTTTCTGCCCCTTAGTGTTTCGCAGCTCTACCAATATCGATTCCACATCCTCCATGCTAATGTCCTTCCTTTCTATTACGTTAATCTCCTCTCTAACCAGCAACGCTACCCCACCTCCTTTTCCTTTCTGCCTATCCCTCCTGAATATTGAATATCCCTGGATGTTCAGCTCCCAGCCTTGGTCACCCTGGAGCCATGTCTCCGTGATCCCAACTATATCATAATCCACCTTATTACGAATGCTCCTCGCATTGAGACACAAAGCCTTCAGGCTTGTTTTTACAACGCTCTTACCCCTTATACAATTATGTTGAAAGGTGGCCTTTTTTGATTTTTGCCCTGGATTTGTCTGCCTGCCACTTTTCACCTTGCTACCTATTGCTTCTATCCTCATTTTACACCCTTCTGTCTCTCTGCTCACACATTTAAGAAACCTACCACCTCTTATTCTCTGTTTATTATTTTTGTCTTCTTTCCCCCCTACGTGTTGCGTCTGACTGCTTCCCTTCTCTGCCTCCTGCCTCACACACGGTCTACTTGCTTTCTCTATTTGAGTCCCTCCCCCCAACCGATATAGTTTAAAGTCTCCCCAGTAGCCTTTGCAAATCTTCCCGCCAGGATATTGGTTCCCCTCGGGTTCAAGTGCAACCTGTCCTTTTTGTACAGGTCACATCTTCCCCAAAAGAGGTCCCAATGATCCAGAAACCTGAATCCCTGCCCTCTGCACCAGTCCTTCAGCCACGCATTTATCCTCCACCTCGCTCCATTCATACTCTCACTATCGCATGGCACAGGCAGTAATCCTGAGATTGTTACTTTTGCGGTCCTTCTCCTTAACTCTCCTCCTAACTCCCTAAATTCTCCTTTCAGGACCTCTTCTCTTTTTCTACCTATGTCATTGGTACCTATATGTACCACGACCTCTGGCTCCTCTCCCTCCCATTTCAGGGTATCTTGGACACGTTCAGTCAGATCCTGGACCCTGGCACCAGGGAGGCAAACTACCATCCGGGTCTCCTGACTGCGTCCACAAAATTGCCTATCTGACCCCCTAACTATAGAGTCCCCTATTACTACTGCCCTCCTCTTCTTTTCCTTAACCTTCTGAGCAACAGGGCTGGTCTCTGTACCCGAGGCCCGGCCGCTTTTGCTACCCCCAGGTAGGCTGTCTCCCCCAACAGTACTCAAACAGGAGTACTTATTGCCAAGGTGTACAGCCACCGGGGTACTCTCTAGTCCCTGCCTCTGCCCCTTGCCTCTCCTAACTGTGACCCATGTGTCTGCCTCCTGTGGTTTTGGAGTGACTACCTCCCTGTAACTCCTCTCTATGAGCTCCTCGCTCTCCCTGACCAGACGGAGGTCATCGAGCTGCTGCTCCAGGTACCGAATACAGTCCCTTTGGAGCCCCATCTTGAGGCACCTGGCGCAGATGTGGACGTCTGGAGAGCTATCTGACTTCATGACTTCATGACCTCCCACATCCGACATCCAGAACAGTAAGCTGCCCTGGCACTCATACTCCCCCTTACCACAGCTACAATACAAAGTACAATACAATACAATGTACAATACAATACAGTACAAAGCAAGGATTATAGCGGGAAGAAATCAGCAAGGATCTGACTGCCAATCAGCTGCTCGCTCGAGTCCGCTTCCATCAATCAGTGGCTTCCTCAAGCCCACTTGTTTTGAACTGCGAGCTGCGAATGGAACGCTACGGATTTGGGTACTCCTCCCACTGCAACCGCTCCTGGGCGTCTGTGGAAACAAGCCCCATGATTGAGTTTTTAAACTTACAGCTCGGTCATCGCTCCTCCCACTGCAACCGCTCCTGGGCCTCTGTGGAAACAAGCCCCGCGATCGAGTCTTTAAACTTACAGCTCGGACATCGCTCCTCCCACTCCAACCGCTCCTGGGCCTCTTGAATAAAGTTGAATTATTGAGGGGAATAGATAGACTGAATGAACAGAGCCTTTTACCCAGTGTGGAGGTATCAAGAACCAGAGGACACGGGTTTGAGGTGAGATGATAAGGTTTAATATGAACACGAAGGGCATCCTTTACATTCAAAGGATAAAGGATTCAAACAAGAGGAGTTGAGTATAGAAGCAAAGAGGTCCTCTGCAGTTGTACATGGCCCTAGTGAGACCACACCTGGAGTATTGTGTGCAGTTCTGGTCCCCTAATTTGAGGAAGGACATTCTTGCTATTGAGGGAGTGCAGCGTAGGTTTACAAGGTTAATTCCCGGGATGACGGGACTGTCATATGCTGAGAGAATGGAGCGGCTGGGCTTGTATACTCTGTAATTTAGAAGGATGAGAGGGGATCTTATTGAAACAAATAAGATTATTAAGGGTTTGGACATGCTAGAGGCAGGAAACATGTTCCTGATGTTGGGAGAGTCCAGAACCAGGGACCACAGTTTAAGAATAAGGGGCAAGCCATTTAAAACGGAGATGAGGAAAAACCTTTTCACACAGAGGGTTGTGAGTCTGTGGAATTCATTGCTTCAGAGGGTTGTGGATGTCGGTTCGCTGGATGCTTTCAAGGGAGAGCTAGATTGGGCTCTTGAAGATAGTAGAGTCAGGGCAGGGCCGGCCTTAAGCCGATTGGACCAATTTCTCCCAATTGGGCCCCGCGCCTAAGGGGGGCCCGTGTTAATTTTCCGTATTTCGTACGGAAATGCAAATTTGCTTTGTTAAATAAAGATTTTTTAAAAACATTCGCCATATGGATTTTTTTACAAAACGAACATGGATAACAACCGCTGCACGGCCATCAAACACAAACGACTTGTTAACTACTACTGTAGCACTTGATAACAGCCAGTAGTTAACAAGTAGTTATACAATGTGTCATCAATGCATCAATCCACATTCCTCAGTAAATGTTATTGTGTTTTGAACATGTATTAATGACGCTGCGTTGCTTTCAATACAATTCACGCGGCGTCATTAATACTTGTTCAAAACACAATTACATTTACTGAGGAATGTAGATCGATACATTGATGACACATTGAGAATTTCTTAAAACTCACCATCATGATTGAGGGCTTCTTCTTGGTGAACTTCTTGGTGTGCAGCAGGTTAGTCATTCAATTTACCTACTGACCCACGTTGTGTCTCTCTGTCTTTCGCTCTCTGCCTCCCTCTCTCTCTCTCACTCGCTCTCTCTCTCTCCCGCTCCCCATCTCGTCTCTCTTTAGCTCTCTCGGCAGTCCCGGAATCATTGACGTTTTGCGATAGACAAAAATGCTGGTGAGCGGGTGAGGCAGCATCTATGGAGCAAAGGAAATAGGCAACGTTTCGGGTTGAAACCCTTCTTCAGACCTGGCCCGAAAACTTAAGGCAAAGTAAAAAGTTACTGTTATATGATATTCTTCTGACAATGTTATTATTGTTTAGCAAAGGTTGCTATGATTTATATTTTCACCCCCAATATTTTCAGTATTGTGCTATCTTCCTCTCAGCTGGGACTTTTCTGAAATGCAAAGTCCAATAACTATATATTTAAGCAATATTATTCTATTAAATGTGATCTTGAGAGTACATAATACTTTCTGTGGTATTCATAACACAATGATAAAAATATCTTTGTTTTGATTGCACCTACCAAGATGCATACATTATTATATTAGTTAATATGTACCGAGGGCAAATTTTAGTTCCATTGCTCCCCATTCCCAATTACTTTTACATTGAAGTGATTGAAGTGATCCAAGTAAAGTTTAAATGGCATCAGAAAAATAAAACCTCCGGAATGGATGATATTCATTACGTGGTTGGCTGGTCATGATCGGCAAAATTACTATATTAAACTTTGAATCTTCAGATGCCCTGGTTCAAGCTAAAACTAAAGACAAATAATAAACTCCTCACACATTCCCCAGCAAGTATATCTGTCACTCCTTTAAAATATGCCCCTTCTTTGAACAAGCTCTTAAACATCACATCTGAATCAGTTTCCATTTGTGTGAGAGTTGGCAGCCCTGCATTCAGGACATGATGCAAAATTCAGAGCAATGGTCAAGGTGGAATGAAGAGCTATCTAGCAATTTAACCACAATGATTAGTCTATCTGAGCTCTGAGCTGTTTCACTTCCTGTTTTTTACCTCAACTAAATTTCACAATGTGTAAATAAACATCAGAAGTGTGAAGGACAAAGAAAATATCAAACCATCCCAAAACTAATGAAACATGCAAAAGAGAATTGGGGGTGGATTATTTGTCACTATGAGCTTGTTCAATCATTCAAAACAATCTCATATTCCAATTCTCTCCTGATAAATGTTGATGCATTTTATGTCAAATAAATCTATCCCCTACTTAACAAGATTCAGTGACCTGCCATCTACCATTTTCTGTGGGGTGAATTTCAATAGCTCCCCAAATTCACAATGAAGACATTTCTCAGCCCTAAATGTTTCACTCCTTATCTTGAGTCCAAAACCCCTTGTTGCAGATCCTACAGACACTGGAGATATCCTTATGTATCAAGTCTAGCTTTGCATTGAATGTTGTTTAATTTAGAGAGGTCATGTTTAAGTCTTCCAAACTCTAGTGACTACTGGCTCAGTCAGCTCCTCCTCTCCTTACACATTAGTCCTGTCATTCCAGGAATCAGTCTGGTCAGCCTTGGCTGCATTACATCTGTGGCTGAAACATCCTTTCTCCAGTAAGGAGAGCACAAAGACATGTTGGGAGAGACATGGGTCAGGCGCAGTTAATTATGATGGGGTCAGTTGGACATCTTGGTCAGCATGTGTGCGTTGGGTCGATGTGTCTATTTCCATGCTCTACAGCTCTATAACTCTCTGCTGTATCTGTGTATATTTGGCAAGTAACTCAACTGATTGACATCACCTGGAAACCTCTTTGCATCCTCCTACTTACTCTCAGTTTCATGTCATCAAACTTAGAAACATTAAATTTGTTTCCTTGTCAATACCATTGATGAACATTGAAAATAATGGACTCAAGAACTGGCTTGATTCTGGATCATTCATCACCAACTGCCACCCTAACAAAGTCTCCTCTCTGTTTCCTGTCTACCAAATAATTTTCAATTCATGCCTGTTTAATATTGCCTAATCCACATATTTAAAAATTCAAAGATCTTCTGAAAATTCGACACATCCACTTGTTCTCCCTGAAACAAACAAAAACAATCTGCCGGGGGTTCTCAGTGGGTCAGGCAGCGTCTGCCGAGGAAAATGTGCAGATGACCCTGTATTGTGACCCTTCTTCAGTTGCGAATGGTCATTTGTCCATTTACTTCCACAGATGATTCCTGATCCACAAATTCCCTCCAGCAGTTTGCTCTTTGCTCGTGTTTCCAGATTCTGCAAACTCTTGGGTCTCCACATCTTCTCCCTTATCTATTCCACATGGTACTTCACAATAATCTCCAATAGATTTGTTTGCCATGATTTTGCTTACATAAATTCAAAAAGACATTGTCTTATCGCATAAATTATTTAAAAATATCCAAACACTGTTTTGGAACCTGGAAACACCAAACCAGGTTGGAGATTGAAATATTTTTTAATAATAAAGAGCAGTCATTTAGTAGAGAGGAACACCACTATTTTATTTTTAAATCGGTGGAAAGTAGCAAAAATAATTAACAAAATTACGCTTTTTGGTCAAGACACCAACAATGCAATAGTTAGTTACTATCCTTATAATAAATACATCCTCAGCACACATGCCCCATGTTCTGTTCTCAGGTATTAAAAATAATTACATAAATAGAATTATACAGAATTTATTTTAAATGTAAAGGGTAAATAGAGAAGTTGTTTCTGAAGATAACATCAGCGTAAAAGATGAAGGATCTGTGTTAGGCCCTGTTTACACTTCTGCTGTGAAACTCAGCAAGTGCCCCAACTGAGATATTTGCACCAGATAAGACAGGGGGTGATCCCAGTGTTTAGAATGTGAGAGTGACGGACAGTGTGAGTTGGAGGGGGAGATGGGATGAATTACGAAGAGAAAGATTCAGGAACTGGGGAAAAATATCAAAACAGAGGGTGAGCAGCAATAAAAATGAATTGTATTTCTCTGCAGAATTCACACAATATGGGGGAAGTTAGTTGTTAACCCGGATTAAGGAAGGAACCTGATTAGATTTCTTGTCACGATTAGGACGACTAACTCCTAAGCTGATGATGAGCTGCACTTTGTGATTCCCTCCAGAATTTTTGCTTATAAATCTATGTTTTTGGATATGGGCCTCAGTGCTTAGGCTTCCATTTTTAACCCATGGGGATGTGACCATCCTTATTTCACCACTGAGGTGTTTAGTAAATGATGTAATGAGAGGAGTAGGCCCCACAAATAACGAAGGACCATCAACATCGTTCTAGATGTTGCTGTACTGAGGGATAACAAAGTCTATCTTTCTTGGCTAACAACCTAACCTTCGGCCTCCAAGATGCAGGTACATTTTCTAGAAATGTTACAACATTTTGAGATTTTAAAAATCAAGTCTGCAATTTATCCCATCAGATAACGCATAAAAAGTTGAATTTGACACCTAACTCACTTTCATATCTTCAGTATTAAAAAGGTTATGGCCATTTTCATAATCGGAAATTAGTATCTTGTTCCCTATTGCTTTTCCATTGACTTAACACAAAAGCTGAGATTGAGGACAGTCAAAAGCCCATAACTTTCTTAAAAATTAAGAGAACTGAATGAAATTTTCAGTTATTATAGATTGAAGCATTCTGAAACAAATATAAAACATCTTACTTGGATGACCTGAAATTAAAGCATATAATTAGTTAATTACCTAATTGTATCTAATTACAAAATTGTCCGTTGTGACGGAAATAGTAATAAACACCCAGACTGCCTTGAAAATTCAAAAACGTGATATTCTCAAGATCAGAACTTTAATATCATTGTATTATATGCTGTAAGTCTGTAACAGATAGGTAAATAAATTACAATTTCTAGCAATAGACCAGGTCTTTATGGAGAAGATCAGTTGCTAGATGGTACATTGACATATCATAATCAGTAGGATCATCATACTCCTCAGATTGTAACCAATAAACAACTCTGTACGCCTTGTTTTTCCTCAACTTTTCAATTTTGGCATTGTAAAATACAAGTTTTTGCTCTTTAAACCACGCATGACATGCTTTTCTGCCCACTACTTTCCCATTAAGAATGTCTTGTAGATTAGTAAGATTAAACGAGAACTTACCAGTTTGAAGTTTGATCTTGATTTTATGAGGAGTTACGTTGGTGATTACGTGAAGAAGGCCCGCCAGGACGCCTGCGCAGCGAACTTCAAAGCAGCGGTATGAAATCACAAATAAACAACACCGAAGTAAACAATAAGATCAGTGACTCGAGAACTACCAGATGATCTTTTATGAGAGAGGGTACACAAAAGGCTGGAGAAACTCAGCGGGTGCAGCAGCATCTAAGGAGCGAAGGAGATAGGCGACGTTTCGGGTCGAGACCCTTCTTCAGACAGAGGGTTGGGTGTGGTGGGCACGTAATCACCAACGTAACTCCTCATAAAATCAAGATCAAACTTCAAACTGGTAAGTTCTCGTTTAATCTTACTATTTTACTTCGGAGTCACGTGAGTGATTCCGTGAAGAGTTCAAAGTTTTGTGGTTTCATGCCGCAGATTACAATCTCGGCATCCCATTGCATTTGATTGACTCGAAAGAGAAATAAATGCAGTAGTAATAACATTGTATTCAATGTAATGATAGGGTTTATTTAACAATGTAAACAAACAACAGTACCCCTAAAATTTAGGTACTTAAAATGATATTGGCAAACAGCCCTGGATTGACAATTGGCCGATGATACATTTCTGAAACATCAGCTCATTTGCCCATCCGACGGCCACTACAATTTGGTCGAAGGACACATACCTCCATTTGACCGCCAACATAGCTGCTGCCCTAGTATAATGAGATGTAACCACACTCTCTAAATGATATACTGACATTGATGCTGACCTGGTGGAATGAGACATATAATCATCAATGTTAATACCTGTTGCGGCCACCTTGAAATAGTCTGAACCGACCTTTTCTTGTGTAATTGTTTATTAATGAATACACAATGCTGAATCCATACCATTCTGGTGGCCTTGATAACATAAAATTGAGACAGTGGGGTATTCAAATGATCTTAAAACCATGCCAGCCCTGGTTAGCTCAGCTAGTGTAGACCAGAATGAATATGTAATGGCATGAACAGCCAATTCCATCCTGTCCAGCCACAGCGTTCGCAATGTTTTGCCATCGTTGTGCTGATATTAGAGTCATAACTAAGGATAAAGCTGGAACCCCTTGGTGAAATAATGTTACACATTTACAATAACCAACTGCATAATCTTGTGATGCGAGTACTTGTATCAAGATCTTTTTAACAGCTTGATATCCGGGTTGGACCCGACAATGTAGTTCCCTTATGTTACAGCTGTAATTTCTCTATAACTGAACTATTGTCAATATCACTTAAAATGAACTGGAAATGTCAGTAATTTGTATCGTATCAAATGTATCATAATATTTAACAACATTTCTGATCCCCTCAATAGGGATGTACTGCTTTTTTGGATGCTACCCACGCATACTGCAGTGAACACTCTCATGGCTAAATGTGACAACATGAGGCATAAGTTAATCCATTGAAAATGTGTAAGTCAATAATTGTTTTACTGTGCAAAGACCAGTCTCCTGAACCACAGTTTAAAACAGCAAGTTCTTGCTTTTTGGCATAACTGAATACCGTTGTGCCATAATGCCTGATGAAGCAGGCAACATGGACGCTTGGCCAGTCCGATAGTATGAATCCAAACAAGGTCTTGCTGACTGTTTTAAGACCCAGCTAATGAGGAAGACATAAAGTCCATTCCTCCTATTGAAACGAGAATATATTTCTCCACACTGTTGTGTCACATATTTTTGCCAACAGTGAACATGTATAAACATGACAAACATTTGATAAAGTATTGAATCATGCTTTCATCATACTTTGAGATCCAACATTTATTCTGTGTTATCATCAATCTAAACTGGACGATACACCAGTGGCAAGGAGATTAATTACAGGATATTCTTCCTAATTACCATGAGATTAACATATGTCACCATTGTAGAGCAGCAACTTAACTTTGTGCATGAAGAATATGTATATTCACTCAAAACCTTACTCAACGGTGCATTAAGTGTATATATTTAGTTGATACGAACAACTGAAGATTTGGTACTCATGCAATCTCCACTACCTTTGAGTAGGTGATGGTATATGGAACTTCTCATCTTAGAGTTCGAACATCAGTTCATAATAACTGAATTCAACCGACCACACTACTGTAGTGAGTTTCAAGTTCAAGTTCAATGAGTATGGTCATGTTCAGCAATGCTGAATACTGTTACTTCATCATTGTGGCTGAAGTAGCCTCAGCTGACAATAGCACAAGGTTGTTAGCAATGATCTAATTGCTACTTACACAATATCAGTTCCTTGATTAGCTCAGCTGCAACCCAGCTGCCATATTGCCAATTACTTTAATCAGTTTTGTAACAGATTGCTATAACCCCAAAATCTTGCCACAAGGTGGAGACAAGGATAATAATAATTACAGGTAAATCCCAATGACCAACAACAGTCTATCCCATACTGCAAAGCCCACTGTTATAGTACAGTTATATTGTCTTTACTAACCTTTGTAATGGGATTTGTATAACATGAATCTCTTACCTTATGAACCTGTTGAAGTCAGGAGTAAATGTTCATATGCCAGATACTCATCGTTCTTCATAATAACATGCCAATCCTGCCTTTTGCATGGGTGGTTTGCATGAGAACTTCCAAACATAATCCAACTTACTTGGAATGCTCTGGCTGTGCCTCAACCAAATATTTTACCCCTTGTGTGTTGTACAAACAAATGTAAATATTACAACTTGTGAACGGTGCAGTACCCAAATTTTGGAAGTGCTAGACACATTTAGTTGAGCATGATCGGAAGGTGCATGGAATTTCTGAGCTATCATGCTGCCCCCAGCTCCAGTGAACCGCTACTACCGATGAGCATCTGGGGTGTGTTTCTGAACAATGACTTTTGCCCGTTGATGGCCGAATTAATTAATCTGACAGGCTTCTTCCCCTGTAGAATAGACCTACCTGAATAACCGATTCAGCGGCTAGCTCTCACATCCCCCAGGCGTTGTTCACTGCCGGCACATATGTACTTGAATCTGTTCTATTGACATCTTAAAAGCCCGGAGTCTTATCTTTTGCTGTTCCCTTCTAAGAAGGGTGATTCGTAGGCAACTCTAACAGGCGCTGCCGCAGGCCATAGGATACAATACTGCTATGAACCCATTGGCCTTACCCCAATAGAATATTTTACTGGGATGGCAACTTAATTGTCAGGAACGGTACCTCTGACACGTGCCCTTCATCCCTTTGGGTATGCCCCACGGCCATACCCTGAGACTCAGTGTCAGCCGGATACTGACCCATCTTGGTCTCTGCCTCTGAGAGGGAGACCTTTGCAGCACTGTATACAACAGTTGCTGTATAAGGATAATCGTTTCAACGCACTATCCAGCCACAGTGAGGAATTCATCCCCCGACTACGTGGGCCTTGCTCTCTAACCCCGATGGAGAATCATCTCATCTGTGTCAGAACATGGATAGGTGCCTCAATAGTAAGGATGTCCTTCCTCAAATTAGAGGGCCAAAACTGTACACAGTACTCCAGGTGTGGTCTCACTAGGGCCCTGTACAACTGCAGAAGGACCTCTTTGCTCCTATATTCGATTCCTCTTGTTATGAAGGCCAACAGGCCATTCGCTTTCTTCACTGCCTGCTGTACCTGTATCGATCGACCTGTTTAAGTCGAAGATAGACAAAGAGAGCTGGTGTACCTCAGCGGGTCAGGCAGCATCTGTGGAGAACATGGATAGGTGACATTTCACAGAGTACTGGAGTAATTCAGCGGGTCATGCAGCATCTGTGAAGAACATGAATAGGCGATGTTTCACAGAGTGCTGGAGTAACTCAGCGGGTCAGGCAGCATCTGTGAAGAACATGGATAGGTGAAGTTTCACAAAGTGCTGGAGTAACTCAGCGAGTCTGGCAGAATCTGTGGAGAACATGGATAGGTGACGTTTCACAGAGTGCTGGAGCAACTCAGTGGGTCACAGCATCTGTGGAGAACATGGATAGGTACAAAGTGCCTCTATCCACCTACCAGTTGCAAGGGTTTGGCCCACCTCATCTCTTCGGCATTCTCCCCATCTACATCTTCAATCTGAAGAAGGGTCCTGATCAAAATGATGCTTGTCCATTCACTTTGTGGTGACAAAGATGCTGCCTGATCTGCTGAGTACCTCCCACTCTTTGCTTTTAGACCTAGTTATATTTCATAGTTAAGTTGGATCTGTCGAAGCAAAAGTAGTTTATTATTTGTGGACACTGTTTCAAGTTTACAGTTTACTAATCCTGTCCCATCTGTTCACTCTACTGTAGTTTTTAGTCAGTCTGAATCTATATTTGGTTTAGTCTGAGTATGGGAAGTGCCACAAATTATTTACTGTTCCCCTGTCTGTGAAGGAGTAAAGAGGTTCTTCTGCAGTTGTATAGGGCCCTGGTGAGACCACATCTGGCGTATTGCATACAGTTTTGGTCTCCTAATTTGAGGAAGGACATCCTTGTGATTGAGGCAGTGCAGCGTAGGTTCACGAGATTTATCCCTGGGATGGCGGGACTGCATATGAGGAAAGATTGAAAAGACTAGGCTTTCACTGGAGTTTAGAAGGATGAGGGAGGAGTTTAGAAGGATGAGGGAGGAGCTCATGGAAACTTATAAAAGGTCTGACAAGCTAGATGCAGGAAAAATGTTCCCAATGTTGGGCAAGTCCAGAACCAGGGGCCACAGTCTTGGAATAAAGGGGAGGTCATTTAAGACTGAGGTGAGAAAAAACATTTTCATCCAGAGGTGTGAATTTGTAGAATTCCCTGCCACAGAGGGCAGTGGTGGCTAAATCACTGGGTGGATTTAAGAGAGAGTTAGAGCTCTAGGGGCTAGTGGAATCAAGGGATATGGGGATAAGGCAGGCACGGGTTATTGATTGGAGACGATCAGCCATGATCACAATGAAGGCTCGAAGGGCCGAATGGCCTCCTACTTCACCTATTTTCTATGATTCTTAGGGGTGACTTTCAGTTTTCACTGCGTATCTCCAAAGCCTGGGTCCCATGCTGCTGGAAGTGTCTTCTGCGATTAGACATTCTCTTCCTATTATGCCAAATGTTGGCAGGATTGGGAAATCCTTCCCCATCGCTGTTCCTCTGACTTAAGTCATTTAATTCAAAGTATTTCTTCCAGTTGTAGAGTCTGAGCTGTCTGTGTCAAGTTCTCTAAATATTTTGAACTGACTGCATGTCCTGTTTGTGTACAGGGTTAGATGCCCATAGTAAGAGTTACAACATTGGACAGCTCAGTCAAGAGAGTTCACTGTTTGTGTGAAGTGTTGTCTTTGATGAACATTATGGTACATTAATACCCCTTTATCCGTTATTAGCACTTTATCAATTTATTCATTCATGTGTGTATTTACGTATATAATGGTATATGGACACACTGATCTGTTTTGTAGTCAATGCCTAATATGTTCTGTTGTGCTAAGCAAAGAAAGAATGTTCATTGTCCTGTCAGGAACACATGACAATAAACTCTTTTGACTTTTGACTTGACTTGACTTTGATATAGCTGGCATGTTGCTGTGCCAGTTTGATTATGAAAATAGTCAATGTTTTCTTCTACCCTGTAGGATTCACTATTGCAGACACATTTGAATTTTACTGTACCTTAATTGGTACATGTGACGATAAATTGACCTTGAAACATTGGGCCTAGTGTTCGGGCCTCTGCACTATCAGAATGTGCAACGAGCTAAAGAACAAGCACTGAAAGAACATGCAGGTCATTTCGATAGACCAATGCAGTTGCCAGCCGAAGCTATCGCCGAGTTGCAATGGTGGATAACTAATGTCTCACGATGTACTAAAGACATTCTGACAACAACCTTCAGTTATTTTACAAATTGACGTGAGTGCTTCGGGATGGGGAGCCACTGATACCGAGTCTAACTGTGGCGGCAGAAGGAGTGTGCAAGAGGCATTAATCTTGCAGAGGCATGGGATAAACTACTTAGAATTGTGGGGTGCATTCTATGGCCTAAAAGTATACTATTCAACAATGCACGATTTACATGTTCAGTTCCAGATTGACAATACTACAACTGTTGCATATATCAATCACATGGGTGGAATTAGGTCAGTATCATGTGATATTCTGGCTAACCTCATTTGGGACTGGTGCATTACGAGAACCATCTGGGTCTCAGCTATCTACCTACCAGGTAGAGATAACGTGGTGGCAGACACCAGGTCACGTAAATTTAATGACAACACAGAATGGATGCAGAATCCAAGAGTTTTCAAAATGATTGTCAGCCGGTATGGATTGGCAGACATAGATCTGTTTGCATCCTGATTAAATCACCAATTAAATATGTCTCATGGGAATCGGATCTAGGGGCAGTAGCGGTAGATGCATTCTCGCTACATTGGGGACGTACGTTCTTTTACGCTTTTCCCCCATTCAGCCTCATCAGTCAATGTCTCACCAAAATAGAACAAGGCTCCGCTTCAAGCGTTTTGGTAGTTCTTGACTGGCCCACACAGCCATGGTTCCCATTGGTCCTGAGACTGATGACACAGCCATTCATGACTATCCCCAAATGCAGCAATTTGTTGGTTCACCCTGTGACAGGAGAGAGTCACCCTTTACTTGATCGTATTAATCTGTTGATTTGCAGATTCTGATCAGACCGTTCCAGGGTCTCGGACTTTCGAGTAGGACCGTGGATGTGATTACTGCGGCCTGGAGAGATAGTACTAAAAAACAATATGTATCTCATATTAAGAAATGGGAGATGTTCTGTTTACAGTCAAATATATCTTATACTGCAGGCATACCGGATGTATTGGAGTTCCTTGCTACATTGCATTTTGACGAGCAATTGAGCTATAGTGCCATTAATAGTGCCCAAAGTGCTTTGTCCTCCTATTTAGGGCAAGGGTCGGGACAACACTCTGTCGGATCTCATCCATTAGTGTCCTAATTCATGAGAGGTATTTTTAACAAAAACCCTCCCAGACCTATATATATGGAAATTTGGGATGTTAGTATAATGGTTGGCAGATGCAGTATATGTGGCAGATGCAGTATATTGTGGATAAATGTGAAGTAATCCACTTTCGTGGCAAAAACATGAAAGTAGACTATTATTTGAATGGTGGCTGATTAGGAAAAGGGGAGATGCAACGAGACCTAGGTGTCATGGTACACCAGCCATTGAAAGTAGGCATGCAGGTGCAGCAGGCAGTGAAGAAAGCGAATGGTATGTTAGCATTCATAGCAAAAGGATTTGAGTATAGGAGCAGGGAGGTTCTACTGCAGTTGTACATGGTTTTGGTGAGGCCACACCTGGAGTATTGCGTACAGTTTTGGTCTCCTAATCTGAGGAAAGACATTCTTGCCACAGAGGGAGTACAGAGAAGGTTCACCAGACTGATTCCTGGGATGGCACGACTTCCATATGAAGAAAGACTGGATAGACTTGGCTTGTACTCGCTGGAATTTAGAAGATTGAGGGGTGATCTCATAGAGACTTACAAAATTCTTAAGGGGTTGGACAGGCTAGATGCAGGAAGATTGTTCCCGATGTTGGGGAAGTCCAGGACAAGGGGTCACAGTTTAAGGATAAGGGGGAAAACTTTTAGGACCGAGATGAGAAAATCATTTTTCACACAGAGAGTGGTGAATCTCTGGAATTCTCTGCCACAGAAGTAATTGAGGCCAGTTCATTGGCTATATTTAAGAGGGAGTTAGATGTGGCCCTTGTGGCTAAATGGATCAGGGGTATGGAGAGAAGGCAGGTAAGGGATACTGCCTTGGATGATCAGCCATGATCATATTGAATGGCGGTGCAGGCTCGAAGGGCCAAATTGCCTACTCCTGCACCTATTTTCTATATTTCTAAGTTTCTATGTGAGCATAGTTCTCACACTGCTTCGGCAATGGGCTCCAATTACATCTCTGTCTTTCCAGAAGCTAACGCTCAAAGTGGTAATGCTCATGGCTCTAGTGTCAGCGCAACGGGTCCAGACATTGCAAAAGCTACGACTGGACAGCATGCATTCTTCTGTAGATAATATTACATTTTATGTGTATGATTTAATCAAACAAAGCAGGCCAGGGACGGCTGGAACCAAAATAAGCTTTAAAGCATACCCCATTGACCTGAGGCTTTGTGTAGTTACGCACCTGAGTCAATATATCAGGTCACCAAGAGTCTCAGAGGCTCTGAAACAGCGATGCTCATCAGCCACAAAAAACCTCATGGAAAGGTGTCAGTACAAACTATTTCGAGATGGCTGAAACAGGTTTTGGATCATGTTGGAGTAGACACTGATGTGTTTAAATCTCACTCCACCAGGGCGGCGTCCACATCCGCAGCGAAGGCGCAGGACGTGCCTTTAGACAAAATCCTCAGGGCCGCAGGATGGTCCAGTGAAGGAACCTTTTCACGATTCTATGATAAACCTGTCCTCACTGTGGAAGGATTTGGGCATGCTGTTTTGGGTTCTATTTTGAGTTCACCTTGGTAATTTCTCCCTGGGAGAGAGGGGTTATTACTGTTCTTTTATTATTAAAAACATACATTGTATAATTTAAACAATGTTCAATACATTATTACCCCAGGTCACATCACTGAGGATGTGTCCCAGCTCATCTAGAAGATGTATATTTTTCACATTGAAGTCTGGCTCAGCCAGTGGCACCGAGGAATAGACTGGGTGACAACCAAGAATAGTTTGGTGACTACTGGAGAGACAGTTGACGGCACGGAAAGACGGCACCCGGGAAAGGCTGGGTTAGCACCCCAGTCTGTGTCTTTCGTGAGAAAGACACCCAACAAAGCTATGGAAAGGCCTAATGAACCATCGTGGCTTAAATATCCATCAGGTGAGAATGAAATGCTCGGAGAAGGAGAAAGAGGTGCAGCGCACAGGCCTTGAACCTGGTGAGACGCAGGAGGAGCCCGGCCGGGAGTCACCCCACAGAGCCCAGTCCCTCCATGCACTAGAGTCTCCCAACCCCTGCAGAGTAGTTATTAAGATGGCTGATCCGTGGGCGGTTGCTGCTGGGACACAAGTCGGGGCCTGATCAACCCCGGCTGGGTCGCCTGGGCGAGGGTGTCTGATGTTGTGAGACCCGAAACACCCGATGAGACGGGCGAACGCAGCGTCCCAACGTCGTACACAGCGTCTTGATGGCGTACGTTGCGTCTCATAGAAACATAGAAAAATAGGTGCAGGAGTAGGCCATTCAGCCCTTCGAGCCGGCACTGCCATTCAATATGATCATGGCTGATCATCCAACTCAGTATCCCTGCCTTCTTTCCATACCCCCTGATCCCTTTAGCCACAAGAGCCACATCCAACTCCCTCTTGAATATAGGCAATGAACTGACCTCAACGACCTTCTGTGGCAGAGAATTCCAGAGACTCACCACTCTCTATGTAAAGAATCTTTTCCTCATCTCGGTCCTAAAGGAATTCCCCCTTATCCTTAAACTGTGACCCCTTGTTCTGGACTCCCCAACATCGGGAATAATCTTCCTGCATCTAGCTTGTCCAACCCCTTAAGAATTTTGGACGTTTCTATACGCTGCGTCTTGACAGCGTACGACGTCGAGACGCTGCGTACGCCCTCAATGTGCCTGCGGGCCGACAGGCCGTTGAGGCGCCGGCTCTTTCACACAGGCTGAAGGCAGAGATCGGCTGTTCACCCGCTGCTTTTCGTCGTCCACAGGAACAGCCAATCTTTGGCTTGAGGCAGCGTGATAGAGCCAGGCCGGGTGGGGGGGTGGGAGGATTTTATTTAAAAATGTATACATAAAAATGTCTAAATGTAATGAGGAGTGCATTACTGAATGTAAACGTGTAATGTCTCGGATTTCAGCGTGTGGTTTTGGCGGCCCATGAAATCAAAGGCCAAAAATCTGCAACACATAAACACACAAACACAGAGTTTTAAAAGTAGACTAAACCAAGTGCCCCTAACGTTGCGGGGGGGGGGGGGGGGAGGCGGGCATGAGGCGTCACACACACTAACTACCACCCCGCACACACTATAACTACCCCCCTTGATATTATATTAATATTATTAATTTGCTCCTTTTACCCCATAACCCCCCTATCCACTGACGCATAGCTCCCAACTCGCAGGCGCATCTAGAGGGGGTGGTGGTTAGAGAGTGAGGGCAGAGAGAGAGTGGGGAGAGACAGAGAGAGAGGGGCCGAGATAGGGCAAGAGACAGAGGGAGAGGGGGGTGGAGGGGAGGAGGAGAGGATGGGTGAGTGAGGGGGGAGGGTGGGGAGGAGGAGAGAGGGGAGGGGGAAGGAGAGAGTGGGGAGGGGGAGGGGAGGGGGAGATGGGGAGAGAGTGGGGAGGGGGAGAAGAGGGGGGGGAGGAAGAGAGAGGGGGATGAGGATGGGGGGAGGGGAGGAGAGCGGGAGAGTTAAGGAGGAGACAGGGTAGGGGAGGGGGTGATAAAGGGGGAGGAGGGGGTGGGGGAGGGGGGGAGAGGGAAGAGGGGTGGGAGGGGAGAGGGGGGTGGTGAGATTAGAGGAGTGGGGGAGGAGAGAGGTGAAAGGGAAGAGAATGGAGAGTTGGGAGGAGGGGCGGGGGTGGTGGGGGTGAAGAGTGGCAGGGAGGAGGGAGAGCGGTGAGGCGAGGAGAGAGTGGCTCTAGAGAGAGGAGAAAGGGGGGGAGGAGAGTGGGGTGGGGGAGGGGGTGAGAGAGGGGGAGGGGTGAGAGCGGGGGAGGGGTTTAGCAGGGGTGGTGCAAGGAGAGAGACGGGTGGGGCTGGAGAGAGAGGGAATAGGGGGGTTAGAGGGGGAAGCAGAGGAAAGAACGGAGGAGGGGAGTGTGGGAGTGGAGAGGAGGAAGAAGGGGGGGAGGAGAGTGGGTGTGGGGGAGTGTTAGGGGGTGCGAGAGTGGGTTCGGCGTGAGGGGGGTGGGGTGGGGGGAGAGGGGGTGTGGGAAGGGGAGAGAGGGAGGTGGGGAGGGGAGGAGGGGAGGAAGGAGGGGGAAAGGGAGGGGGGAAGAGGGAGGGATAGATAGATAGATAGATAGATAGATAGATAGATAGATAGATAGATAGATAGATAGATAGATAGATTCCGTATAATTCTATTTATGTAATTTTTTTACATACGTGAGAACAGAACATGGGGCATGTGTGCTGAGGATGCATTTATTATAAGGATAGTAACTAACTATTGCATTGTTGGTGTCTTCACCAAAAAGCGTAATTTTTAAAATAATGTTTGCTACTTTCCACTGATTCCACTGCTACTGGTGCCTTAGCAACAACCTAGAGCTCAATGCTCTTAAGACAGTGGAATTGATTGTAGACTTTAGGAGAGCTCCCCCTCCCCTCACCCCACTCACCATCAACAACACCACAGTCACATCTGTGGAGTATTTTAAGTTTCTGGGAACCATCATCTCCAAAGACCTTAAGTAGGGGGCTACCATCGACTCCACAGTCAAAAAGGCACAACAGAGGATGTACTTCCTGCTGAGGAAACACAATCTGCCACAGGCAATGATGGTCAGATTCTACACGGCCATCGTAGAGTCTGTTCTCACCTTCTCCATCCTGGTCTGGTTTGGGTCAGCCACCAAGCACGACACCTGGAGGCTGTAGCGAATCGTCCGATCAGCAGAGAAGATTATTGGCTGCAACCTTCCCTCCATTGATGAACTGTACACTGCAAGGGCCAGGAAGCGAGCAGGCAAGATCATCACTGACCCCTCTCACCCTGGTCACAAACTCTTTGAATCACTTCCCTGTGGAAGGCGACTCCGGATTGTCAAAGCTGCCACAGCCAGACATAAAAACAGATTTTATCCACGAGTAGTTGCTCTACTCAACACCCAAAAATCTGTAGCCTCCCTTTGATCTGGTATTTGGTTGGTTCACATGCTTGATCAATGGTGTTTTATCATTAATATTATTAGTAATGTTTAGTGTTTTCTGAGTCATTCATAACTGTCACTGTATGTCATGTTGTTACTTGTGGGTGGAGCACCAAGGCAAATTCCTTGTATGTGAACACTTGGCCAATTAACTTACTTACTTAAAAAATAAAATAGTGGTGTTTCTCTCTACTAAATGACTGCTCTTTATTAATTTAAAAATATGACCATTCACAACTGAAGAAGGGTCACGACACACAGGGTCATCTGCACATTTTCCTCGACAGATGCTGCCTGACCCACTGAGTCCCTCCAGCAGATTGTTTTTGTTTGTTTCAGGGAGAACATGAGGATGTGTCGAATTTTCAGAAGGTCTTTGAATTTTTTAATATGTGGGTAAGGCAATATTAAACAGGCATGAATAGTAAGATTAAACGAGAACTTACCAGTTTGAAGTTTGATCTTTATTTTATGAGGCGTTACGGTGAGCGATTACGTGAAGAAGCCCCGCCAGTGCGCATGCTCGTCAATCTTCAAAGCAGCGGCATGAAATCAGGGTAACTACAGTCAAAGTGATATAGTAAGACTCAGAAGACTAGAACTACCAGATGATCTTTGCGATTATGAGGGCCGGGAGCGGAGGGCACGTAATTGCACACCGTAGCTCCTCATAAAATAAAGATCAAACTTCAAACTGGTAAGTTCTCGTTTAATCTTACTATTTTACTTCGGAGTCACGTGAGTGATTCCGTGAAGATTTCAAAGCTCTGTGATTTCATGCCGTAGATCCAGTTCCATACGACACACTGCTTCGGTTGACACAGGGTAAACGTGAAAAATATACATCTTCTAGATGAGCTGGGATGCATCCTCAGTGATGTGACCTGGGGTCATCGGGTGTTTCGGGTCTCACAACATCAGACACCCTCGCCCAGGCGACCCAGCCGGGGTTGATCAGGCCCCGACTTGTGTCCCAGCAGCAACCGCCCACGGATCAGCCATCTTAATAACTACTCTGCAGGGGTTGGGAGACTCTAGTGCATGGAGGGACTGGGCTCTGTGGGGTGACTCCCGGCCGGGCTCCTCCTGCGTCTCACCAGGTTCAAGGCCTGTGCGCTGCACCTCTTTCTCCTTCTCAGCATCGTGCATGCCCACTCCATCCTCCCCCCTTCCCTCCCTCCCTCTCCCCCTCCCTCCCCCTCCCTCTCCTCCCCATCCCACCCTCTCCTCCCCTCCGCCCCTTCCTCCCTCTCTCCCCCCTCCCCTCCCTCTCTCCCCCCTCACTCCCTCTTCCCCCCCCCTCAACCTCACATTCGGGTACCAAACCCAATGGGTCTGCACTTGGTCTAGTATACTTTTAAAACTCTGTGTGTGTGTGTGTGTGTGCCGGCCGTGTGTGTGTCTTGTGGGTGTATGTCACATTCCTTTTTATTTTCAGATAAAATTTTTGGCCTTTGATTCCATGGTCTGCCAAAACCAGACCTTTAAACGCAGAGATTATTTCCATTTTGCTAGACATTACACTTTTACATTCACAAATGCACTCACATTTAGACATTTTTATGTACACGTTTTTAATAAAATCCTCCCCCCCCCCCCCCACAATATTTCAAAACGTTAAAAAAATCAAACTGCTCTCACCCATAGAATGTTGGTGAACATTCCATCGTGTGATGTCACAATGTCCAATGCTCGTAAATATATAAGCTTAGCAGCCGTTGCAAGCTGAAGCAAGTATTATCGGATGATGGATAGCTTCTGTGATTATTTGGGCTAAGATAAGTATAATATCTATTCTTATCAAGTTAATATTTGATACGTCCCTTGTTTAGGGGACTACGGACAATAACACCAGGGAATTGCAAATGGATTGTCCTAAGAAACTTTTTCTCCAAACATTTGTCTTAATTATTGGAGTATCAGGAGCTTTTTATGGATTAAATGCCTGTTGTTCTACTATGAAAGTGTGCATGTCCAATCAGGTGAACAATACCACGGCTGTGGCATATATCAATCACATGGGTCAAGTAAGATCATTATCAAGTGATTATCTGGGTAACCAGATGTGGCGTATTCTAAAAATGTTTTAGTTCAGCTGTTTATCTCTAAGGAAGAGACAATATTGTCGCAGACAACAAATCAGGGGAAAAAACATTGTCAGTAATATGGATTACTTACCATTAATCTGTTTGTATCCAGATTAAATCACCGATTTCTCAAATATTTCTCATGGGCAAATCGAGAGCAGGAGCAGTGGATGCATTTCACTAAATTACATGAAGAAATATGTTCTTTTATGTTCCTCATTTTGTCTGATAGGGCAGTGTCTGATGAAAATGTAGCAGGACGTTGCCAGGGCGCTTTGGTGGCCCAAAACCGGACCGTCATGGTTCTCATTAATGTTGAGAGTGATGTTTGAACCAGTTATGATGACTCATAGTTGCAGTAATTTATTGTTGTACAAATTCATCCATGGCATGAAGATATGAATTTGGCTATCTGCAGGTTTGACCAGACCATTATAACATTTTGACGGTCAAAGAGGTCTATGAATGTTTTAACTAATATAACAATATAACAATTATGTACAAAAGGAATGTTATACCTGCAATTTGGAGAAATAGTTTTAAAAAACAATATTTTGTTTATAAGAAATTGGAAGTCTTTTGCAGACAGTAAAAGTTATTTTATCATATTAGATACATGGGAGTACCTTGTGGATTACATTTTTTCTCAGCATCTAAGTGATAGAGCTAATAATAGGGCTCATAGTGTTTATCGTCCTATTTAGGACAAATTGCTGACCAAGAATTTATCGGGCTCATTCGTAATATCCCAATATGAAAAAGGGATATATATATATATATATATATATATAATCTGTCATAATAATAATATATAATAAGTTGAAATACAGAAGTTGGGAGATCAGCATAGTCCTGACTTGCCTTAGGCAATAGACTCCAATTCTATCAATGATTCAAAAAATTAACATTGAAAGTAATAATGCTCATGACTTTAGTATCAGCATAAGAGTGCAAACATTGCAAATATTACGTTATATAATTGCATGTGGCTACAGATTACATTATCTTATGTTTATGAATTTACCAAACAAAGCAGACCAAGAAGAGCTGGAACCAAGGTAAAATTTAAGCATATCCTGTCGGCCAAAAATTGTGTGTGGGTCAACATTGACTCAATATGTTAAAGTAGGTAAGAGTCGCTGTGGTGGTGAGACAGCACTACTTATTACACACAAAAACCACATTAAGTATCAGTAAAAACTGATGGTTCTAGATAATTATATTCTAGATGGTTAAAACATGTTTAAAACTCAGTGGAACTAGACATTGAGATGTGGAAAATCACTCCATTAAGGAAGTAGATACATTCACAGGAATGGCACAGGATGGGCCGCTCGAGCAACGATTCAAGGCCGCAGGAGGGTGTAAAATAAATATTAAAGTTACAAGGAACCAGTCATGATGTCAGGATTGGACACGGAGTGTTGGGTTCTCTGTAACTGTTGCTTTGTTTATACTATCAAATTATGTTATCAATTGATATTTTGGTGATAAATTTGCCTTTCAATGGAAAGGACATTACTTTCATTCTTTATATTGGAAAAAAATTATTACATAAACTGAGGCAATGTTTGGGAAAAAATGTGTTATTTGCTCATTACTGTGTTGATTGAGCCAGATTGTCGTATGGAATGAGTCTACGACAAAAAAACACAGAAGCTACAAAATCTTCACGTAGTCACTCACGTGACTCCGAAGTAAAATAGTAAGATTAAACGAGAACTTACCAGTTCGAAGTTTGATCGTTATTTTATGAGGAGTAACGATGAGGGATTACGTGCCCTCCACTTCCGACCCTCATAAAATAAATGATCATCTGGTAGTTCTAAATCTATGTTGAGCCTTACTTTCTTACTCCGGCTATTATGTTCTGTGTTTTTCATGCCGCTGCTTTGAAGTATGCCGATCAAGCGCCAGGCGGGGCTTCTTCATGTAATCCCTCATCGTTACTCCTCATAAAATAACGATCAAACTTCGAACTGGTAAGTTCTCGTTTAATCTTTCTATTAACTATTAATGCAAACAAATGGAAAAGTCCTTCGAAATGCAAGTCTTTTTTTAATATATTAGCTTCTATCTCACCCAGTTTATGAAACAGATTTGTTTAATAATCAGCATCACATTTTGGATATTTATTACATAAGCTGCATGGTGGTGCAGCGGTAGAGTTGCTGCATTACAGTGCTTACAGCGCCAGAGACCCAGGTTCGATTTTGGCTACGGGTGCTTGACTGTAATGAATTTGTACGTTCTCCCCGTGACCGCATGGGTTTTCTCCAGGAACTTTGGTTTCCTCCTACACTCCAAAGACCTACAGGTTCACAGGTTAATTGGCTTGGTATAAATGTTTTAAAAACTTGGCCCAAGTGTAGGATAGTGTTAATGAGCGGGGATCGCTGGTCAGTGCGGACTCGGTGGGCCGAAGGGCCTGTTTCCGTGCTGTATCTCTAAACTGAAAAAGCTGCAGAAAATTCACAACAGAGCACTGACACGACTTGTCTGTTCAAATTGCTATACACCGTGTGGTTTGTTGAAATGATACTCAAGCCGCTACACTAGTGGTCGGTCTGGTCTTGCAAGTTCCTGCATTGCTCTTCAGTTCACCCGCTTCAAAGACAAAGAGGACAGCCATCAGGAGCTGTCAGTTCTGCAAGGGCTTAACTGCAAGTGCGGACACCATGAACCACCCTGCATTGATTCCAAAGACAGACACAAAATGCTGGAGTAACTCAATGGGTCAGGCAGCATCTCTGGAGAAAAGGAATGGGTGACATTTCGGGTCGAGACGCTTCATCAGATTAATTCCATCCGTGTTTTGAGACTCACCATCTTGCTGGAGCGGACAATGGATCGACTATTTTTGGGAGGTAAATTGTTCATTGCTGTAGTTTCAGTCTCAGTTTAGTTTATTGTCATGTGTACAGGTACAGGTACAGTGAAAAGCTCTTTTGTTGCATGCTAACCAGTCAACAGAAAGACAATACATGATTACAATCAATCTATACAGTGTACAGATGCATGAAAGGGGAATATTATTTGGTGCAAGGTAACGCCAGCAACGTCTGGTCAAGGATAGTCCAAGGGACATCAAAGAGGTAGATAGTAGTTCAGCACTGCTCTCTTGTTGTTGGTAGGATAGTTCAGTTGCCTGATAACAGCTGGGAAGAAACTGTCCCTGAATCTGGTGGTGTGCGTTTTCACACTTAGTTCTGTAAGGACTATTAATGGCTACATTCCGCAGGAACTGTTTCAAATTCAAGAGGACAGGCGAGAAGAACCCTGTTTCTGCACTTTGGTCACAGAAATTCTCAGTATCTGTGAACCCATTCCTTTAATTTATAGACTTCTAAATCACCACCAGTCTTTCATTAATTATGAAATGAAAATGCTTTGTATCATTCATCCTTGTGTACTTCTCAAATCATATTTTAAAAAGTTTGAGATGCTTTCTATGAAATTTTATTCAAATGCAATTTTATTTTCATGACATTAGGGAATGATCTGTGTTGCAATGTTTCCCAATGTGGGAGAGTTTGTGGTCATTTCAATACATTATGTGCAGGGAGCAGACGCAAAAAGCTGGAGTAACTCAGCATCTCTGGAGAGATCGATTGGGTGACGTTTCGGGTCATAGAAACATAGGTACAGGAGGAGGCCATTTGGCCCTACGAGCCAGCACCGCCATCTAATATGATCATGGCTGATCATAAAAAATCAGTTCCCTGAACCTGCTTTCTCCCCATATCCCTTGATTCCATTAGCACTAAGAACGTCAGACTGAAGAACGGTCTCGACCTGAAACATCACCCATTCCTTCTCTCTAGAGATGCTGCCTCTCCCGCTGAGTTACTTCAGCTTTTTGTGTCTATCTTCGGTTTAAACCACCATCTGCAGTTCCTTCTTACACATGTGTAGGGAGCAGCACATTAGAGATATGCGTGAGACCATCTCTCAAAGTGCCACATGATGGGGATATTGGGGCTATTGCTGGCCACAAGGTTTTTTTCTAATTGCTATCACAACGCCCACCATCAGCGTTCACAGGCAGCCTCTTACATTGAGCTACGGGGCGATTCTGGTTCTTCTGAAGATGCTGGTGGAAGGCGGGTTTCCGAGCACAGCATCACACGGTCTCAGTGAATGTTGTTTTATAAGGTATGTCGGCTACCTATCTCTGAACGTTCATACTCTGGGACGAACACTATAATAGATGTGTATAAAATCATGAGATGAATAAATCGGTAGATGCACAGAATCTCTTGCCCAGAGTGGGGGAATCGCGGACTAGAGGACATTGGTTCAAGGTGAAGGGGAAAAGATTTAATAGGAATCTGAGGGGTAACTTTTTCACACAAAGGGTGGTGGGGGTATGGAACAAGCTGCCAGAGAAGTCCCAACGTTTAAGAAACAGACAGGTACATGGTACAGTTTAAGAAGGAACTGCAGATGCTGGAAAATCGAAGGTAGACAAAAATGCTACATGGATAGGACAAGTTTGGAGGGATAAGGACCTAGCAGGGGCAGGTGGGACTAGTGTAGCTGGGACATGTAGGCCGGTGTGGGCAAGTTGGGCCGAAGGGCCTGTTTCCACGCTCTATCACTCATTGACTCTATGACTCATATACAAAATGTACTCATCTGGGCAACACTAACCCAGTTACTGATAGATCTCTGTAACAAATGCGAACTCAGAGAAAACATTCAAAGCTGTGCTGAGAGTTTTCACTCAATGCAAGGAAATCTATGTGGATTGGCACGTTACACCAGGACTCGGTACAGGGATGGAGAATGATGGAACATGTTCACGGCCGTACCTACTGCAGCTGTTCTACTACCATCACACTGGAGACAACATGTGCGCACTCTTCAGAAGGAAGGAATTGCCCGAGATGGAAGACCGTTATGAAATACAGACCTCAAAGGTTCGCTGAACTGTCCGCATTTAGTTTAGAGATACGGCGCAAAAACGGTCCCAAGCAGGTCACGGGGAGAACGAACAAACTCTGTACAGACAGCACCCGTAGTCAGGATCGAACCCGGGTCTCTGGAGCTATAAGCGCTGCAAGGCAGCAACTCTACCGCTGCGCCACCGTGGCACCCTTCAAAGCAAGATGCAAAATGGCTAATGGCTACACATGACGGAGGCAAATGGTAGTTGCTGGATAAAGAACTGGAAGATAATACCAGTCTCTGCACGATTATATATTCGTTGTGCCTGGCAGATTGTAGGTTTACTTCAATTATTATTTTTGAGCTGAAGCATTTAAATCCCATGTTCGACATACAGAACAGTGAAAGGCTTGGATAGAGTGGATGTGGAGAGGATGTTTCCACTAGTGGGAGAGTCTAGGACTCGAGGTCATAGCCTCAGAATTAAAATAAGTTATTTTTGGAAGGAGATGAGGAGAAATGTCTTTAGTCAGAGGGTGATGAATCTGTGGAATTCTTTGCCACAGAAGGCAGTGGAGGCTAAGTCAGTGGATATTTTTACGGCCGAGGCAGATAGATTCTTGATTAGTGCGTGGTGTCAGAGGTTATGGGGAGAAGGCAGGAGAATGGGGTTTGGAGGGATAGATAGATCAGCCATGATTGAATGGTGGAGTAGACTTGATAGGCCAAATGGCCTAATTCTACTCCTGTTCCTCATGACCTCACTAAATAAATACTGCCAGACGTCAAATACTGCCAGCTGACTCCAAACAATGACTGCCATCATGGTCAGTTATGCTTTGGAAAGATTCGGCCATCGCGAGAAAGGTATGAGCAAGCCCATCACCTATACCATGAACCGCAGTGCCACCAAAATACATCAACTGCGGCTGAGCTTCGAACCCTCAAAAACCAGTACAAGAGATCTACCGAAGAGGAGAAGCAAGCCTTGGCTGAACTACGAGACATCCTAAGGAAAAGGCTTATGACCCTCCGCAGAGCAGAGTGGCACAGGAGAAGAGGATGAGAGAGAGCTAGGAAGCGAGCTGCGTTCATTTCCAATCCCTTTGGCTTTACCAGGCGATTACTTGGGGACAAGCGCAGTGGTCGCCTCATGTGCTCAACAGGTGAAGTAAATCTCTTCCTCCATGACACCCTGAGCGATTCAATGAGGGAATTGGAGCTCGAACCCAACAAAGCTCTCATCATCCCAGACCCCCCAACAACAGAGTTCAATCTGAGGGAGGAACCGTCTGAAGGAGGTTGAGGAGATCATCAAGGCGGCACGCTCAGCCTCTGCTCCAGGCCCTAGTGGCGTACCATACATAGTGTATAAGCGCTGCCCAGTGCTCCTTCGACACCTATGGAAGATCTTGAAGGTGGTATGGCAAAGGGGGAGAGTTACTGACCAATGGAGGTGCGCTGAGGGTTTGGATCCCGAAAGAGGAAAACTCAAAGAACATCAATCAGTTTGGGTCAATCTCGCTGCTGAGCGTCGAGGGGAAGGTGTTTTTCAGCATTGTCTCCCGAAGATTAACCGAGTTTCTCCTCAAAAACAGTTACATCGACCCCTCAGTGCAGAAGGGTGGGATTCCGGGAGTTCCCGGCTGCTTGGAGCACACTGGAGTAGTTACGCAGCTCATTAGACTGGAGTTTTCATTAGCCCATGAAAACAGAGGCGACCTAGTTATTCTGTGGTTGGACCTGGTCAATGCCTATGGGTTCCATACCGCACAAACTGGATGAGCTTGCACTACACCGACACCATGTTCCCAGCAAGATCAAGGACCTGATCCTGGATTATTACCATAATTTCAGGCCGAGGGTGACTTCTGGGTCAGAAACATCAGACTGGCATCAGCTTGGAAAAGGAATAATAACGGAATGCACCATTTCTGTTATTCTTTTTGCTCTTGCCATGAACATGGTGGCCAAGTCAGCCGAGGTGGAATGCAGAGGCCCCCTAACCAAGTCGGGTGTGCGACAACCCCCAATTAGAGATTTTATGGACAACCTTACCATCACCACAACATCGGTCCCAGGAAGTAGGTGGATCCTACAAGGTCTTGAGCAACTTATCACCTGGGCAAAGATGAGTTTCAAGCCAACAAAGGCAAGGTCCATGGTGCTGAAGAAGGGGAAGGTGACCGACAGATTCCACTTCTTACTATCCGGAACTGCCATTCCCTCCATCACTGAGCAACCTGTCAAGAGCTTGTGGAAGGTTTTTGATGCAACTCTGAAAGACTCTGCCGCCATTCAAAAGTCCATCAAAGACCTTGATGCCTGGCTCACCAAAGTCGACGTCAGGTCTACCAGGCAGATTCAAGGCCTGGATCTATCAGCATTCCATCCTGCCCCAAGTCCTGTGGCCTCTGCTGGTTTACGTTGTTCCATTGACCACAGTTGAGTCCCTCGAAAGGAAGATCAGCGGCTTTCTCCGCAGGTGGCTTGGCCTTCCCCGCAGCCTCAACAGTGCTGCACTGCATGGGATCAGTAACATCTTGCAGCTCCCATTCAGTGGCCTCACGGAAGAGTTTATGGTGGCGCGAACAAGAGAGGCTCTGCAGTACAGGGACTCCAGGGACCAGAAGGTGTCATTGGCTGGCATCGAGGTGAGAACAGGGAGGAAATGGAGGGCGACGAAAGCAGTGGAGGTGGCAGTCACGCCTAAGGCAAAAGGCATTGGTGGGAGTCATGGCAACTGGCAGAGTGGGTTTGGGATACTTCCCTAAGACACCGGTTGGCAAGGCCCAGGGCAAGGAGAGACACCATCTAATCCAGGAATAGGTCCGAGCAGGTGTGGAGGAAGAGCGTGTGAGCAGGGCGGTGGGGCTCAGGCAGCAGGGAGCGTGGACAAGGTGGGAGAGCATACCGCAGCACAGGATTACCTGGTCAAACATCATGCAGGCAGACTTCCAGCGTGTCCGGTTCCATGTCCAACCTGTCTACGATGCCCTACCAAGCACAGCAAACCTCCACATCTGGGGCAAGAGCAAGACACCTTACTGCCCACTTTCCTCTGGAAGAGGATCATTAGAACATCTCCTCAGCAGCTGCCCAAAGTCTCTTGGGGAAGGTCGCTATCGGTGGTGGCATGACCAGGTGCTCAAGGTGGTTGCGAAGCCACTGCCATCGGTAACAGCAAACACCATCATGCCCCAAAGAAATCAATCACTTTTGTCAAAGCTGGAGAGAAGCCCCGACCACAACCAAAAACCTCCTCTACACAGCCACTGACTGGCAGCTCCACGTCGATCTGGGCAAATAGCTGAAATTTCCACAGCACATCACATCACTCCAGCCAGACATGATCATCACCTCCGAAGTGACAAAACAGCTGATCATTCAGGAACTGACAGTGCCCTGGGAAGAGTGTATTGAAGAGGCTAATGAGAGGAAGCGCGCAAAGTACCAGGAACTGGTGGAGATGTGCCAGGACAGAGGCTGGAAGACATACTATGAGCACATAGAGGTGGGCTGTAGAGGCCTTGCAGGACGCTCACTCTGCAAAGTCCTCAACCAGTTGGGCATTACGGGGCTGGCAAAGAAGAGGGCCATTCAATCCACAAGCGAAGCCGCAGAGAAAGCCACTAGGTGGATTTGGATTAAGAGGGCTGATCCGTGGGCGGTTGCTGCTGGGACACAAGTCGGGGCTTGATCAACCCCGGCTGGGTCGCCTGGGCGAGGGTGTGTGATGTTGTGGGCCCAAAACACCTAATGACCCCAGGTCACATCACTGAGGATGATAACAAAATTATTTAATTGTTTTAGTTTAGTTTAGTTTAGTTTAGAGAGATACAGTGCAGAAACAGGCCCTTTGGCCCCCCTGGTCTACGCCGACCAGCGGTCCTCGCATATTAACACTATCCACTATCCTACACAAACTAGGGCCAATTTTTACATTTACCAAGCCATTTTACCTCCAAACCTGTACGTCTTTGGAGTGTGGGAGGAAACCGAAGATCTTGGAGAAAACCATGTGATCACAGGGAGATTGTGCTAACTCGGTACAGACAGTAGTCAGGATCGAACCCAGGTCTACGGCGCTGCAAGCGTTATAAGGCAACAACTCTACCGCTGCACCACCGTGACTGCCCTGTAAAATGCACTCACAGTTTTTGAAAGGGGCGAAGGAAATATTTATTTCCTTCACAGCTATTTGTGGTTTGACCTCCCCCCCCCCCCCCAGGCAACAAGGGTCTCGACCCGAAACGTCACCCATTCCTTCTCTCCAGAGATGCTGCCTGTCTCCAGGGGCAGATCTACTATGAAACTAATGAAGCTTAAGCTTCAGGGCCCCTAATCCCAGAGGGGCCCCAGAAGCGACCTTAGTCCACATTTCTTAAAAATTATGGGTCTACTGCTGGGACGTGCGGTCAAGGAGGCAGGGGAGGAAGAGCCTCACCTGTCATACTCCCAATGAAAATAGCTGTTGAGAAAAGTAAAGAAAATAATAATAAAATAAAATAAATATAAAGATTTTTCCACTGATCTGTGTTATAAATGTCATTTCTATTCGAATCTAATCATTTTTGATAGTCAAAAATCGCAAAATTTGCGCAGCTCCGCTGCAAATACAGAGAGAGATGAGAGGTGAGGCAGCGACGAGCTGAGCCTCCCCTCTGATTGTGCAACCCCTCAGAAACTGCATGGAGCGCGGGCAATAAGCGTGTGCCTGTTGTATGTATGTCACCAATGTAATGTTTGTAAACCCCTTCATTACATGTCTTGCCTTACCTTCCATAGTCCAGGTAACTTATTTCACATATAAATATATTACATTTGTGCTTGCTGGTCTCACATAAAACTGCAATGAAAAAGCACCAGGGGAGGCAGCGATCACATCTGCCTCACAAGGGGGCGTGTCTTGAGTCCAGTGGAGGAAGAGCGAGCATCAATTACGTCAGCTCAGCCCATGTAATTGACGCTACCTCACTCTCCCTCCACGTTAGCTAGCTTCAGCAGCGGCAGCACAGCACTGCATTCCACCGCTAGAGGCGCTGACCAAAGATCATAGAGCGGAGCAAGATAGGCCGCTCGGCAAACAAAATGGTAATTTATGGTTAGTCGGTTAATTATCGGTTAATTGGCTTGGTATAAATGGGTTTTTTTAATTGTCCCTAGTGTCGGATAGTGTTAATGAACGGGGATTTGAACAAATCACATTGTGTACAGCAACTTGAACAGACAGGTCGGGTCAGTGCCCTGTTGTGAATTTTCTGCAGCTTATTTAGTTTAGTTTAGTTTAGAGAAACAGCGCAGAAACAGGCCCTTCGGCCCACCAGGTCTGTGCCGACCAGTGATCCCCATTCATTAACACTATCCTACACGACAGACAATTTTTTAAAAAACATTTATACCAAGCCAATTAACCTGTGAACCTGTAGGTCTTTGGAGTTTAGGAGGAAACCAAAGTTCTCGTAGAAAACCCATGCGGTCACGGGTAGAACGTACAAACTCCCTCCAGTCAAGCACGGGTTATGAACCCGAGTCTCTGGCGCTGTAAGCGCTGTAAGGCAGCAACTCTACTGCTGCGTCACCGTGCAGCTTATGTAATAAATATCCAAAATGTGATGCTGAATATTAAACAAATCTGTTTCATAAACTGGGTGAGATAGAAATTAATATATTAAAAAAGGACTTGCATTTCGAAGGCACTTTTCCATTCATTTGCATTAATAGTTAATATACTTTGTATTCTCCATAATTATAGGATATAAACTATATTAACAGGAAATCATTTGTAACATAGATTGTAAAAAAAAAATCCCTCAGAGGGCATTTGTTTAATCAATGTAGGGATCTTAAGAAAATGGGAGGATCTGATGAAGGGTCTCGACACAAAACGTCACCTATTCCTGTTTTTAATGATGTTGTCTGACCCGCTGAGTTACTCCAGCATTTTATGACTAGCTTCAGTGTTAGCCAGCATCTGCATTTCCTCGTTACACACACAAACACGGGAGCAGGAGTCGGCTGTTCCCCAACAGTATTGAATGGTGGGGCAGGCTTAAAGGGGCCGAGTGGCCTCTTCTTGCTCCTACATTCTTCTAGTTCCTCCATTGCTTCAATCAAACATACTCTGAGGAAAGTGTTTTTTTGTGTGATATATGCAACAGAGCAATTGTTGACAGTTCAGTAGAGGGTTTCTGCAACCATTTCCTGCCCCCTCCACATCTTGGCCGCTTACCCTGAGTTTAAATGAAACATTTATTTTCCAGACTTCGGTGGTATATGAAAACAAGTATGAGTAAATGAAACCAAAAATAAAAGTATTTTATCTTGACTAAAAAAACATGTATATGTGGTTTGCTGCTACAGTAATTTTATATGGTGGCTTGATGTGATGTCACCTTTGTATGCATTTCGTGAATGCATATTCCGTGTGAACTTCCTGTGAAGCAAGGATTAGTTGACACCATTTGCAACAGAACATTTGCTAGTTTGGAAAGGCGGTTCTACTTTTTTTCAGAACAATATTTATCAGCCATCATCACATTGAATGGCGGTGCTGGCTCAAAGGGCCGAATGGCCTACTCCTGCACCTATTGTCTATTGTCTATCAGTCGGTCACCTGGATCACAACATTCAAGACATTTGCCATCTTCACAACCAAAGCCAGGTACAGCTGTAGTAGTTGAGGCTGGGGCTATCCCAACGTTTAGGAAACCGTTAGACAGGTACATGTGCAGGAAATAACAGCAGATTCTGATTTAAACCGAAGGTAGACACAAAAAGCTGGAGTAGCTCAGCGGGACAGGCAGCATCTCTGGAGAGAAGGAGCGGGTGACATTTTGGGTCGAGATCCTTTTTCTGCAGATGAAAATCTTGCTTGCAGCAGCATCTGAGGCACGGAAACTCAGACCAACACACAAAAATATAAACCACACATAAATGACACAAAGATTGTGCAAGATAAGCTAAAAGAAAAAAAAGACTGTATAAAAGAAACTGAGTAATAGTGCAAAAACACAATTATATAAAAATCAAGTCTGCAAGAGAGACTGCAGAGGATTTTGTTTAATCTTTAGTACAGATGTGCACAAAATCTTGTACATATTACATCAGAAAGTCACCTGGACCATTGGATATATCGATGGGTTAACAGACGGCATGTTTCACTGATTCCATATAAAAGTAGAAAGGTAAACTACAACATAACTGATATACACACATCCTTATACATAGAATGGGATGGGAGAGTGCAACCTTCACGTGGTCCGGCCTGTTTCAACGAATGCAGCGTGCACAATCAGGTAAGATCAAATAGAACAAGTTGTCCTACAACTTTAGGCTGTGCGCACCATACGCAAGAAGATATATAGAATAAGTCCAAGTGCGTAGAAAGGAACTGCAGATGTTGGTTTAAACCGAAGAGAGACACAAAATGATGGAGTAATTCAGCGGGACAGGCACCATCTCTGGAAGGAAGGAATGGGTGACGTTTCGTTCAAGACCCATTCACCCATTCCTTCTCTCCAGAGATGCTGCCTGTCCTGCTGATTTACCCCAGCATTTTGTGTCTATAAATCCAAGTGTTCCTAGTTTAGCTAAAACAAAGGTTATAAGAATCTGTGCATCGTTACAATGTCATTAGCAGCATATGTTCATGTTCTCCACTCTGTTGAAAGATGGAGGTGATCTATTGACTGCGTTAGACAGCCCAGGGTAGAAACATCCTTCATCAGAACCTGGCGGAACTTAGTGAGTCAGGCAGCATCAGACTGAAGAAGAGTCATTGCGTGATACAGCGTGGAAACATTCCCTTCAGCCCAACTTGCCCACACCGGCCAACATGTCCCAGCTAGACCAGTCGCACCTGCCTGCGTTTGGTCCATGTCCCTCCAAACCTGACCTATCCATATACCTGTCTAACTGTTTCTTGAATGTTGGGATAGTCCCAGCCCCAACTACCTCCTCTGGCAGCTCGTTCCATACTCCCACCACCCTTCGCAACTGTGTGAAAAGGTTACCCCCCAGATTCCTATTAAATCTTTTTCCCTTCACGTTAAACCTATTCACCTACTCTGGGCAAGAGACTCTGTGAGTCTACCCGATCTATTCCTCTCATGATCTTATACACCTCTATAAGATCACCCCTCATCCTCCTGCGCTCCAAGGAATAGGGACCCAGCCTACTCAACCTCTCCCTATAGCTCACACCCTCTAGTCCTGGCAGCATCCTCATAAATCTTCTCTGTACCCTTTCCAGCTTGACAACATCTTTCCTATAACGGTGCCGAGAACTGAACACAATACTCTAAATGAGGCCTCACCAACGACTTATACAACTGCGACATGACCTCCCGACCCAAAACTCAGCCTCTCCATTTCCCTCCACAAATGCTGACGTTTCAGGTCGAGACCTTTGTTCCCGACCAAAAACATCACACATTCCTTCTCTCCAGAGATGCTGCCTGTCCCGCTGAGTTACTCGAGCTTTTGTGTCTATCTTTGGTTTAAACCAGGATCTGCAGTTCCTTCTTACAGATGATGAGTGTTTCCAACAGTTTCTGTTTTATTTCAGATTTCCAGAGTCTGCAGGATTTTATTTGCTTTTTGTTCTTCCCTTAAACATTCTACATGTGCAACTGTTTTATTGTAGGAAGGAACTGCAGATGCTGGTTTAAAGGCCCAGGTCAGTGTGGGACTGGGAGAGTGTGACCTGCAGTTTGGTCATCCCAGGTGAACTAGATTTAGGAGCAGAAGCTGCTCTATCGATCGGAATAAAACTTGAAGGTTTACAATTGTTAAACGAAGAGGTGACGTTTCGGGTCGAGACCCGAAACGTCACCTATTCCTTTGCTCCATAGATGCTGCCTCACCCGCAGAGTTTCTCCAGCATTTTTGTCTACCTCCGTGCCCAGCTGGTCCTTTGAACTAGTCACCAATAAAGCTGCAGAACTCGGCTTGCTTCTACCAACGTGAAGGCCGCTAGAGATCTTGGGCATATCAGGGGTCCATGGGCCTCAAGCTCACAGCCCCTCACCCAGCTTTGCTCTCCTCCACCACTTGCTCCCAAGGACAGATGAGCTCCTTCGTGGAGTCTCTGCCGCTGTGCTGGCTCTCCTCCTTCTCCTCCTCCTCCGAGTCGATGGGATGAATTCTGCAATCAGACGGGCCGTCGACCTTTATTTGGAAAAAGCTGCAGGAACAGAAATCAGAGAGAACAAACGCTTGACAATAGACAATAGGTGCAGGAGTAGGCCATTTGGCCCTTCGATCATGGCTGATCATCCCCAATCAGTACCCCGTTCCTGCCTTCTCCCCATATCCCTTGACTCCGCTATTTTTAAGTGCTTGAGGTATACCCCAGAGCCCATTCATGATAAGTTGTTTAGTTTAGTTTAATGTAGTTTAGTTTATAGACAATACGTGCAGGAGGGGGTGGAAGATTGCAACCTTCACGTGGTCCGCCCTGTTTCGACGAATGCAATCAACCCGGCGTGCACAATCAAATAAGATCAAATAGAACAAGTTGTCCCACAACTTTAGGCTGTGAATGCCATACACAAGAAGAAGAAGAAGGTGCAGGAGCACCACCATTCAATGTGATCATGGCTGATCATCCCCAATCAGTACCCCGTTCCTGCCTTCTCCCCCTATCCCCTGACTCCGCTATCTTTAAGAGCCCTATCTAGCTCTCTCTTGAAAGTATCCAGAGAACCAGCCTCCACCGCCCTCTGAGGCAGAGAATTTCATAGATTCACAACTCTCTGTGTGAAATAGTTTTTCCTCATCTCCGTTCTAAATGCCTTACCCCTTATTCTTAAACTGTGGCCCCTGGTTCTGGACTCCCCCAAAATCAGGAACATGTTTCCTGCCTCTAGTGTGTCCAAACCCTTAATAATCTTATATGTTTCTATAAAGTCCCCTCTCGTCTTTCTAAATCCCATTGCATACAAGCCTAGTCGTTCCATTCTTTTATCATAAGTCAGTCACGCCATCTAAAATTAACCTTGTGAACTATGCTGCACTCCCTCAATAGTAAGAATGTCCTTCCTCAAATTTGGAGAACAAAACTGCACACAATACTCCAGGTGCGGCCTGTACAACTGCAGAAGGACCTCTTTGCTCCTATACTCAAATCCTCTCATTGTGAAGGCCAATATGCCATTTGCTTTCTTCACTGCCTTCTGTACCTGCATGCTTACCTTCAGCACAAGGACACCCAGATCTCATTGCACTTCCCCTTTTCCTAATCTGACACCATTCAGATAATAATTTGCCTTGTTCTTGCCACCAAAGTGGATAACCTTACATTTATCCACATTATACTGCATCTGTCATGCATCTGCCCACTCACCCAACCTTTCCAAGTCAACCTGTTCTCTCCTCCCATCCGGGAGATGCTACAGGTCCCTCTGCTGCCGTACCAGCAGGCTCAAGAACAGCTTCTTCCCTGCGGCCGTCACACTTCTCAACGCTGCACCTCAAAGACTGCCTGTCTCCACCCCTCCCCCCCCCCCCCCCCCCCCCCCCCCCCCCCCCCCCCCCCCCCCCCCCCCCCCCCCCCCCCCCCCCCCCCCCCCCCCCTCCGGACTATCAAATCACCAGCAAATTGCACGGATACCACTGTATATGTATAGATGTATATACTCATACTACTGCGCAATTACTTGTTTATTCGTAAGTTCGCCCTTTGGAAATACCAACTGCATTTTGTTGACTCTGTATTGTACACTGCACAATGACAATTAAAGATTGAATTGAAATTGAATAACATCCTCTTCACAGTTCACACTGCCATTCAGCTTTGTGTCATCTGCAAATTTGCTAATGCTACTTTTAATTCCTTCATCTAAATCATTAATATATATTGTGAATAGCTGTGGGTCCCAGCACTGAGCCTTGCAGCACCTCACTAGTCACTGCCTACCATTCTGAAAGGGAACCGTTAATTCCTACTCTTTGTATCCCGTCTGCCAACCAATTTTCTATCCATGTCAGTACCCTGCCCCCAATACCATGTGCTCTAATTTTTCCCACTAATCTCCTGTGTGGGACCTTATCAAAGGCTTTCTGTCCAGATACACTACATCGATTGGCTTTCCCTTATCCATTTTACTTGTTACATCCTCAAAACATTCCAGAAGGTTAGTCAAGCAGGATTTCCCCTTCATAATATAACAGCTGTAGTCTTACTGAATGGAGGACAGGCTATGAGGCATGACTAACCGTTTCTGCATGCAAACACACCTCAGGATATTATTATTAATCAGACAAACATAGACAATAGGTGCAGGAGTAGGCCATTTACCCCATTCGAGCCAGCACCGCCATTCAATATGATCATGGCTGATCATCCAAAATCAGTGCCCCGTTCCTGCCTTCTCCCCATATCCCTTGATTACGTTAGCCCTAAGAGCTATTCTTTAATCTGTGGCTAAACTAAAAGTGCAAGGGAAACAAAAAATGCTGGAGAAACTCAGTGGGTGAGGCAGCATCTATGGAGGAAAGGAATTGGTGAGGTTTTGGGTCGAGACCCTTCTGAAACAGTGGATGAAGGACAAGCAGTTGCTTACTTGGACACTCGCCTTGGCTTTAGCTGAGGTCGTTTCTCCTCACCGTTCAAGGGTTGGACCTTGCCGCTGCTCAGTGAGATGCTCCTCGGCGACAGCGTGGCAAAGACGGGCGAGTTGCTGCAACCCCGTTTCAGAAACCTGCTGAGGGACGTGGCCACCTTGGATTTCGGAGGGGGCTTGATTGCCATGGACGACGGTCTCTGGTTGTAGCTGCCAGCGTGGCCCCCAGACGACGACTCTGAGCTTTCAGCAGCTGAGGGCAACTGACTGGAGGCGGCAGCGTTTGGCTTCCACCTTCCGTGCGGTGTTGGGTTGGCGTCCAAGGCGTCACCGTTGGGTGAGAAGTGGGTGGCACTGTTGGGCAACGGAATGTATCTGGGGGAGTAGTGGGAAAGGTCCCCATTTCCCAGGTCGGAGGAGAAAGGGCTTGGGAAACAAGGTGAGCTGCATAACCCAGTGTACACTGTCAGGTTGGCAACAGGTGCAGTGAATCTACATATCTAGAAGAGAAAAGATAAACCAGGTTTAATGCTAGAGAATAAGAGTCAAAAATCCTACAAATTCAGAACATCAGCGACTTAACTTATTGCCTTTTGATGATAAAAACTATTTCCATGATATGTCGACATGGGTTTTGAGAGGAGTAGACAATAGACAATAGGTGCAGGACATTTGACCCTTCGAGCCAGCACCGCCATTCATTGTGATCATAGCTGATCATCCACAATCAGTACCCCATTCCTGCCTTCTCCCCATATCCCCTGACTCCGCTATCTTTAAGTAACTCAAGTAACATTACCAGGGTAACGTTGATGTGACCACATTTGCAGAACTGTATGTATAGGAAGGAACTGCAGACGCCGGTTTACACCGAAGATAAGACACAAAATGCTGGAGTAACTCAGCGGTTCAGACAGCATCTCTGCAGAGATGGAATGGGTGACGTTTTGGGTGGGGCCTGAGGAAGGGTCTAGACCCATAAAAGTCACCCATTCCTTCTCTCCAGAGATGCTGCCTGTCCCGCTGCAGCTTTTTGTGTCTATCTTCGAGATGATGATGGGCTTGTCTCTTTGTTGTGTGACCCCCATGGCCCAATTCACGCATAGGCGCAAAGCTCGTGTGCAATATCGCGGCAGCTGTTATAGAAACATAGAAACATAGAAATTAGGTGCAGGAGTAGGCCATTCAGCCCTTCGAGCCTGCACCGCCATTCAATATGATCATGGCTGATCATCCAACTCAGTATCCCGTACCTGCCTTCTCTCCATACCCTCTGATCCCCTTAGCCACAAGGGCCACATCCAACTCACTCTTAAATATAGCCAATGAACTGGCCTCAACTACCCTCTGTGGCAGAGAGTTCCAGAGACTCACCACTCTCTGTGTGAAAAAAGTCTTTCTCATCTCGGTCTTAAAGGATTTCCCCCTTATCCTTAAGCTGTGACCCCTTGTCCTGGACTTCCCCAACATCGGGAACAATCTTCCTGCATCTAGCCTGTCCAACCCCTTAAGAATTTTGTAAGTTTCTATAAGATCCCCTCTCAATCTCCTAAATTCCAGAGAGTATAAACCGAGTCTATCCAGTCTTTCTTCATAAGACAGTCCTGACATCCCAGGAATCAGTCTGGTGAACCTTCTCTGCACTCCCTCTATGGCAATAATGTCCTTCCTCAGATTTGGAGACCAAAACTGTACGCAATACTCCAGGTGTGGTCTCACCAAGACCCTGTACAACTGAAGTAGAACCTCCCTGCTCCTGTACTCAAATCCTTTTGCTATGAAAGCTAACATACCATTCGCTTTTTTCACTGCCTGCTGCACCTGCATGCCTACTTTCAATGACTGGTGTACCATGACACCCAGGTCTCGCTGCATCTCCCCTTTTCCTAATCGGCCACCATTTAAATAATAGTCTGCTTTCCTGTTTTTGCCACCAAAGTGGATAACCTCACATTTATCCACATTATACTGCATCTGCCAAACATTTGCCCACTCACCCAGCCTATCCAAGTCACCTTGCAGTCTCCTAGCATCCTCCTCACAGCGAACACTGCCCCCCAGCTTAGTGTCATCCGCAAACTTGGAGATATTGCCTTCAATTCCCTCATCCAGATCATTAATATATATTGTAAATAGCTGGGGTCCAGCACTGAGCCCTGCGGTACCCCACTAGTTACTGCCTGCCATTGTGAAAAGGACCCATTTACTCCTACTCTTTGCTTCCTGTTTGCCAGCCAGTTCTCTATCCACATCAATACTGAACCCCTAATACCGTATGCTTTAAGTTTGTATACTAATCTCTTATGTGGGACCTTGTCGAAAGCCTTCTGGAAGTCCAGATATACCACATCCACTGGTTCTCCCTTATCCACACTACTAGTTACATCCTCGAAAAATTCCACAAGATTCGTCATTATCTGGGCCCGTCTGGGAAACTTGGTGAAGGGGTAGTGTTCGACCTAACTCCCAATCATCCATTGAGTTGACATCGCCCTCCAGACCCAAAGTTGACCTCTGTCCCTTGCTACAGGCTGATCTTAACCAAGGCTGAAATCTAAAAAAAGTATCTAGTGGAACTGTAGATGCTGGTAAAAAAAAACTTAGGTAGACACAAAATGCTGGAGTAACTCAGCAGGACAGGCAACATCTCTGGAGAGAAGGAATGGGGGAATGGATCTCGACCCGAAACGTCACCCATTCCTTCTCTCCAGAGATGCCGCCTGTCCCGCTGAGTTACTCCAGCATTTTGTGTCTATCTTCGGCTTAAACCAGCATCTGCACTTCCTTCCTACACATGACCTTATCTATGCCACTCTTCATTTTGTATAACCACTCTAAGATCACCTCAGCCTCCAGGGAGTAAAGCCTATCCAGTCTCCTTACACCCATACACTGAACAGGCCTCTCTGTAGGTAGGTGCCTGTACCTGTCATATGTTTCCATTCGCTCCTTAACCAAGCCTCTATATCCTTGCACGTTTAGAGTACTTGTTTCCCTCCTATTACCCTGGCAGGTACATGTTCGCGGCACGGTTGTGCAGCGGTAGAGTTGCTGCCTCACAGCGCCGGAGATCCGTGTTCGATCCAGACTACGGGTGCTGTCTGTACAGAGTTTATACATTCTCCCCTTGACCGTGTGGGTTTTCTCCGCGTGCCCTGGTTTCCTCCCACACTCCAAAGACTCGCAGGTTTGTAGGTTAATTGCCTTCTATAAATTATCCCTGTACGTAGGGTAGAACTAACATACGGGTGGTCACGGGCTTGTTGAGCTGAAAGGCCTGTTTCTGCGTCGTATCTCTCAACTAAACGCTTGCTATCCCCCTTTTTAGTGCTTCCCCACCTGCAGTTGTAGACGTACCTGTAAGTGGTTGCTCCCAATCTAACCCAGCCAGGTCTTCCTCGATGGAACCATGAACATCGGAGCTTGGCCTTTCAATTCCAGCAATTCATGTAAATGCTGGAGTGACTCAACGGGTGAGGCAGCATCTCTGGAGAAAATGAATGGGTGACGTTTCGGGTCGAGAACCTTCTTCCCTCCGGAGAGAAGGAATGGGTGACATTTCGGGTCGAGAAGAGTAACCTATCCCTTCGCTCCATAGATGCTGCCTCACCCGCTGAGTTTCTCCAGCATTTTTGTCTACCTTCGATTATTTTTCAGCAACTGCAGTTCTTTCTTAAAGATTAACAGGAATAGCTTTAAGGTGAGAAGGGCAAAGGTTAAATTAAGTGTTTGGGACAGGTCATTTTAAACACCTAGTCGTGGGGTGTCTGTAAAAACACACGGTAATACACTCTCAGAACCAAACTTGGAAGGACAGATACAGATGGTCGGAAAATCCTCATGCAGAATATGGTCTCACAGAGACGGTGCAGAGGACAGTTGAGGAGGAAAAAACTGAATGCGGAGAAAACATTAAAGCAGAAAGTGGATCTGCAGTCCCATCCAAATCGGGCTTATCTGGATCAAACTGTCGTGCCCTTTGTTCTACAAGGTCTATCGTCTCTGGCAGAAGAAAGACCTCCCAATCCAATGTAGACAAAAATGCTGGAGAAACTCAGCGGGTGAGGCAGCATCTATGGAGCGAAGAAAATAGGCAACGTTTCGGGCCAAAACCCTTCCTCAGACTGAATTGAATACTTGGCTGCCTACCTTCTGAAGAACAAGACACAATTTGAAGAGAGAAATAAGCTTGTACAGAACTATGAGTTTGGACCACTCCCATACTGCTGAGGGCAGAAGAGACTCAGAGTTTGGATATCATAGTTTGTATAAATGAATTTTAAAGGAAAATGAGTCAGTGTGGAAGACCAGGATATTTTATGGAATGGCTCATTCCATAATTTTTGTATATAATTTATGATGCTCATAAGTAATTGACTATGCTTTTATACGTATTTTATGGAGTTTTTATATGCAATGTATTCTATGTAATGTCGTCTTTTATCTGGACCTTGAGTCTGAAATAAATGTTAATCATTTTTTTAAATAAATAAAATAAGAAATAAATAACATTTAAATTTTTTTAAATAAAAAATAAAAAAGAAAAAAAATTGCCTACAGATTGTAACTGCAGGGCTTGTCCATTTACTGTAATGGGTGTAAACATTGATTCTAAATAAACCATCTGTTTTTACATGTGTGTAAAATAAAAGAGATGGTGATGGAGGCAGATATGATCATCAAGGCTATTAGATGGACACATGATAATGCAGGCAATGGGGAATATGGTACACATGCAGATGCAGGCAGAGGAGATTAATTTAACTAGGCATCATGCACAGCAGAGACATTGTGGGCCGAGGGGCCTGTTCCTGTGCTGTATGTACAGATCTATCATCTGTGTTAACACTGCGGACAGCAGAGATGGTGAAGTTGATAGAGCTGCTGTCTCACAGCTTCAAGGACCAGGGTTCGATGCTGACCTCTGCGTGGAGTTTGCAGGTCCTCCCTGTGATGGTGTGGGTTTCCCCTTGGTGCTCCGGGTTTACTCCCACATCCCACAGACGAGCAGGTTGATGGATTAATTGGCCTCGAGGGTGTGGGTGGGTGGGAGACTTTGGGGGAGTTGTGAGACAATTGTTATTTGTTAACGGGTCAAAGACAAGTCAGCAAGGGAATGGGATCGTTTTATTTTCAAAGTTTAGTTTAGAGATACAGCGTGGAAACAGGCCCTCCGGCCCTCAGAGACCGCGCCGACCACCGATCTCCGCATGCTAACACTCTCTTACACACACTAGGGGCAATTTACAATTTTTACCAAGCCAATTAGCCTACAATCCTGCACATCTTTGGAGGTGGGAGGAAACCGGAGCACCCGAAGGAAACCCACGGGGAGAACGTAAAACTCCGTACAGACAGCACCCTTGGTCGGGATCAAACTCGGGTCTGTGGCGCCGTGAGGCAGCAGCTCTCCTGCTACGCCACCGTGCCCCCCCTTCTGCAGATATATTCCATGAAGCAAAGATCCTATATCGGAGCAAGATAGACCACTGCTGCTAAATGCAATGGGCTGACGTGTAGTACGCAACGGAACAGAACGTGGGCCTTTTCTTCTTCCATTTCCGTAACCAGACCCGACCCAACCCGACTCAAAGTGTAATCAATGTTGCGGGGGAACAGTTTGTGTTAATAAATTATAATTCTGAAAATGAGAAGATTTTTACCAAATAACTTACGAGGATGTTTCCGTAACTGGCTTCCGTCTCCGCACTATTATAATATGGGATCTTTGGTGCGGAGACGGAAGCCGGTTACGGAAATGGGGCCGAAAATTAACCATGAATCTGCCCATGACTATACTACGTCTTTTTCGTCGAGTGGACTATCTTGCTCGCTGTAGGATCTTTGCCGTGAAGTCCTTCAGAAATCCCTTGGGATTTCTGAAGGACTTTTTATTTTTCCTTAAGACCGAGAAAGATGCCGATGCCAAGAGGAAGGAGGGATTGGCAGGATCAGTCTGAGAGCCAGCAGTCTGATGGGATTCGATGGGCCAAGCGGCATCTTGCTCCGTCTTGAGGAGAACTAAAAAGGAAAAAAAATCCTTTGGTGCTTCTGAAGGACTGGTTGTTTGTTTTTTTTAGATGTTCGCAGAATCTAATTTCTGCAAGATTTATTTAGTGGCCTCGGAGATGGAGGCATCTGTGGGTGACCTCGTGAGCTTCTTACAGCTTCTCCTACGTGAACATGGAGAGGGGCTGCACTGGTAGACGGCCCGCACTGCCTCTCTCTGCCAGCCATCTGTTACAGAGACGGTGTGTGTGGGAGCCACATGAGGGCGGGCAGGGATGGTGGATATCATGGTGGGATACTCAGGAGGAACGGACACGGGGCAGGTGAAGGATGTAGGAAATGGGCCACGTGGACAAAAGACCAGCAGTGTGCTGAAACATCGGAGACATTGAACGTAAAGGTCCAACCACAGCTCCCTTGGTCCACAGCTGGAGGCTCGCTGGAGTTTAGAAGAATGAGGCGGGGACCTTGGGGTGGGAGATTGCAATTGAATAACTACTTTGGTTCCGTCTTCACTAAGGAAGACATAAATAATCTGCCTGAAATAGCAGGGGACTGTGGGTCAAAGGAGGAATTGAGTGAAATCCAGGTCAGTCGGGAAGTGGTGTTGGGTAAATTGAATAGATTAAAGGCCGATAAATCCCCAGGGCCAGATAGGCTGCATCCCAGAGTACTTAAGGAAGTAGCTCAGGAAATAGTGGATGCATTAGTGATAATCTTTCAAAACTCTTTAGATTCTGGAGTGGTTCCTGAGGATTGGCGGGTAGCAAATGTAACCCCTCTTTTTAAGAAGGGAGGGAGAGAGAGAAAACGGGGAATTACAGACCAGTTTAGTCTAACATCGGTAGTGGGGAAACTGCTAGAGTCAGTTATTAAAGATGGGATAGCAGCACATTTGGAAAGTGGTGAAATCATTGGACAAAGTCAGCATGGATTACAAAAGGTAAATCATGTCTGACAAATCTTGTGGAATTTTTCGAGGATGTAACTAGTAGCGTGGATAAGGGAGAACCAGTGGATGTGGTATATCTGGACTTCCAGAAGGCTTTCGACAAGGTCCCACATAAGAGATTAGTATACAAACTTAAAGCATACGGTATTAGGGGTTCAGTATTGATGTGGATAGAGAACTGGCTGGCAAAACAGGAAGCAAAGAGTAGGAGTAAACGGGTCCTTTTCACAATGGCAGGCAGTAACTAGTGGGGTACCGCAGGGCTCAGTGCTGGGACCCAGCTATTTACAATATATATTAATGATCTGGATGAGGGAATTGAAGGCAATATCTCCAAGTTTGCGGATGGACACTAAGCTGGGGGGCAGTGTTTCGCTGTGAGGAGGATGCTAGGAGACTGCAAGGTGACTTGGATAGGCTGGGTGAGTGGGCAAATGTTTGGCAGATGCAGTATAATGTGGATAAATGTGAGGTTATCCACTTTGGTGGCAAAAACAGGAAAGCAGGACTATTATTTAAATGGTGGCCGATTAGGAAAAGGGGAGATGCAGCGAGACCTGGGTGTCATGGTACACCAGTCCATTGAAAGTAGGCATGCAGGTGCAGCAGGCAGTGAAAAAAGCGAATGGTATGTTAGCTTTCATAGCAAAAGGATTTGAGTACAGAGCAGGGAGGTTCTACTTCAGTTGTACAGGGTCTTGGTGAGACCACACTGGAGTATTGCGTGCAGTTTTGGTCTCCAAATCTGAGGAAGGACATTATTGCCATAGAGGGAGTGCAGAGAAGGTTCACCAGACTGATTCCTGGGATGTCAGGACTGTCTTATGAAGAAAGACTGGATAGACTCGGTTTATACTCTCTGGAATTTAGGAGATTAAGAGGGGATCTTATAGAAACTTACAAAATTCTTAAGGGGTTGGACAGGCTAGATGCAGGAAGATTGTTCCCGATGTTGGGGAAGTCCAGGACAAGGGGTCACAGCTTAAGGATAAGGGGGAAATCCTTTAAGACCGAGATGAGAAAGACTTTTTTCACACAGAGAGTGGTGAGTCTCTGGAACTCTCTGCCACAGAGGGTAGTTGAGGCCAGTTCATTGGCTATATTTAAGAGTGAGTTGGATGTGGCCCTTGTGGCTAAGGGGATCAGAGGGTATGGAGAGAAGGCAGGTACGGGATACTGAGTTGGATGATCAGCCATGATCATATTGAATGGCGGTGCAGGCTCGAAGGGCTGAATGGCCTACTCCTGCACCTAATTTCTATGTTTCTATGTTTCTAACCTTCATGTGGTACACCATGTTTCGACGAATGCAATCAACCTGGCGTGCACAAACAGAAGATCGAACAGAACAAGTTGTCTTACAACTTTAGGCTGCGCACGCCATACGCAAGGAGAAGGGGGGGACCTCATGTACCAAATAGTAAAAGGCTTGGATAGAGTGTATGCGGAGAGGATGTTCCCACTAGTGGGAGAGTCTAGGACTAGAGGTCAAAACCTCAGAATTAAAGGAGGTTCTTTTTGGAAGGAGGAGGAACTTCTTTAGTCAGAGGGTGGTGAACCTGTGGAATTTATTGCCGCAAAGGGCTGTGGAGGCAAAGTCAGTGGATATTTTTAAGGCAGAGATAGATAGATTCTTGATTAGTGCGGGTGTCAGAGGTTATGGGGAGAAGGCAGGAGAATGGGTTGGGAGAGAGAGATAGATCAGCCATGATTGAACGGCCGAATGGACTTGATGGGCCGAATGGCCAAATTCTGCTCCTATCACTTGTGACCATGGTGATTGAGTTACTCCACACGTCAACTAACAAGGTGCTTGTTACTCAGGCCCCAGTGACAAGCTGCCTGCATAGTGGGAGGTTTGTTACGGTGGTGAACTATTAGACAAGCTGAGACAAGCAGTGATCCCGTGGAAAGTGGGAGGTCGTGCGGAGGGAACTCAGTGTGAAGTTCGAGCATCAATTTGTCATCCGTTCGTGTTGCAGACACTCGATGAGTTTGGCGGTGACGACCTGATGTGTGACGGATGCAGTGAGAACGAGGACTAGGGTTGCCAACTGCCCCATATTAGCCGGGACATCCCGTATATTGGGCTAAATAGGTTTGTCCCATATTGGACACCGCCCTTGTCCCATATTTGACTGCTACTACTCGGGTCGAGGGGACTGTCGGGTCGGAGCGCCGCGTCCAGCCCCACCTCACCACTCCCGACATATTGCAGCCCATGGAGCGCAGCAGCAGCAGCTCCCCCGTGACCCGGTCGGTCGGCAGCCCGGCCAGCTTTCAGACCTTCGCTTACCGCCGACACCACCACCCCTCCCTCTCATGGCGGATCATCGATTCATGAGTTGGACGAGGTGCCGGATCTTGCGTGCGACGTCGCGCGGGCCCGGATAGATACTCCTCAGCTGGTCCGCCGGCTGGGCTTTGTGTGCAGTCCAGACCTTTCGTCCCTTATTTGGGAGTGAGAAAGTTGGCAACCCTAACGAGGACAAACTTGGCGATTTACATTACCACGCACAACACCACATCGGGGGGGATAGCCCAGAGCTCGGCACGAGATGGCAACATGTGACCAGATGCAACAGAAAGACACCAAGCAGATGTGCAATGACTTACACTACTTTATTCATTAAACGAACAGCAGCTGGAGTGATTGACCAAGCACACTGGCTGAGAATCCACCGATCGCGCCTCACAGTACGACCGCTTGGTGGAACACATAAGATGTACAGTTTGTGCGATGTGATGTGACCATGTGAACGTTTGTTGGCACTGGGCCTGTACTTGCTGGGGTTTAGAAGAATGAAGGGGGACCTCATTGAAACGTGCAGAATAGTGAAAGGCTTGGACAGAGTGGATGTGGAGAGGATGTTTCCACTAGTGGGAGAGTCTCAGACCAGAGGTCACAGCCTCAGAATTAAAGGACGTTCTTTTAAGAAGGGGATGAGGAGAAATTTCTTTAGTCAGAGGGTGGTGAATCTGTGGAATTCTTTGCCACAGAATGCTGTGGAGGCCAAGTCAGTGGATATATTTAAGCCAGAGATAGATACTTTTTTGAATAGTACGGGTGTCAGAGATTATGGGGAGGAGGCAGGAGAATGGGGTTTGGAGGGAGAGATAGATCAGCCATGATTAAATGGCAGAGTAGACTTGATGGGCCGAATGGCTTAATTCTGCTCCTTTCACTTATGACCTTATGAACCGTGAATGTGCTGCAGGACTGGGTCAGTCCTGGGTCAGACTGTTGTTCCCTGGGTTACTCTCCCAGGGAACATTCCTGTGTGGCAGACACTATAATCAGGGGTCGGCTGTCCTGGTGAAAGGTTTGATATGGGAGAGCTGGAGATGATGTTCCCAGAGCCAAGGAGGCAAACTCCCCCCCCTCCCCCCCCCCCCCCCCCCCCCCCCCCGGCCACCCATTAGTCATAGAATGATACAGCATGGAAACAGGCCCTTCGGCCCAACTTGTCCATACCGGCCAACATGTCCCAGCTACATTAGTCCCACCTGCGTGCATTTGGTCCATGTCCCTCTAAACCTGTCCAATCCATGTACCCGTCCAACTGTTTCTTAAGCGTTGGGATAGTCCCAGCCTCAGTTACCTCCTCTGGCAGCTTGTTCCATACACCCACCACCCTTTCAATCTTTTGCCCTTCACCTTAAACCTATAGTTTCTTCTTCTCCAGTTTTTCCCCCTACTCTAATCAATCCAAAACGTCGCCTGTCCATTCCCGCCGGAGATGTTGCCTGACTCGCCGAGACCCTCTGTGTGGAAATGCAGTCCCTGCACTCCTCCACTCCCACCTTCGCTGCAGTAGACTCTGGAGCCCTGTGACGTGGGATGCAGTCACATCTCACAGCCCCGTGTCAGCAGTGCACTCACGGAAAGTACACTGCACCATTATAAAGGTGTCAGAGCTTAACATCAGTGCCTAACACTCCTGACCTGCTAGCTTCCTCATTGGTGACCCTCGGACTATCCTTGATTGGACTTTGCTTTGCACTAATCGTTGTCCCCTTATCATATATCTAAACACTGTAATTAGATCATAGAAACATAGACAACAGGTACAAGAGTCGGCCATTCGGCCCTTTGAGTCAGCACCGCCATTCAATATGATCATGGCCAGTCGACCCATTCTTTGAGTTGATTGTAATCATATATTGTCTTTCTGCTGACTAGATAGCACGCAACAAAAACTTTTCACTGTACCTCGGTACACGCGACTAACTAAACAGGACTGAACTGAACTGACATCTTCCTTAAACTTTAGAAATTATATCAGCAAGTACACATTTCAACATCGAACACTGCAGGTGAACTGTTGGGGCCTGCTGTGCCTGCAGTTTGTTCCCTGAATCCACAGTTACTCCACTGTAGAACGACACAAAAAGCTGCAGTAACTCAGCGGAACCAGGCAGCATCTGTGGAGAGAAGGAATGGGTCGAGAAAACGTCTTCAGACCCGAAACGTCACTCACTCCTTCTCTCCAGATATGCTGCCTGTCCCGCTGAATTACTCCAGCATTTTGTGTCTATTTTCAGTTTAAACCAATGATCAGCCCTGTTGCCGTTGTATTTTATATATAATTCTCTAATTACTTGTGCGCCTTATCTATCATTCCCTGACTACCTGAGTGTTACCTTATAAACTCTCCCCCTCTTCCTGTCTACCTATATATCTATATAGATCATTTTATTATATAGTTCCCAAATTACCTTGGTGTAACCTGATATTAAGCTGCCTAGCTACCTGTGAGTTGCCTTATTAATAGCTTCCCAACTAACTGAGTGTGATTTTACATATGGCTTCTCCATTGTGTGTAACTGAATTCAGCTTCCTAACACCCATGTTAAATAAAGTTCCTTAATAATCCATGTGTCACTATATATATATATATATATATATATATATATATATATATATATATATATATATATATAAAACTATGTCTGTCACCTTACACGCAGGCATAAAATGCTGGAGTGACTCAGCGGGACAGGCAGCATCGCTGGAGAGAAAGAATGGGTGACGTTTCGGGTCAAGACCCTTCTTCAGACCGAGTCAGGGTAATGGAAATGAGAGATATAGAGGACGATGTGGAGAGATAACGAACAATGAATGAAAGATATGCAAAAAAGCAACTCGCTGGAGTGACTCAGTGGGGCAGGCAGCGTCCCTCTTAGAGTCATAGAGTGGTGCAGCGTGGAGACTGGCCCTTCAGCCCAACTTGCCCACACCGGCCAACATGTCCCAGCTACATTAGTCTCACCTGCCAGCATTTGCTCCATATCCCTCCAAACCAGTCCTATCCATGTACCTGTCAAACTGCTTCTTAAACATTGGGATAGTCCCAGCCTCAACTACCTCCTCTGGCAGCTTGTTCCATACACCTACCACCCTTTGTGCGGAAAAGGTTACCCCTCAGATTCCTATTCAATCTTTTGCCCTTCACCTTAAACCTACAGTTTCTTCTTCGCCAGTTTTTTTCCCCCCTACTCTAATCAATCCAAAACGTCGCCTGTCCATTCCCTCCGGAGATGTTGCCGGACTCGCCGAGTTCCCCGACACTTTGTGCATTGCTCACTCTGAAAGGACTGGGTCGAATGTATAGACTACTCCCCCCCACTACCCCCCACCCGCTCCCCGGTTGGGGAGCAACAGCCCAGCCAGCCTAGCGGAGCTGGGGAGGTTGGTTACTGAGCCTCGGCTTTAGGGGGCTCCTGTTTGAGTTGGTGCTTGCGTTCTAATCTGTTCATCACCTGCGTGATATCGACCACCTTGCCGGCTCCGGTGGCGGCGGCTCTGGCAGCCCTGGCCTCTTCCTCGAGCTGCCGCAGGATGACGGGACTGGGGCTGGAGCGCCGCTGCCGCCGCATGAAGGGGAAGTTGCTGCAAAAAACAACGGGCATCGCTGAGGGGCCGAGAGGACGCAGCGCAACCCGCACGGCCATCAAACCCACCGGCGTCAGACCCACCCCCCATCCCCACCTCCCCCCATCCCCATCCACCCATCCCCATCATCCACACCCCCATCCCCATCCCCCCATCCCCACCCTCCCATGCCCACCTCCCCCCAATCCCCACCCATCCCCCCCCATCCCCACCCTACCATCCCCATCTCCCCATCCCCACCCCATCACATCCGCACCCCACCATCGCCACCCCCCCATCTCCATCCCCACCCCATCCGCACACCCCCATCGCCACCCCCCATCCCCATCCCCACCCCATCCGCACCCCCCCCATCGCCACCCCCCATCCCCATCCCCACCCCATCCCCATCCCCACCCCATCCCCACCCCCCCCCCCATCCCCACCCCCCAATCCCCATCCCCACCCACCCCATCCCCACCCCCCATCGCCATCCCCACCCTACCATCCCCATCTCCCCATCCCCACCCCATCCCATCCGCACCCCCCCATCGCCACCCCCCCATCCCCATCCCCACCCCATCCGCACCCCCCCCATCGCCACCCCCCCATCCCCACCCCCCCCATCGCCATCCCCCCCCGCCATCCCCATCCCACCCCCCCATCCCAAGCATGATCCCAAATTAGACACAAGCTGCTGGAGTAACTCAGCGGGTCAGGCAGCGTCTCTGGAGAGAAAGGATTAGTGACGTTTCAGGTTGGGACCCTTCCTCTGAAGTAAGGTCCCAAGCCGAAACGTCACCCATCCTTTCTCTCCAGAGATGCTACCTGACCCGAGTTACTACAGCAGTTTTCGTCTAATTTGACATAGACAATAGACAATAGGTGCAGGAGTAGGCCATTCGGCCCTTCGAGCCTGCACCGCCATTCAATTTGATTGAATGACATGAACCAGCATCTGCAGTTCCTTGCTGCTGCAGAATGCCAGATTATATTAACATCCCGCAGAAGCTGGAAACTCAGAATTAAAAGCAGGGCGTGCTGGATATGCACTGCAGGTCGGGCAGCAAATGTGGAGAGCGAGGCACAGTTGGATTGATGACCATTCTTCAGACTCGGCAATTGCGATGGAAGGGACTTGTAAATCTCGTTTCTCTCCCTCCACAGATGATCCGGTGGAGCTCAGCGAGCAGAGGACTGGGGTGATGGAGTCTGTGGGGAGGATGGATCGGACCAGGGATGGAGGTGGTCACGTACATCGGGGTGTCCCTCCAGCTTAACCAGCCCCATCTCCGCCACGTCACGAACACATTATCTCAACAACGTTTGTACTTCAACTCCTTCGAGCGATAACTATTGAACTTCTCTCCAGTGTTTTAAGCTCCCCTGTTAAGGAATCGGCTTGGATTCTGCAGTCACACTATACCACGCCCCACCTCTCCCCTAACCAGCTGAAGAGATGAGACCATGCAACACTCACCTCTTTTGCCTCGTCTCTTCAGGGACCAGTGCCACATTTTGCAGCTCCTTGTAAATGGGGGACCTCAGGAAACGTGGGTACGAGTCCTGCCAGAGTGATCAAGAAAGAGACATGGTGGTCTGGTGAATAACGAGGAGTTGCAATCGAATCTTGTCAAAGCTGGGGCCGGGATTATAAGTTTTATTCCTGCGTCCCAGGCAACATCACCATTAACCTTCTCCCAACTTACAACGATCTATTCTACATTTTCCTCGATCACCATTCCCTTTGTCCTGTGTTCACACCTTGCTCTTCCTTAACTATGCACCGCCCAATCCCCTGACATCAGCAGTCTGAAGACGGTCTCGAGCCGAAACATCACCCATTCCTTCTCCCCAGAGATGCTGCCTGTCCCTCTGAGTTCTGAAGAAGGGTTTTGGCCCAAAATGTTGCCTATTTCATTCATTCCATAGATGCTGCCGCACCCGCTGAGTTACTCCAGCACTTTTGTCTATCTCTGAGTTACTCCAGCATTTTGTGTCTATCTTCGATTTTATCCAGCATCTGCCGTTCCTTCCTTTACATCAACTGTCCTTTCCTGAATGCCCTCAAGGGGGTGATGCTGAGCCAAAGAAATGACTTGCAGCAATAAAAGAAGGAACTGCAGATAGACACAAAAAGCGGCACAGGCAACATCTCTGGAGAGAAAGAATGGGTGACGTTTCGGATCGAGACCCTTCTTCAGACTGCAGATGCTGGTTTCTACTGAGGATTGTCATTTGCAGATGATCATTGCTGAAGGTGAATATTTTGCTAAGATTTTTGCGAACAAGAGTTTGGAATTTTTTTTAAACCTGCACAGGACAAGAAAAAATGTATAAAGCATGAGACAAAACAGTGCAAGAGGAAATAATATAAACACAGATCGAGAGGGAGCGATGGCTAAAGACGATAAGATGGGTAAATTATAATGGGAAATGGAGAAAGGTTTCAAGTCGAGACCCTTCCTCAGGCTTCAGTCTCCACCCGAAACGTTGCCCATTTTTCAGCCTGTCTCGCTGAGTTACTCCAGCATTTGGTGTCTGTCTTCAGCTAGACACCATTGTACTCGCTAGAATTTAGAAGACTGAGGGGGGATCTTATAGAAACGACCAAAATTCTTAAGGGGTTGGACAGGCTAGATGCAGAAAGATTGTTCCCGATGTTGGGGAGGTCCAGGACAAGGGGTCACCGTCTAAGGATAAGGGGGAATTCCTTTAAGACCGAGATGAGGAAAACATTTTTCACACAGAGTGGTGAGTCTCTGGAATTCTCTGCCACAGAAGGTAGTTGAGGCCAGTTCATTGGTTATATTTAAGAGGGAGTTAGATGTGGCCCTTGTGGCTAAAGGGATCAGGGGGTATGGAGAGAAGGCAGGTACAGGATACTGAGTTGGATGATCAGCCATGATCATATTGAATGGCGGTGCAGGCTCGAAGGGCCGAATGGCCTACTCCTGCACCTATTTTCTATGTTTCTATGTTTCAGTGTAAACCAGCATCTACAGCTCCTTGCGACTAGCTATTAACTTTTGTTTCCTCGTCTGTTAGACTTGACACGTTACTCCCATGTTTAGCGTGCGAGAAGGAAACAAAGTGACACTGGACCCACAATCTCCTCATGCAGACAGGCACTTGCCCCTGTCCCACTTAGGAAACCTGAACGGAAACCTCTGGTGACCTTGCGCCCCACCCAAGGTTTCCATGAGGTTCCCGGAGGTTTTGGTCACTCTCCCTAATGGTCGAAATGGTTTCCACATGGACGAGGCCAGGGGCGGAAAACACGGGGGGGGGCAGAGGGAACACGTCCCCCCCATGTTTTGAGAGGTGGGGGACATCCCCCCCAAGTTTTTGTAATCCGGATTTTAAAATCTCCGCTCTCCGCGAGACAGTGGAGGTGGGACTGCTGATCGAGGGCGCCGATTGGACGAGAGAGACGTCGGTCAGCAGGCAATGGGGGCGGGACATAGGAGTGTGATGATCCTCTAGTCTCTTTGGACCTGCGCCTCATCCACAGCCAGGATCGATCCCGGCCGGGGCTCCCACGCTGTCCCGTCCCCACCCCCTCACGGGTGGCCAGAGAGGTCGGGAGTCAGACGGGCGCGCCGCCCCCAGGCCCACAGGCAGCGCAGAGAAGCAGCGTTAAACCCAGCTCACTCTACCTGTCCCGCCAGGTCAACCTGCCTGAGCTTGCGGGAAATGTGGGCAGCGCGGAGAAGCAGCGCTGGTGTCCCGTCAGTCCAGTCAGGGCTGTAGTTAACCCGGCGAGACAGGCAGAGTTGAGCTGCATTTAGCGCTGGATTGAGCCTCCGAAGCAAAGTGACTAGAGTATCTATAAAGATAATAAAGATACTCCTCTAGTATCTTTGCTCTGAAGCCTCACGCATGTGTGTGTGAGTGTGCGCATGTGCGCGTGGCCGCCAAAACATTGTGTCCCCCCATCCCCTCCATGTTTTGATAGCGAATTCGAGGCTCGGTCGAGGCTTCTTCTATGTCCCTTCGATTATTTCAACAAAATCAAAACCGGCCTCGACCGTTTGGTTGAAGCCAGTGGAGTGGGGTCGCTGTTTACTTACAGGCAGTCGATGACCATCTCCTTCGCTGACCGCCCATTTTGATTGGCTCATTGAAGTTTTCAGGACCTAGAAGATCCGCCGGAAGGTAAAATGCCCGCTAACTTGATTAAACTTCTTAAAACTTTCTCCACTCCTTCTCCCCCCACCCCTTCTCTCCCCTCCCCCACCTTTGCGATGTGTTTGTGTGTGTGTGTGCGGTCAGCAAAGATCCTGTAGGATCTTTGGTCAGTAGATGCAGCTCTCGCTTCGGTCGAGGCTTTCCAGGCGAGTGACCAAAACCTCTGGAGACTCATGGAAACCTTGGATGGGACGCAAGGTCACCAGAGATTTCCACTCAGGTTTCCTAAGTGGGACAGGGACATTAGGACAATGAGCAGGTCGGACTAGGTGGGGACTGAAAGGCAGTGAAAACAGCAAAGGATTACCTTTTTCATCAGCATGTAGATGTGTGTCTGGGCAGCATCCAGCACGTAGCGATGAGGATACTGCAGACCTTTCACGGTGATCTCCATAGTCTGGCCATCGATATTTATCCAACGCCTTGCACCTTGGGCCAGGAAGGTCCTGAATTCATAAGAGAGAAGGTATTTTCACAATGTGGAGAGGAAGAGGTAGTGGTCAGACTATCGAAAGGCTGCTCATCAACCCTGAAAACCACTTGCCAAAAATATATATAATGTAAAAATAACTTGGGCCTAATGGATTTTGTTGTGCGTGTGGGACTCAAATGTCTTAATTCATTCCGCAGACATGCAAGCCCCGATTGAATACCATACATCTTAGTTTAGTTTAGTGATGCAGGCCCCGCGTCCACCATGCCAACCATTGGTCACCCCTTTCACACTAGTTCTATGTTATCCCAGTTTCTCATCCACTCCTTAAGGGCCTGTCCCACTTAAGCGATTTTATCGGCGACTGCCAGCACCCGTCATAATCCAGCAGGTTACTGAAAATGTTTTAAATGTTGAAACTCCAGCGCCGACCATTAAAACGTATGACTCTTTGGGCGACTACTCATCACCAAACAGGCGTCACCCCGCAACCGCGGTGAGTAGTCGCCCAAAAAGTCAAACCTTTTTCTGGTCGCCGCTGGATTTTCAACATGTTGAACATTTTCAGCGACTTGCTGCGACTATGACGGGCGCTGGCAAGTCGCCAAAAAAATCGTGTAAGTGGGACAGGCCCTTTGCACGCGAGGGTCAATTTGCAGAGGTCAATTAAGCTGCCAAATCAGCAAGTCTTTGGGTAGGAACAAAAAGCTGGAGTAACTCAGCGGGACAGGCAGCATCTCTGGAGGGAAGGAACGGGTGATGTTTCGGATCGAGACCTTTCTTCAGACCGAAGAGGGGTCTCGTCCCGAAACGCTACCCATTCCTTCTCTCCAGCACTGCTGCCTGTCCTGCTGAGTTATCCCAGCTTTTTGTGCCTATCTTCGTGTATAAACCAGCATCTGCAGTTCCTTCCCACAGCAAGTCTTTGGGATGCGAGAGGAAACCCCGTACGGTCAGAGGGAGAACCTGCAAACTCCACACAGACAGCACTCGTGGTCAGGATCCACCCTGGGTTGCTGGAGCCGTGAGGCAGCCACTCAACTGGGGCCGCCACCGTAACGCCCCTCCGTAGGTCCACTAGTCCTTGTCCTCGCAAAACCTGAGGCCTGTGGTCCATCCCGTAGCCTCCAGCCACACAATATCTCTGCAATCCTCCCACCCCGACCTCTTGTCCAGCCCGCACTTACTCGCCCCACCATATGGGGTCAGAGGCCCACAGGAGCCGTTGGAAGAGAAGGAGGGGAAGGAGCAACACCCGACCGGTAAGCTTTAAAATCAAGCACGGGGCTTGTTTTTCTCAGAGGCCCACAGGAGCCGTTGGAAGAGAAGGAGGGGGAGGAGCGACACCCGACCGGTAAGGTTAAAAATCAAGCGCGGGGCTTGTTTTTACCGAAATCCATAATGTTCCATTTGGAGAAGTGGTTTTTTTGAGGAAGCCGCTGATTGGTGGGAAGTGGACTAGGGTAAGCAGCTGATTGGCGATCAGATTCCAGCAGTTTGTTGTGTACTTTGTACTTTGTATTGTGTTGATATTGTATCCTGTGTAAGGGGGGAGTATGAAGGCAAGGGCAGTGTACTGTTCTGAATGTCAGATGTGGGAGGGCAGGGAATCTGATAGCCCTCCAGACATCCACATCTGTGCCAGGTGTGTCTCCTAAAGGACTGTGGGGCTCCTAAAGGACTGTGTTAGGAACCTGGAACAGCAGCTCGATGACCTCCGTCTGGTCAGGAGCTACAGGGAGGTGGTCACTCCCAGACCACAGGAGGCAGACAAGTGGGTCATGGTTAGGAAGGGCAAGGGGCAGAGGCAGGGGCTAGAGAGTACCCCTGTGACTGTACACCTGGAAAATAGATACTCGGGTTTGAGTACGATTGGAGGGGACAGCCTACCTGAGGGCAGCAACACCAGCCGGGTCTCCGGCACAGAGACCGACCCTGATGCTCAGAAGGGTAGCATAAAGAGGAGGGCAATTGTAACAGGGGACTCTATAGTTAGGGGGTCGGATGGGCGATTCTGTGGACGCAGTCGGGAGACCCGGATCGTAGTTTGCCTCCCTGGTGCCAGGGTCTCGCATGTGTCGGTACATGATGTTGTGGTACACATAGGTACCAATGACATAGGCAGAAAAAGAGATGAGGTCCTGAAGGGGGAATTTAGGGAGTTGGGGGGGAAAGTTAAGGAGAAGGACCAAAAGGGTAACGATTTCAGGATTACTGCCTGTGCCGCGTGACAGAGAGAGTAGGAATGGAATGAGGTGGAGGATAAATGCATGGCATTTAGGGATTCAAGTTTCTTGATCACTGGGACCTCTTTTGGGGAAGGCATAATCTGTACAAAAAGGACGGGTTGCACTTGAACCCGAGGGGGACCAATATCCTGGCAGGGAGATTTGCAAAGGCTACTGGGGAGACTTTAAACTAGAAAGGCTGGGGGGAGGGACTCGGGTAGAGGGGGCTAGGGGACAGGGTGTGGGGCAAGAGGCAGAGAAGGGAAGCACTCGGACCCAAAATGTATGCGAGAAAGAGGAAAAAGATAATAGACAGAGAATAAGTGATGGTGGGTTTCCTTGCCATCAACACTGCAGATGTTGAAGGAACGGAGCCTTCTCAAAAAGTACAGCCGGCTCTGTCCCCAGCAAATTTTGGTTGGTGTTTTTTATACAGGTCGACTTGGGACATCCAGCTAATCAGAGGCACCATCTATTGACAGGGCTAGTGTTAAAGATGTTGCACACCAACTTACTTGTAAACCTCATCTGCTCTCTCCTTGACCTTTGACTGATCTCCATACTTTAATTCTTCACAAGCTTCCCAGAAAGCCAGGTTTTCCACTACGATGTAAAAAAAACCCATCAGTTTACTGGTTCACACAGTTGGGACGTCATGTTGCAGTTGTATAAGACATTGGTGGGACAGCATTTATTTAGAGTATTGTGTTCAGTTCTGGGCACCATGCTATAGGAAAGATATTGTCATGCTTGAAATGGTTCAGAGAAGATTTACGAGGATGTTGCCAGGACTAGAGGATCTGAGCTCTCGGGAGAGGTTGAGTAGGCTGGGTCTCTATTCCTTGGAGCGCAGGAGGATGAGGGGTGATCTTATTGAGGTGTATAAGATCATGAGAGGAATAGATCGGGTAGATGCACAGAGTCTCTTGCCCAGAGTAGGATCAGAGGACATAGGTTCAAGGTGAAGGGGAAAAGATTTATTAGGCATCTGAGGGGTAACCTTTTCACACAAAGGGTGGTGGGTGTATGGAACAAGCTGCCAGAGGAGGTAGTTGAGGCTGGGACTATCCCAATGTTTAAGAAACAGTTGGACAGGTACATGGATAGGACAGGTTTGGAGGGATATGGACTAAATGCAGGCAGGTGGGACTAGTGTAGCTGGGACATGTTGGCCGGTGTGGGTGATTTGGGCCGAAGGGCCCGTTTCCAACGTGTATCACTCTATAACGTAACAAATTAGCAGCTTAGACATAATCAAGCTGCATTCTGGCAGAAAATAGAAAATTGTCCTTACAGAATTCACGAGATTTGAGATACTTGCTGTCCACGCGTTGTGATCTTTAAACTCCATGGTTTAGGCTTTTGTGACATATAGCGGCATCATTCAATTCAGAGAGCTCCCGTAAAGAAGCACAGATGACAGCGAGGCCATTCAGCCCATCGCTGCACCACCTGTTCTACCACAGTCTCCAAAGGTTCACCACCAGTCACAACTTGAAGCCACACATAAGTCGCCTTGCTTCCCATGGCATCCCACACCCTCGCCCGCCTATAAATATCTGGGCTGGCTGCACACATAACTATAGTCACAGGGTGATGAATCTGTGGAATTTGTTGCCACAGACAGCTGTGGAGGCCAAGTCAGTGGATATTTTTAAGGCCGAGATAGATAGATTCTTGATTAGTGCAGGTGTCAGGGGTTATGGGGAGAAGGCAGGAGAATGGGGTTAGGAGGGAGAGATAGATCAGCCCTGATTGAATGGTGGAATGGGCCGAATCGCCTAATTCTGCTCATATCACTTATGACCTTATGACACACATACCACTGAATTCCTTCTTCAGGAAGAGCTCAAAGTTCAGGCGTCCCATGGGATCTTTCATCAGCTCGGCAAATCCGAATGTCCAGCGCTCCACCCGCAGCTTGGTCGGGCTGTCCACCCTGCAGCGACCAAGGACAGCCTGGTTATAAGGCAGTAAGAGCATGGGCCAGAAGCCCATCCCTTGCTGACCTCCAGCTAAAGGAATGTGGGACCAAGTGCAGGTTCGGCCTTCGTTTCGCTGAACACCTCTGCTCAGTCCGCCTAAACCTACCTGATATCCCAGTATAAACACTCCCCCTCCCATTCCCACACTGACCTTTCTGTCCTGGGCCTCCTCCATTATCAGAGTGAGGCCCAGCGCAAATTGGAGGAACAGCACCTCATATTTTGCTTGGGCAACTTACGCCCCAGTGGTATGAACATTGACTTCTCTATCTTCAAGTAACCCTTGCTTTCCCTCTCTCCCCATCCCTCCCTCTTCCGATTTCTCCAACCAGTTCTCCGACTGTCTCTGACTGTATTTTATCTCTGTTTGCTTTGTTGTTACCTTCTCCCAGATAACGGCAATCTATTCTACATTGTCCTTGATCCCTATCCCCTTTGTCCTGTTTTCACACCTTGCACTTCCTTATCTCTGTATCTTCCTCTTCCCTGAAGTCAATTTGAAGAAGGGTCTCGACCCGAAACGTCACCCATTCCTTCCCTCCAGAGATGCTGCCTGTCCCTCTGAGTTACTCTAGCATTTTGTGTCTATCGTCGATTTAAACCAGCATCTGCAGCTTTTTCCTACTTACATTGGAGCATTGAGTTCCCAAAGTGTTGTGTCATCGGTAATCCAAGGGTTATTGGGCAGGCAGCCTGACATGATAGGGTCGTGGGTGAAATACTGCTCACAGTATTTGAGAACCCTGATGGAAGGGGTACAAGGGCAGCATTAATAAAAACATAGAAACATAGAAAATAGGTGCAGGCGTAGGTCCTTCTAGCCAGCACCGCCATTCAATATGATCATGGCTGATCATCCAAAATCTGTACCCCGCTCCTGCTTTCTCCCCATATCACTTGATTCCCGTTAGCCCTAAGAGCTATATCTAACGCTCTCTTGAAAACACCCAGTGAATTGGCCTCCACCACTTTCCGTGGCAGAGAATTCCACAGATTCTCAACTCTCTGGGTGAAAAAGATTCACACCTCTCTGGGGAAAATCAGTGCCACTGCACAATGTACACCACAAAATCATTGCGAGGGAACGCAGAAGAACCCATTCGACGTTCCAACTAAAACAGCTTCTTGCTCTCCATTACTAGGCTTGTGAACGGTCCTTCCATCATTTAGGGTACTGTTTGATTCACCTTTACCCCTGTGGTGAACATTAGACTTGTCTATTGAGCTGATGTGCTACAATGCTGAGAACTATATACAGCACTCTGTGATCATCCCCTTTGCTCTATCTATTGTAGCAATGTTACAAAATTTTGAGATTTTAAAAATCAAGTCTGCAATTTATCCCAACAGATAAAGCATAAAAAGAAGTTTAATTTGACACCTAATTCACTTTCATATCTTCAGTATTAAAAAAAGTTATGGCCATTTTCATACTCAGAAATTAGCATCTTGTTCCCCATTGCCTTTCCATTGACTTAACTCAAAAGCTGTGATCGAGGACAGTCAAAAGCCCATAACTTTCTTAAAAATTAAGAGAATGAAGCATTCTGAAACAAATGTGAAACAATCTTACTTGGATGACCTGAAATTAAAGCATATAATTAGTTAGTTACCTAATTGTAGCTAATTACAAAATTCAATTACAAAATTCAATTTTGTAATTTACAAAATTCAATTACTAGACCTAAACATCTATCCATTTCTTAAGAAAAGATAAACATTTTTAAATTGCCTAAGTGTCGAAATAACATTCACACAATAATTCACAATTTAACATGATTTTTAAAATCTCAATATTCATGAATTTATAGGCCAAATGGAAGGAATTTTAGTGTTTAATTCCCGTAAATTAATGGCCATTTAAATCAACTTGTGAGTGGGTTTTAGTGGAACGTGGTGGACTGGAACGTTGCGGTTTGCGGTGAATTTAACCCACAGTCGGCAGGAAAAATACTGCCGATTTGTCCCCTTTTCGCAACATGAAAATTTAATTAAAGGCTTCCTAAGAACTACATTTTTATGTAAAAATAAACTGTGTACCCTCTTTTATCCCCTACGTAAAATCCGTCCTGTTGTCGGCGTTCACGACTTTAGAAGATGATTTTTTAATTACTCTAGCTAATAAATTAATCTAGCTAATAGCGTAGTTTAAAAATACCTTCCTAAAATAAATGTCGGAGCAATTTCTCTTTAGCAACGAAATCCCCTGAGATGGATCGATTTGAATTGTATGGAGAAAAACGGCATTTTAAACCCGCCCCCCTCTGAAAGGCGCTAAAGTCATGGCAGAACTGCAACGCCGCTGAAGGTAAGTTTTGTAACATACATATCTATTGTACTTTGATTCTATCATGTATGGTTATACCTGTTTGGATAGCATGCAAAACAAAGCTTTTCCCTGTACCTCAGTACATGTGATAGTAATACATCTAGATATTTAGTTAGGGTAGTTTAGTTTATTGTGACGTGTACCGAGGTGATCATATCGAGTGAAAAGCTTAACCTCATGAGGGCGAGTCTTCAGTACATTGGATCATAGAATGGGGGTTTAACCCTAAACCTGAATGTTAAACCAAATGTGTATAACATATACCGACATGAAATATCTTACACGTCCCCTAGTTTTAGACTGCCCTAACCCTGAGCGACTACTCACGACCATACAGGCATCACGTGTCGACATGTCGCAGGGTGAGTGAGGGAGATACTCACCCTCCTAATGACACCGAGGACTTCACTCTGGACCTCACCAAGGCTTGCTGATAGTAGAGGATCTAACAAGGAGGAGAGACATGGTCAGCTTCAGCAGTGTGAACAACGACAGTCTGTAACATGGAGAAGGTGATCCAAGGAATGTTTCACTGATTCTTTTTTTTTTAATAATCCAATTAAAACAAAAGAAAATATTATCGTCACATACATTCTTAATATTTTTAAAATTTACAATCAATCTTATTTGTACTTCTGTAATTTTCTTTTTTATTTTATAACAGTGGGAAATAAAAAAAGAGAAAGAGAAAAAAAAAGAGATAAACTAATTGAGTGGAATATTAAACAAGATATTCTTCATTGGAGACATATTCATGATCTATTGTCTATAATTCTTCATCTATTCATACATTCAGGCTTCAGTCATGGCTTCGAACCGGACCATCTTGACCCTTTAAATATTCAATAAATGGAGACCATATTCCTCTGAATTGATCCAGCCTGTCCATCAGGGCAAGCTTTAATCGTTCCAGGTGCAGTGTCTCCGACATTTCTGTAATCCATATTTTAGTTGTAGGGGAAGTAGGACCTTTCCAAAATCTTAGTATTAATTTTTTACCAATTATTAAACTATAACCAATAAAAATTATTTGTTGTGTTGTTAATATCTGATTTGTTTCTAGTATTCCCAATATAATTAGTCTTGAGTCTGGAGTTAACTTTGCATTAACTACAATTGAGATTATCTTAAAAATTTCTATCCAAAAATGAGTGATTTTTATACATTTTGTGAATGAATGTGTTAGATTAGCTTCTAATTGTTGACACTTATCACATATTGCGGACACATTTGAGAAAATTCTATTTAATTTGGACTTTGAGAGATGTAATCTATGTATAACTTTAAATTGTATCAAGGAGTGTCTAGCATTTAATGAACAATGATGTATATGTTGTAAACTTTCATTCCATACTTCTCTACTGATTACTTGACCTAGTTCATTTTCCCATGCTTGTCTATATTTATCCGTATTTGGTAAATCATTTTCCAATAAAATATTATAAATATATGATATTAATTTCTCTGTATTCGGATGTTTATTTAAACATTCATCTAAAATTTCTGTCTTTCTATTCCTAAAATCTAGTGTATTTGATTTAATATAATCTCTAATTTGTAGATATCGAAAATATTCTTTAAAATGTAATCCATAATTTTGTTGTAATTCCTGAAATGAGAAAAATATGTTTTCCCTGTAAAGATCACCAATCTTATTTATTCCATAGTTCTTCCATTTTAAGAAACCTTTGTCCATCAATGAAGGTTTAAAAGAAATATTGTTTACTATTGGAAGAGCTAGTGGTCCATTCTGTAATTTTAATGTTTTTTTTAATTGTTTCCAAATATGTTTCACTGATTCTACAGGCGCAGGGTGTTTAACAGACCACTGAGAGCCGTTTCACTCACAGTCCGGACGTTACAATCTCGGCACCAGCGGAATGAGCTAAACTAAACTAAACGCTCCCCTTAATTGTATAAATCCCTAACAATTTCCCTCTGGGGATCAATAAAGTTTTATCATATCGTATCATACCTTGTACCTTCCAAAGAGTCCACCAGAGACTATACTAGATTTTAATCTTATACTGGACAATTTTTACATTTATCAAGACAATTAACCTACAAACCTGTACGTCTTTGGAGTGTGGGAGGAATGTGGAATGTTTGCAGGGTAATTGGCATGATAAATGTAAAAATTGTCCAGTATATTAAAAAACTTCTCGTCTAGTCCCTGGTGGACAGTTCGGAAGGTACGGTACAAGGTACTAGGAAACCGAAGATCTCGGAGAAAGCCCACGCAGGTCACGGGGAGAACGTACAAACTCCATACAGACAGAGCCTGTTGTCGGGATCAAATCCGGGTCTCCGGCGCTGCATTTTTGCTGTAAGGCAGCAACTCTACCGCTGTGCCATCGTGACTGTATCATATTGTCTGTCATCCCCCAGCCTCCTTCACAGCAGGGAAAACCGTTCTTTTATTTTATAAAAGAAAAGAAGACGGAGATTGTTGCCATTGTAGTCATGGTGTGAAGTTTATGATGGAATAAGCGCAGGAGCAGGAGATGTGTGAAGTCGTGAATCATCCTTGAAAGTGGAGGTAGAACTCCTCCAGCGTAAAAATTGCATTGCTCAGAAATCTGGATTTCTGAAGATAACGGTGTCAATGTGGAAAAGCAGGGTAAGAGCGAGAGAGTTTCAGACTCGCAAAGCGAAGTTACCTTGGTGGAAGGATTCCAATAATAAAGGGCCTGTCCCACTCAGGCGACTCTTTAGCGACTGCCAGGGATGAGGTTTAATGGCATTCACCTACGACACCTGGTGAAAAACCTACGACAACCTACGACAGCAAAAATTGTCACCATTGTCACCGAAAATTTTTCAACATGAAATCGCCTAACTGGGACAGGCCCTTACTTTTGTTACTGCAAATTAAAGCTACTGCAGGCCATCTGTTATGTTGTTTAATGAATGGAGTATTACACAAGCGAGCAAGGTTTAAGATACTGACAGGATGAAGGAGGATTGGAAGGGAAGGCGAGGACTAATGTTTTTTTTTACTCCAGCGTGCTGGGGGTCTGGAATTGTACGCAGCCCGCCGTACACCAAACCCGGTGGTGTTCTTGACGAATCGTGATCTGCAGGGGCATCGACCCACAGCCTGAAGTTGGAATTAGACCGGGCAGGTTTATTCCCCGAAGGCACATACAAATCGCTGGAGTAACTCTACGGGACAGGCAGCGTCTCTGGATAGAAGGAACGGGCGACGTTTCGTGTTATAAGGGATGGGAGCAGAATTAGGTAATTTGGCCCATCACGCCCACTCCGCCATTCAATCACGGCTAATCTATCTCTCCCTCCTAACCCCATTCTCCTGCCTTCTCCCCATAACCTCTGACACCCGTACTAATCAAGAATTTAATTGAGACGCCTTCGTCAGCCTGAGAGTTGGGTGAGAGGGAGACATCGAGATGCGGATGGGTAGGGTGTGAAAACGAGAGATCCCCAGCGGGAACAGGTATGATGGGCTGAAAGGCCTCCAATCCCACAAGCATTATTCAATGCCTCGACGTTTAAAAAGAAGTGTTGCTCTCTGTTTCTTTTGGAATTTTAAAGATGACTAGAGGAAGTGGGACCCTTTGGGTCCTTGTCACATGGGAGGCCTGGTACCCATACGCAACCCGTTCCCCAACGCAATATTGCACCACTAGCCCCCAAGGGAGGCGTGGTCCCGCAAACTCAACCATTCCCAAACATAAGATTCCAGCACTCCCCTGCCTCCCCCAGCACTGGACTTAAAAAAATTCCAATTGCACTTCCCCTGCCTGCCCCACCAGTTCCAATTGCAACACCAATTTGCCCTCCCCCTCCCGCTGAAGCACTTGCTGTGATATCCCATTGAGGTGAAAAGTTCAGAGTGTTCCTGTCTTGCAACTTTGTATCGAAGTGTGTTGGAAGCTGGCAGGATGGATTTAAACAGTAAAAATCATGTTGGCTTTTTTGTAAAGCTTTAATCATCAATAAATTGTGAAATATAGCATCAAATCTTGTAAACCTGATTAAGAGTGGAGGGCAAAAATGTGAGTCAGAATATGTAAAAATGTAAGCGCTAGCGTGTAGCATTTTGAGGAAGATACAAAACATACATGCATACAACACACATACAAGATGAACATATAAAGCACAGTACTCACCTCTCTCCTGTGAAAATCATGGGTCTTTCTCTGGTGGAAATAGAAGAGTGAAGTAATTAGTAGGAATCTAACACAAACATCTTCACACACAGTCCATGCACTCCCTCAATAGCAAGCATGTCCTTCCTCAAATTAGGAGACCAAAACTGCACACAATACTCCAGGTGTGGTCTCACTAGGGCCCTATACAACCGCAGCAGGACCTCTTTGCTCCTATACCCAACTCCTCTTGTTATAAAGGCCAACATGCCATTTACTTTCTTCACTGCCTACTGTATCTGCATGCTTACTTTCATTGACTCATGAACAAGGGACCTAGCCTGAAGCATGTTGTAGTGATGCAGCACAGAAATGGGTCCTTTGGCACAGACCAGCTGGAAATACCCCCGGGAAATTTGCATCCAAGCCTTTGCTCTACAACGGCGACACAAGGAACTGCAAATGCTGCAATCTTGAGTAAAGTGCAAAGTGCTGGAGGAACTCAGCGGATCAAGCAGCATTTGTGGAATTAATGCACAGGTGACATTTCATGTCAAGACCTTTCTTCAGACTGATAGCAGGGGGGAGGGAAGCTGGAAGAGAAGCGGGTGGCCAAACAAAACCAAGCGAGTGATGGATGGATAGAGATGAAGGAGGGATTTTATTTGCAGATAATTTGGTACCCATTTCTCCCACTATCCAGCCCCTTTTTCATATGGTCATAAGGGCTAGGAGTAAAATTAGGCCATTCCGCCATTCAAGTCTACTCCGCCATTCAATCATGGCTGATCCATCTCTCCCTCCTAACCCCATTCTCCTGCCTTCTCCCCATAACCCCTGACACCTGGATATTATTTTCCCCTCTCCCCCCGTCCTGTCCCCTCCACCAATATTCCTCCCTCCGACTTTGCATTTCACTTCACTTCCCTCCTTATCTGACATCCTTTTGTCTCCTTTTCACGTTCAACCTTTGTCACTCCATCCATCTGCCAACCTAGGACTCCCCCCCCCCCCCCCACCCGTACCCACCTATCACTTGTCCGAAGAAGGACCGAAACGTCGCCCATTCCTTCTCACCAGAGATGCTGCCTGTCCTGCAGAGTTACTCCAGCATTTTGTCTACCTATCATTTGCCTATCTGTATCTGGGTCTAAGCCTGCAAATTCATCTGTCCAATGCCTCCACAGGTGCCACCTGACCCACTGGATTACTCCAGCACTTTGTGTAGTACCTTTATAACCATATAACAATTACAGCACGGAAACAGGCCCTCTCGGCCCTTCCAGTCCGTGCCGACCATTTGTTTTCCCCTAGTCCCATCTACCTGCACTCAGACCATACCCCTCCATTCCCTTCCCGTCCATATACCTATCCACTTTACTTTTAAATGTTAAAATCGATCCTGCCTCCACCACTTCTGCTGGAAGCTCATTCCACACAGCCACCACCCTCTGAGTAAAGAAGTTCTCCCTCACGTTACCCCTAAACTTCCGTCCCTTAATTCGCATGTCATGCCCTCTTGTTTGAATCTTCCCTACCCTCAATGGGAAAAGCTTATCCACGTCAACTCTGTCTATCCCTTTCATCATTTTAAAGACCTCAATCAAGTCCCCCCTTAACCTTCTGCTCTCCAAAGAATAAAGACCTAACTAGTTCAACCTTTCTCTGTAACATAGTTGCTGGATCCTAGGCAACATTCTAGTAAATCTCCTCTGTACTCTCTCTATTTTGTTGACATCCTTCCTATAATTAGGCGACCAAAATTGTACACCATACTCCAGAATTGGTCTCACCAATGCCTTGTACAATTTTAACATTACTTCCCTGCTCCTATATTCAATGCTCTGATTTATAAAGGTCAGGACACCAAAGGCTTTCTTTACCACCCCATCTACATGCGATTCCACCTTCAGGGAACTATGCACAGTTATTCCTAGATCTCTCTGTTCCACAACATTCCTCAATTCCCTACCATTTACCATGTATGTCCTATTTTGATTTGTCCTGCCAAGATGTAGCACTTCACACTTATCAGCATTAAACTCCATCTGCCATCTTTCAGCCCACTTTTACATATGGCCCAAATCTCTCTGTAGACTTTGAAAATCTACTTCATTATCCACAAAACCACCTATCTTAGTATCATCTGCATACTTACTTATCCAATTTTCCACCCCATCATCCAGATCATTGATGTACATGACAAACAACAGTGGACCCAACACAGATCCCTGAGGCACCCCACTGGTCACAGGCTTCCAACCTGACAAACAGCCTTCCACCATTACTCTCTGACATCTCCCATTCAGCCACTGTTGAATCCACCATTAACACCCAAAGATTGAACCTTCTTAACCAACCTTCCATGGGGAACCTTGTCAAAGGCCTTACTGAAATCCATATAGGCAACATCCACTGCTTTACCCTCATCAATTTCCCTAGTAACCGCTTCAAAAAATTCAAGAAGGTTTGTCAAACATGACCTTCCAGGCACAAATCCATTTTGGCTGTTCCTGATCAGACCCTGTTTACAGAGATGCCAAGTGTCCCGGATTCGCCGTATTTTATCCCGGCGAAATAAACTTTTTACGGTGTTCCGGCAGCCAAACATGCTGTTACGGAACACCGCCGCGCCGGTGTTCCTCCCGTGGTGAACGCCGGCGCCATGTGTCCCCGGATCAGCGGCACTTTGCCGGGCCCCAGTGACCGCGCCTGCGCAGTTGGGGAGGGTTGCCGGGCCCCAGTGGCCGCGCGTGCGCAGTGGGGGAGGGTTGCCGGGCCCCAGTGGCCGCGCGTGCGCAGTGGGGGAGGGTTGCCGGGCCTGGCGCCATTTCGAGCCACGCCACGCCCGGCCCAGAGCCCGGGCAGCGCCGGCCCGGGCGATCAGCGGCACTTTCTTGCCGCCAGCCGGCCGCTCGCGGCAGCCCCATCACCGGGCCTCCCCCCCACCCCCACCCAGTGCGCAGGCGCAGACCCGCCGGCAACGTTGCCAAGTGCGCATGTGCCGCACCCGCCCGCCGGCAGCCCGCTGATCTGCACCAGTGCGCAGGCGCATAGCCGCCGGCAACAACCCCAGGTGAGTGTTACGGAGAGAAATGCATTTAACCCCATTTGTTACGGACAAATGGGTTAAATGTTACGGTGAACTAAATTTAGGGTTGGCATCTCTGTGTTTATCCAGATGCTTATATATATTATCTCTAAGTATCCTTTCCATTAATTTACCCACCACTGACGTCAAACTAACAGGTCTATAATTGCTAGGCTTATTCTTTGAACCCTTTTTAAACAATGGAACAACATGCGCAGTACGTCAATCCTCCGGCACTATTCCCGTTTCTAATGACATTTGAAATATTTCTGTCATAGCTCCTGCTATTTCTACACTAACTTCCCTCAATGTCCTAGGGAATATCATATCAGGACCTGGAGATTTATCCGCTTTTATATTTTTCAAAAGTGTCAGTACTTCCTCCTCTGAATCTCATAGTTTCCATAGCTACTCTACTTTTTTTCCTTACTTCACATAGTTCAATATCCTTCTCTTTGGTGAATACCGAAGAAAAGAAATTGTTCAATATCTCCCCCATCTCTTTTGGCTCTGCAGATAGCTGTCCATTCTGTCTCTCTAATGGTCCAATTTTATCCCTCGTTATCCTTTTGCTATTAATATAGCTGTAGAAACCCTTTGGATTTACTTTCACCTTTCTTGCCAAAGCAACCTCATATCTTCTTTTAGCCTTCCTAATTTCTTTCTTAAGATTCTTTTTACATTCTTTATATTCCTCTAGCACCTCATTTACTCCATATCTCCTATGTTTATTGTAGATATCTCTCTTTTTTCGAAACAAGTGTCCAATTTCCCTTGAAAACCATGGCTCTTTCCAATTTTTACTATTTCCTTTCACCCTAACAGGGACATAAAGATTCTGTACTCTTACAATTTCCCCTTTAAATGCCCTCCATTTCTCTTCTACATCTTTCCCATAAAACAGAGTGTCCCAATTCACTCCTTTTAAATCCTTACGCATTCCCTCAAAGTTAGCCTTTCTCCAATCAAAAATCTCCACCCTAGGTCCAGTTCTGACTCTCTCCATAATTATATTGAAACTAATGGTATTGTGATCACTGGTCCCGAAGTGCTCACCAACACATACCTCCGTCACATGACCTGCCTCATTTCCTAATAGGAGGTCCAGCACTGCCCCTTCTCTGGTCGATACCTCTATGTACTGCTGCAAAAAACTATCCTGCACACATTTTACAAACTCCAAACCATCCAGCCCATTTACAGAATGTGTTTCCCAGTCTATTTTTGGAAAATTGAAATCTCCCACAATCACTACCTTGTGCTTACTACTAATATCTGCTATCTCCTTACATATTTGCTCTTCCAATTCTCGCTCCCCATTTGGCGGTCTATAATACACCCCTAAAAGTGTTGCTACACCGTTCCCACTTCTCAGTTCCACCCAAATAGCCTCCTTAGACGAGCCCTCTAATCTATCCTGCCAAAGCACTGCTGTAATATCCTCTCTGACAAGCAATGCAACACCTCCACCTCTGGTCCATCCAATTCTATCACACCTGAAGCAAGGAAATCCTGGAATATTTAATTTCCAATCACAGCCCTCCTGCAACCATGTTTCACTGATTGCCACAACATCATATTTCCAGGTGTCAATCCAGGCTCTAAGTTCATCCACCTTTCTTACAATGCTCCTAGCATTAAAATATACACATTTTAGAAACCCACCATCCCTTATTCTCTGTCTATTATCTTTTTCCTCTTTCTCGCCTACATTTTGGGTCCGAATGCTTCCCTTCTCTGCCTCTTGCCCCACACCCTGTCCCCTAGCACCCTACCTGATTCCATCCCCCTAGCCTTTCTGGTTTAAAGTCTCCCCAGTAGCCTTTGCAAAGCTCCCTGCCAGGATATTGGTCCCCCTCGGGTTCAAGTGCAACCCGTCCTTTTTGTACAGATCATGCCTTCCCCAAAAGAGGTCCCAGTGATCAAGAAACTTGAATCCCTGCCCACTGCACCAGTCCCTCAGCCACGCATTTATCCTCCACCTCATTCCATTCCTACTCTCACTGTCACGCAGCACAGGCAGTAATCCTGAAGTCGTTACCCTTTTGGTTCTTCTCCTTAACTTTCCCCCCCAACTCCCTAAATTCTCCCTTCAGGACCTCATCTCTTTTTCTGCCCATGTCATTGGTACCTATGTGTACCACAACATCAGACTCCTCTCCCTCCCTTTTCAGAATCTTTTGGACACGTTCGGACACGTGCGAGACCCTGGCACCAGGGAGGCAAACTACCATCCGGGTTTCCCGACTGCGTCCACAGAGTCGCCCATCCGACCCCCTAACTATAGAGTCCCCTATTACAATTGCCCTACTCTTTTTGCTACCCTTCTGAGCATCAGGGCCGGTCTCTGTGCTGGAGACCCGGCCGGTGTTGCTGCCCCCAGGTAGACTGTCCCCTCCAATCGTACTCAAACCCGAGTACCTATTTTCCAGGTGTACAGTCACAGGGGTACTCTCTAGCCCCTGCCTCTGCCCCTTGCCCTTCCTAACCATGACCCACTTGTCTGCCTCCTGTGGTTTGGGAGTGACTACCTCCCTGTAGCTCCTCTCTATGACCTCCTCACTCTCCCTGACCAGACAGAGGTCATCGAGCTGCTGCTCCAGGTTCCTAACACGGTCCTTTAGGAGCCCTATCTCAACACACCTGGCGCAGATGTGGATGTCTGGAGGGCTATCAGATTCCCTGACCTCCCACATCTGACATCCAGAACAGTACACTGCCCTTGCCTTCATACTCCCCCCTTACACAGGATACAATAGCAACACAATACAAAGTACACAACAAACTGCTGGGATCTGACTGCCAATCAGCTGCTTTCCCTAGCCCACTTCCCACCAATCAGCTGCTTACCCTAGTCCACTTCCCACCAATCAGCTGCTTTCCCTAGTCCACTTCCCACCAATTAGCGGCTTCCTCAAAAAAAAACTCTTTACTCTGCCTACTCTGCCACCTGCTGGTGTCATAGTGTGATACAGCGTAGAAACAGGCCCTTCGCCCAGCTTGCCCAGACCGACCAACATGCCCCATCTACACTGCGCCCTCTTACCTGTATTTGGCCCACATCCCTCTAAACCTGCCCTATCCATGTACCTGTCTAATTGTTTATTCAACGTTCCGATAGTCCCTGCCCCTACTACCTCCTCCGGCAGCTCGTTCCAACATTTACGTGAAAAAGTCACCCCTCAGATTCCTGTCAAACCTTTCCTCCTTCGTCTAAAACCTATGCTCCCCCTTCGTCTAAAACCTATGCCCTCTGGTTCTCGATTCCTCCACTGGGCAAGAAACTCTGTGCGTCCACCCGACCTATTCTCATTATTTTGTACACCTTTGTAAGATTACCCCTCATCCTCCAGTGCTCCAGGGTTTAGAATCGTAAGATCATGTGATAGGAGGAATATTAGGCCATTTGGCCCATCAAGTCTACACTGCCATTCATTCATGGCTGATCTATCTCTCCCTCCTAACATAATCCTCCTGCCTTTTCCCCACAACCCAATGACACCCAGCCAGCTCAACATCTCTCTCTACAGCTCAGACCCTCAAGCCCGGACAACATTCTTGTAACTCTTCTCTGCACCCTTTCCAAATTAACAACATCTTTCCTATAACATGGAGCCTGGAAGTGAACACGGTGGGATGAAGGACAATCGTGGAAAGTGTTTACCACAAGAGCATGCTACAACTACCCCTCCACACATCACCTTAGCAACCGCTTCCAATGGCTTCAGGCCTAATGACCAGGCTTTGACTTGCCATAAAATCCCAGGTTTCACATCTTGTGCGGTCTACGCTAATCTGAGGGGTAACTTTTTATCGCAAGGACTGGTGGGTGTATGGAACATAGAAAGACACATAGAAACAGAAAAATAGGTGCAGAAGTAGGCCATTCGGCCCTTCGAGCCAGCACCGCCATTCAATATGATCATGGCTGATCATCGAAAATCAGTATCCCGTTCCTGCTTTTCCCCCATTTTCCTTGATTCCTTTAGCCCTAAGAGCTAAATTTAACTCTCTCTTGAAAACATCCAGTGAATTGGCCTCCACTGCCTTCTGTGGCAGAGAATTCCACAGATTCACTTCCTCATCTCAGTCCAAAATGGCCTACACCTTATTCTTGAACTGTGACCCCTGGTTCTGGACTCCCCCAACTTCGGGAACATTTTTCCTGCCTCTTGTGTGTCCAATCTTTTAAGAATTTTATATGTTTCTATAAAGGGCCTGTCCAACTTACCCGACTTTTTCGGCGACTGCCGACACCCGTCATAGGTCGTTGCAGGTCGCCAAAAATGTTCAACATGTTGAAAATCCAGCGGCGACCAGAACAAGGTACGACTCTTTGGGCGACTACTCATGACCATACAGGCTTCATCCCGCGACATGGTCCGGGGTGTCGCCAGTATAGTCGTGAGTCGTCTCCTCAGTCGCCCAAAGAGTCGTAGCGTCTTTCTGGTCGCCACTGAATTTTCAACATGTTGAAAATTTTCGCCGACCTGCAACGACCTATGATGGGTGCCGGCAGTCGCCAAAAAAGTCGGGTAAGTGGTACAGGCCCTTAAGATTCCCTCTCATCCTTCTAAATTCCAGTGAATGGCAAGCTGCCGGAGAAGGTGGTTGAGGCTGGGACGATCACAACATTGATGAAGCAAATAGACAGGTGTATGGATACGACAGGTTTAGGGGGATATAGGCCAAATGCAGGCAAGTGCGACTAGTGTAGATGGGACATGTTGGCCGGTGTGGACAAGTTGGGCCGAAGGGCCTGTTTCCACGCCAACCAGCTGCAGATTCTGGAAGCCTTCCTCCCTTCCAGAGACTTGCTAAATTGTTATATATGAAAATCCTTTGCCAGAAACTGGTCATTATTCTTCACGCCTTCGAACTATTTAAATGAGTCACCGCTCGAAGCCAAATTAATTTCCAGCAACTGACAATTATTTCTATGCAGGGGGGCGGAGAGTGCGGAGATGGGGCTCCGTGACGGATAGTCCAACCTCTTGTTAACCCTGTGTGCAGGAAGGAACTGCAGATGCTGGTCTCAACCGAAGATGGACACAAAAAGCCGGAGTAACTCACATTTTCAAAGTCTTTACGGACAAAGATACGATGTTTGTCAGTGGACAGACTGGGATGCACGGGCTGGAGATAGAGATGGGATGGGGGGTATTTTGATGAAAAGTCATCGACCTAAAACAGTGATCAGGTCAGATGATCGGATGGAGTGGATGTGGAGAGGATGTTTCCACTAGTGGGAGAGTCTAGGACCAGAGGTCACAGCTTCTGTATTAAAGGACATCATTTTAGGAAGGAGATGAGGAGAAATTTCTTTAGAGGGTGGTGAATCTGTGGGATTCATTGCCGCAGTAGGCTGTGGAGGCCAAGTCAGTGGATATTTTTGAGGCAGAGATAGATAGATTCTTGATTAGTGCGGGTGTCAGAGGTTATGGGGAGAAGGCAGGAAAATGGGTTTAGGAGGAAGAGATAGATCAGCCCAGCCATGATTGAATGGTGGTGTAGTACTTGATAGGCCGAATGGCTTAATTCCACTCCTATCAATTATGACCTTATGAAAGGGGTATTTCGATGAGAAATCATCGACCTGAAATGTTGACTCTTGTTTATCTCTCCACAGGTGCTGACTGACCTGCTGAGTGTTTCCTGCTTCTTCTGCTTCTTCATGGGTCAAATTTCAAACCCTACTTTTATCCTTTTGTTTTCCGTGGTCAGCTTCAAGGTGTCCAGTTCCGGCTGGGGCAATGGCAACAGCGTGGCCGGACTGAGCCATCAGACTGTTTGGCAAAGCGGGGCGGTCAGGGTAGGTCCAGTCCTTTCCGCATCAGAGGTCCACATCGTGCAGAGGGTGGGCGGAGGGAGGGAGGGAGGGAGGGAGGAGGGGTTGCTTTTGTGCCACAGAGGGGAGGGGGGGTGAGGCAGTGATGGGGAGGGAGAGAACGTGTCTGATCAATGAACGTTCTGAACCTTTGATTATTGTATTTTGTTGGTTCACATGCTTGATCAATGGTGTTTTATCATTAATGTTTTATTATTATTAATGTTTAGTGTTTTCTGAGTCATTCGTAACTGTCACTGTATGTCATGTTGTTATTTGTTGGCGGAGCACCAAGGCAAATTCCTTGTATGTGAATACTTGGCCAATAAACTTACTTACTTCTACTTCTTACTACTTACTTCTTCTGAATGTTTCAGTCGGCAGGGCAGTATTCTGCATATCGCCAACTTGGACAATTTTACATTTTTATCAAGCCAATTAATCAAGCCAATTAACCTACAAACCTTGTCCGTCTTTGGAGTGTGGGAGGAAACGTACGGTCTAGGAGAAAACCCACGCATGTCACGGGGAGAACGTACAAACTCCATTCAGGCAGCACCCGTATTCGGGATCGAACCGGGTCTCTGGCGCTGCATTTTTGCTGTAAGGCAGCAACTCTACCGCTGTGCCACCATGAATGCCCAATGGGGGCAGAAAGGAGGGGAATGACTGCGATTGAGACGCTGAGAAACAAGGGAACTGCAGTGCTGAAGTAACTCGGTGGTCAGGCAGCATCTGTGGAGGTGATGGATAGATAGGCACCACGGCCCCATCGCGGAAGCCACCACATCTCAGGGCTGGAAACTGGAAGTATCCCGAGCTAATTCCGCCACCACCATCATCTATTTCAACAAGTGATGGCTCCCACTGATTGTCGCCGGAAGCTTCATGACGGACGATGACAGCGATGTCAACATTCGAAACACTGAAGGTGGGCACGAAAGAAGAAGATAGGCACCATTTTGGATCGAGACCCTTCTTCAGACTGCCAACAAAACTATATGTTTGGTGCCTTGGATGAAGGTTGGAAGGGTCTGAAGAAGTGTCCTGAAACGTTGCCTGTCCATTGCCTCCACAGATGCTGCCTGACCTGCTGAGTTAATCCAGTGTATGGCTGAGGTTTCAGAAGTAAGGCATTCCTAACCCCACACTGCAGTAAGAATACTGTACAAAACCTCCAGCGTGCTTCCTAAAGGAAGCTCTGGCACGGGTTGGGTTCTCCCTCCACGGACACTGCCTGACCTGCTGGGTATTTCCTGCCTTTTATGGTTTATTTTTAGATTTCCAGCATCTGCTGACTATTGTTGCTACAGAAAGAGCTTAGACAATAGACAATAGGTGCAGGAGTAGGCCATTCGGCCCTTCGAGCCAGCACCGACATTCAATGTGATCATGGCTAATCATCCCCAATCAGTACCCCGTTCCTGCCTTCTCCCCATATCCCGACTCCGCTATTTTTAAGTGGCCTATCTAGCTCTCTCTTTAAAGCATCCAGAGAACCGGCCTCCACCGCCCTCTGAGGCAGAGAATTCCACAGACTCACCACTCTCTGTGAGAAAAAGTGTTTCCTCGTCTCTGTTCTAAATGGCTTACTCCTTATTCTTAAACTGTGGCCCCTGGTTCTGGACTCCCCCAACATCGGGAACATGTTTCCTGCCTCTAGCGTGTCCAAATCCTTAACAAGCTTCTACTGAGAATGAAGGTGGGCCCATTCCCAAACTGATGTCCAACTTCAAGTAGCCCTTGCTTTCCCTCTCTCTCCATCCTCTCCCCCTTCCCAGTTCTCCGACCAGCCTTACTGTCTCTGACTACATTTTATCTGTTAGCTTTGTTGCTACCTTCTCCCAGTGAATAGCGATCTATTCTACACCTCCCTTGATTTTCATTGTCCTGATTTCACACCTTAGACCTTATCTCTGCACCGCCTAATAACAGGATGGTTAGAATGGGGTGGAGATGGGGGCAGGAACGATGGGGGCAAACACTAAAGTAGCTAACGGAGGGATAGAGGAATAAAGGGTGGAGGGAGAGAGTGGGTGTGAGAGACAGGGAGAGGAAGAGAGGGCAAAGTATAGAGAGAGACAGAGAGGAAGGGGTTAGAGTGGTGGAGTGGAAGGGGGAGAGAGAGATAGGGGGAGAGAGAGATAGGGGGAGGGAGAGGGACAGAGAGGGAGATGGGGAGAGGGAGAGGGGGAAATGGAGAGGGAGAAAGAGGGAGAGGGGGAGAGGGGGATAGAGGAGGAGAGGGGGGGGAGAATGGAAGGGGGAGAGAGATAGAGAGAAAGAGAGAGAGAGAGAGAGAGGCGGGTGAGAGGGGGGAAGAGGGAGAGAGGGGGGAGAGAGGGAGAGAGGGAGTGAGGGAGAGGGAGAGAGAGAGAGAGAGAGAGAGAGAGAGGGGGGGGGATTAGGGATAGGACAGAGAGGTGCAAGGTAGGGAAAGAGAGGGGAGTTACACAGTAAAAGGTAGAGATCTGATTGAAGAAGGATCCATGGATTTGGACAGAGACAGACTACACTAATGGACAGGAAGAGTGTGAATGGAAGGAGAGGTTGAATGAAGAGTCTGCAAAAGAAAAGAAACAAAATGAGGAGATGTCAGTGCTATTATTGGCAGCCTGCTGCTGTGTGTACACCCGCGTACAGAACACTCCCATCCCAGCCTGTGTCTCTGAGCTCTACGGAGAGCTGAGAATGGGGAACCGAGGAGAGGGTTTCCCAATCGTTTGGCTCCCCCACCGACCCCCCCACCCACCGCACCCCACCCCACCCCAGAGCCTGGTTGCTCAACCGTCATCTTGTGAAGACAACAAAGGTGCAGGAGTAGGTCTTTCAGCCCTTCGAGCCAGCACCGCCATTCAATGTGATCACGGCTGATCATCCAGGATCAGTACCCCATTCCTGCCTTCTCCCCATATCCCTTGATTCCGTTAGCCCTAAGAGCAAGATCTAATTCTCTCTTGAAAACATTAAGTGAATTGGCCTCCACTGTCTCCGGTGGCAGAGAATTCCACAGACTCACAACTCTCTGGGTGAAAATCAGTGGCCCAGTGCAATGTACACCACAAAATCATTGCGAGGGAACGCAGAAAAACCCATTGCACTTTCCAACCAACACAGTTTCTTCCTCTCCATTACTAGGCTTCCGAATGGTCCTTCCATCATCTAGGGTAACCATATAACCATATAACAATTACAGCATGGAAACAGGCCCTCTCGGCCCTTCCAGTCCGTGCCGACCATTTGTTTTCCCCTAGTCCCATCTACCTGCACTCAGACCATACCCCTCCATTCCCTTCACGTCCATATACCTATCCACTTTTAAATGTTAAAATCGATCCTGCCTCCACCACTTCTGCTGGAAGCTGATTCCACACAGCCACCACCCTCTGAGTAAAGAAGTTCCCCCTCACGTTACCCCGAAACCCCTGTCCCTTAATTCTCATGTCATGCCCTCTTGTTTGAATCTTCCCTACCCTCAATACTGTTCGATTCACCTTTACCCCTGTGGTGGACTTGTCTATGGAACTGATGTGCTGCAATTTCATGCCAGGAGCGAGGCCGGGAGGAGAGTGGGGGGGGGGGGGGGGGAGCCGAAGACTGGCCCTACCGTGCCCTCAAGTCCGGCTGCGGGAAGTTCCACCCCCCACCCACCCCCCCCCCCCCCCCCGTTCAAAAGTGGACGGGCGAGGAGAGGGAACGGGGCATCCAAGGAAGGCGATGTCCGGAGCCTGGGGCTCTCCTGGATCGGGATCTTGATCAGAACGGGTTTCGTTGGTTATGGGGAGAAGGCAGGGAAATGGGACTCGGAGGCAGAGATCAGCCATGATTGAATAGCGACTGGATTCGATGGGCCGATTGGCCTGATTCTCTACTCCTATAACTTGTGAACTTGTGAACGAGATCGAAGACTGGATTTTAAAAATGGCGCCAAGACTTGGGGCCTCTTACATGCTGGCTCAGCGGACTATTTCTGTACACATTGCTAATTGAGGATATGCTTAGGAATGGGAATACTAGACTGGACTGAATATCAGAAAATAATTTAACTGTGTGTTTGCACACGACAATGAAAACACCATTGGACCATTGGAAATCGACTTGCTGATGGTTAAACATCTGCCCTGCAGTCCCAAAACTGCAAGATATGGGCATCATGTCTGAGGAAGCATATGCTGGCTCTGGAGAGGGTCCAAAGGAGGTTTGCAAGAATGGTCCCAGGAACGACTGGGTTAACGTATGATGAGCATTTGATGGTACAGGGCCTGTACTAGCTGGAGTTTAGAAGGATGAGGGAAGACCTCATTGAAACTTACCGGATAGTGAAAGGCCTAGGAAGGAACTGCAGATGTTGGTTTGAACCGAAGGATACAAAAAGCTGGAGTAACTCAGCGGGACAGGCAGCATCTCTGGAGAGAAGGAATGAAAGAAGTCTGAAGAATGGTCCCGACCTGAAACATCACCTATTCCTTCTCTCCAGAGATGCTGCCTGTCCCGCTGAGTTACTTCAGCGTTCTGTGTCTATCTAAAGTATTTCACTGTATAACGAACCAATACCAATGGGAGCAAGAACTTGACAAGAGTATTTGCAGAGGGGGAGAGGAGTCATCACACCAAAGAAGGGGAGCTGATGGAGAGGTGGGAGATGAGAGAGATGCCGCAGCCTCACCTGTTCTACCTTATTCGTGTTGGGATCAGTGGCGCGATTAATCCCGTAGTCCATTGCGTCCAGACAGCCCGGCTGCGGGAAAAGGAAGCAACGTTAATCAGATCTGTCGGAAGGAACTGCAGATGCTGGTTTACACCGAAGATAAGCGCAAAATGCTGGAGTAACTCAGCGGGACAGGCAGTTTCTCTGGAGAGAAGGGATGTCTCCAATGCTCTTACCATCGTCTACAGATGCACCGTAGAAAGCAAAGATCCTACAGCGAGCAAGTAGATCACTCGCCGAAAAAGACGTAGTACGGTCACGGGCAGATTCATGCGTAATTTTCGGCCCCACATCCGTAACCGGCTTCCGTCTCCGCACCAAAGATCCCATAGGATAATATTGCGGAGACGGAAGCCGGTTACGGAAACATCCTCGTAAAAATAAAAGTTATTTGCTAAAAATCTTCTCCTCATCTTCACAATTTTAATTTATTAACACAAACTGTTCCCCCGCAACATTGATTACACTGCAGGTCGGGTCGGGTCCGGTTACAGAAATGGATGACAAAAAGGCCCATGTTCCATTCCATTGCATACTACACGTCAGCCCATTGCATTTAGAAGGAGTGGTCTATCTTGCTCCGCTATAAGATCTTTGGTTGAAAGCACCCTTTCAGGATGCACCTCAAGTTGGTTTGGCCACTGCTCTGCCGAAGGCCGCAAGAAATCTTCCAATCTACCTCGCTGCACTTTTTTGAATCTGCACTTTTTCTGCACCTTATTTCCTTTCTCTTTGCGCTGCCAGTTGCGTTCATGAGCAATCTCATCATAATCATATCTGGGTGTTTTTACCTGGGTAGTTTTATATAGCAGCTTGTTGCCTGTTAACAATACCAATACTATCCTGTTATTGCAAAGGGTAGTTTGCTGTGCACAGATCAGCTGCTGCCTGCAACAAAGGTCCTGCTTGTCTGTTTGGACATTGCCCTTCAGCCAGTGTCGGTATTAGAGGCATGGCTAGGGTTTGCCAACTTTCTCACTCCCAAATAAGGGACAAAGGATCAAAATAAGAGACAAATTCGCAACGGCAATTCGTTGATGTTCAACCGATGATCTGCCACCAGAAGGAGGGGCGGTGGTGGTGTCGGCGGTAAGCGAAGGTCTGAAGGTCAGACAGCTGGCCGGGCTGCCAACCGACGGGGCCACATGTGAGGCGCTGCTGCTGCTGCACTCCATGGGCTGCACTACGTCGGGACGGGTGAGGCGGGGTCCGACCCGAGTAGTAGCAGTCAAATACGGGACAAGGGCGGACTCATACGGGACAAACCAATTCAGTCCAATATACGGGATGTCCCGGCTAATACGGGACAGTTGGCAACCCTAGTCCTCAGGGAATCGGTACTCACCTCTGGCCTGTGTACCAGCCAATATGCCCTCTCCTGGCAATCCAAGACAAACCTGTCCGCTTTCTTGCGTTCCTTGCCTGCCCTGGGCAAGAAGAAAGGAAGCACTGTGTTACTGAGTGACTGCACTGTGCAACCTGGCAGCCTGACTCTGCACCGAGCTACACAAGGCTGCACTATGTGGGATGGGAGGGAACTGCTTTACTGGGAGGGTGGGCAGTGAGAAAGCAAACTCAATGCTAGCATTTATTTCAAGAGGGCTTGTACACAAAAACAGGGATGTAATGCTGAGGCTCTACAAGGTGCTGGTCAGCTGAGCACTTTTGGGCACCATATCTGAGGAAGGATGTGCTGGCATTAGAGAGGGTCCAGAGGAGGTTTACAAGAATAATCCCAGGAATGAGTGGGTTAGCATATGATGAGCAATTGTCGGCGCTGGGCCTGTACTCGCTGGAGTTGAGGAGAATGAGGGGGGTCCTCATTGAAACATACGGAATAGTGAAAGGCTTGGGTTGAGTGGGTGTGGAGAGGATGTTTCCACTCGTGGGAGAGTCTAGGACTAGAGATCACAGCCTCAGAATTAAAGGTCAGTCTTTTAGGAAGGAGATGAGGAGAAATTTATTTAGTCAGAGGGTGGTGAATCTGTGGAATTATTTGCTACAGAAGGCTGTGGAGGCCAAGTCAGTGGATGGGGAGAAGGCAGGAGAATGGGATTAGGAGGGAGAGATAGATCAGCCATGATTGAATGGCGGAGTAGACTTGATGGGCCAAATGGACTAATTCTACTCCTATCCCTTATGACGTTGCATTTTGTGGGGTGGACAGAGCTGCATTACTGGGGTGCACTACTGTGGTGTGAGAAGGAACTGCATTAATTAGGGGTGGGGTGGACAGGAGTGCATTTCGGGGGGTGGGAGAGAACAGCATTACTGGGGTGCATTATTCTGCAGTGGGCGGAATTGCATTACTGCGGGGTGGGAAAGGACTGCATTAATGGGGGAGGCAGACAATAGTGCATTAATGGGGGTGGGAGTGAACTGCATTAATGGAGGGAGGGCAGTTATGCATTACTGTGGGGTGGACATTGCTGCAATAATGGGGCGCATTACTGTGGGGTGGGCAGGGCTGCATTGCTAGGGGAAGGTTGCACTGTAGGGATGCATTACTGGGGGGGATAGGGAGGAATGCATCACTCGGAGGGGGTGGGCAGTAATGCATTAGGTGACTCCGGATTGTCAAAGCTGCCACAGCCAGACATAAAAACGTTTTTTATCCACGAGTAGTTGCTCTACTCAACAGCCAAAAATCTGTAGCCTGGTATTTTGTTCGTTCACATGCTTGATCAATGGTGTTTTATCATTAATGTTTTATTATTATTATTAATGTTTAGTGTTTTCTGAGTCATTCGTAACTGTCACTGTATGTCATGTTGTTACTTGTGGGTGGAGCACCAAGGCAAATTCCTTGTATGTGAATACTTGGCCAATAAATTTACTTACTTACTTACTTACTGGGTGGATGAATGAATAGGTCTGCATTACGGAGTGAGCAGGAATACATTACAGGGGAGGATGGATGACTGGAGACCCTCATGTCACACTCGTGACCAGGCCGTGAGTGGACCCCTGTATCTCTCCACACACAGGGCCTGTACATGGAGGCTCGGCTGCTGAGGATATTCAAGTCAGAGATTGATGGACATTGAGGGAATCAAGTCATGTCGGCCAGTGGTCAGCCATCTTATTATTGAATGAACCAGCAGCACGAGGGACCGAATGGTTTGCTACTGCTCCTAGTGCAAGGGGACTGGAGTGCAACCAATGGGCTGTCCATGCAGTTTGGGCGGCACGGTGGCAGAGTTGCGAGACCCGGGTTCGATCCTGACTATGGGCGCTGTCTGTACGTTCTCCCCGTGACCCGCGTGGGTTTTCTCCAGGTGCTCCGGTTTCCTCCCACACTCCAAAGAAGTACAGGTTTATAGGTTAATTGGCTTTGGTAAAAATTGTAAATTGTCCCTGGTGTGTGTAGGAGGATAGTGTTAGTGTGCGGAGTGATCGCTGGTTGGCACGGACTCGGTGGGCCGTAGGCCCTGTCTCAATGGGACAGGGCAGATTCGTGACCAACCTGTACTGTTCCTTGGCCTGCATGATGATAAAATCCCACTTATGATTGACCTTCTTATTCAAGAGGTTGTAGTTTTCCTTGAAAAGAAAGAGACAACAAAGAATAGCTGAAGCCATGAGTCTTTAATCTCTTGGTTTGTTTTATGTGGGGGGGAGGGGGGGGGTTGGGGGAACTTTTTTTTCAATCTCTTACCTCGACGGAGATGCGATTTCTTATCCCTGTCGTATCTCCGTCCCCAATGCGGCCTAACATCGTTGAATGGCGCGGCCTTTCCTGGAGACCGACCCGACGCACCGAGCCGCAGGAGTCTGCGGGGCTTTAACATTGTGGAGTTTATGATCCCTTTGCCGGGGATCGAAGCTCCAACCGCGGTGCCCTGTGAACTTTAACATCGTGAAGTCTGCGGTCTCTGGTAAGAAGAGGCCGACTCGGGAGCTCCATGCCGCGGAGAGAGTTTCAACCGCCCTGACGGGGGCTTCGATCGTCGGCTGCGGGGTCTTTGATCGCCCCGACCGCGGGAGAACAAGGGAGAAGTTTGAACTTTATTGCCTTCCGTCACAGTGAGGAATGTTTATGTTAAATTTTATTATGTGGTTGTGTGCCTTCGAGCCGGCACCGCCATTCAATGTGATCATGGCTGATCCAAGATTCAAGATTCAAGAGATTCAAGAGAGTTTATTGTTGTGTGTCCCAGATAGGACAATGAAATTCTTGCTTTGCTTCAGCCCAACAGAACATAGTAGGCATGAATACAGAACAGATCAGTGTGTCCATATACCGTTATATAAATATATACACACATGAATAAATAAACAGATAAATGAGAATTAAGGGACAGAGGTTTTGGGGTAACGTGAGGGGGAACTTCTTTACTCAGAAGGTGGTGGCTGTGTGGAATGAGCTTCCAGCAGAAGTGGTGGAGGCAGGATCGATTTTAACATTTAAGACTAAAGTGGATAGGTATATGGACGTGAAGGGAATGGAGGGGTATGGTCTGAGTGCAGGTAGATGGGACTAGGGGAAAACAAATGGTCGGCACGGACTGGGAGGGCCGAGAGGGCCTGTTTCCGTGCTGTAATTGTTATATGGTTATATGGTTAAAGTGCAAATAAATAGATAATGAGCTATTAATGTTCAGAGTTTTGTTTGAGTTGAGTTTAATAGCCTGATGGCTGTGGGGAAGTAGATATTCCTGAACCTGGACGTTGCAGTCTTCAGGCTCCTGTACCTTCTACCTGAAGATAGCGGGGAGATGAGTGTGTGGCCAGGAAGGTGTGGGTCCTTGATGATGCTGCCAGCCTTTTTGAGGCAGCGACTGCGATAGATCCCCTCGATGGAAGGGAGGTCGGAGCCGATGATGGACTGGGCAGTGTTTACTACTTTTTGCAGTCTTTCCCGCTCGTGGGCGCTCAAGTTGCTGAATCAAGCCACGATGCAACTGATCACCCCCAATCAGTGCCCCATAACTCAAATTTCATTGTACCTTAATTGGTACACGTGACAATAAACTGACCTTGAAACCTTGAACAGTACAGCCTCCAATGTCCTTGCCGAGCTAACCCAAGCTAAACTAATCCCCTCTGCCTGCACATGATCCATATCCTGCTATTCCCAGCATATCCATGTGCCTATCTAAAAGCCTCAAATGCCACGGCAGTATCCACCTCCTACACCACCCTGGCAATGCGTTCCTGGCACCCCTCTATGCAAGACACTTGCCCCACACATCTCCTTTAAACTTTCCCCGCTCACCCTAAAGCCAAAATATTTTCAACAGAGTCATACAGCACAGCCCGACTCACCCACACCTCATCCAAGGTCGATGGGAATATGTTCAGTCTGTCTACACCAGGGGTGGGGAACCTGCAGCCTTCTAGGCCATTAAGTGCGGCCTTTTGAATGAATCCAAATTTTGTAGAAGAAATCCTTTTATTTTATTCATATGTTTTTGTTTGTCTTTTATTATTTTTATTTTAATCTTAAAATGAATGTATTTAAAATACCAAAGTGTAAAAGAAGATTCAACGAAATAATCCTCCCCAACTGACGGCCACAATTAAAACATTAGTCAGTCATGAGGGCTATTTTAACACCTGTTACATTCATGATTTAGTTCTAAAGCGACTCTAGAATATACGTTAACCTCCCACAAAAAGCAGTCACAATAAAGTCATTTAAAGGTTCGTTAACTTTAGAATTAACAACATTTTTTCATTTTCTTGAAGATAGTACATAGTAGTTAGATTTTTACAAAATAATGTACATTTTGAAGTATATCTAATTGAAGTTTCTTGGATGCGGCCTTATTAGATTACAGCTAACTTAATGCGGCCTTCCAACATGAAAAGGTTCCCCACCCCTGGTCAACACTATCGACGCCTCTCATATTTTTAAATGCTTCCCCTCAGCCTCCGGCACTCCAGAGTAAACAATCAGTTTGTCCAACCTCTCCTTACAGCCAATACCCTCTAATCCTGGCAGCATTCTGGTCTGAAGAAGGGTCTCGACCCGAAACGTCACCCATTCCTTCTCTCCAGATACGCTGCCGGGCCCGCTGAGTTACTCCAGCATTTTGTGTCTATCCTCGGTTGCAGTTCCTTCCTACACATGTACACCTTACAGGTATGTGTGAGACCATCTCTCAAAGTGCCACATGATGGGGATATCGGGGCTACTGCTGGCCACAAGGTTTTTTTCTAATTGCTATCACAACGCCCACCACCAGCGTTCACAGGCAGCCTCTTACATTGAGCTACGGGGCGATTCTGGTTCTTCTGAAGATGCTGGTGGAAGGCGGGTTTCGGAGCACAGCATCACACGGTCTCAGTGAATGTTGTTTTCAGTTATAAACTAAACTATAACTGATGATAGACACAAAATGCTGGAATAACTCAGTGGGCCAGGCAGCATCTCTGGAAAAAAGGAAGAGGTGATGTTTCGAGTCGAGATCCTTCTTCAGACTGCTATAGGTAGCTATAACTGTCTCCGCTGGTGTGGGTCAGTGGGACATTGGGTCTCGGAGACAGTAGACGAGGCTGTCCACAGAGCGCAGAAGATAATTGGGACATAGCTACCAGCCTTGGAGGGCATCTACAATACACGGTGCCTCAGGAAGGCCGTCAGCGTTCATAAAGACTCCTCACACCCTTGCAATAGTCTATTCGAACTTCTACCATCCGGCAGATGTTACAAGGCCTTCTACTCCCGGACCTCCAGACTTAGGAACAGCTTCATCCCCAGAGCTATAGCTGCTCTGAACCGATCCTGCTGAGTGGCCCCCTATGAACTGTCTCCCTCGGATGGTCACGTCGCACATCGACCCGGCACAGACCTATTTGCACTTTATACTGCTTTAACTGTTTTGTTTAATCTTGTTTCTCTGGGTATCTAAATTTTTAGATAATTAAGTTATTACATTGGATGGAAGTTGCATTCCAAATCTCGTTGCATCTCTGTGCAATGACAATAAAAGATATTATTATTATTATTATTACATTATTAAAGGATGTCATGTTAACCTGCTCAAGAAACACCCTCTCTCATAGAAACCTAGAAACATAGAAAAATAGGTGGAGGAGTATGCCATTGAGCCCTTCGAGCCAGCACCGCCATTCAATATGATCATGGCTGATCATCCAAAATCAGTACCCTGTTCCTGCTTTCTCTCCATATCCCTTGATTCCGTTAGCCCTAAGAACTAAATCTAACTCTCGATTGAAAATTGGCCTCCGCAGCCTTCCGTTGGCAGAGAATTCCACAGATTTACAACTCTCTGGTTGAAAAGGATTTTCCCTCATCTCATTAAAGCACAATGATGACCAGAATGGGGTAAAGGGATTTTGGTGGCAGTTCACAGAAACCGTTCATCTCTCTACTCGCTCACCCACAGTTTTTACCTTCTCGTATTCTTCCATCACACCTTTTTTACGGATATTTTTCTTTGCCAAATAGATAGCTGTTGAACAAAAACAATCATTGGTCAATGAAGAATTTCAAAGAGAGAGGAGGCGAGTCTCCCCATGTCTCCGTAGCGATCTCTTGTCATTGGGTGTAGATGACTCTGGGACATCCCGTGGTCTCTTGACGTTCTACAGAAACGCAAGTCTTTCTGTCTACTGCACCTATTGTCTATTGTCTATTGCCTGCGCTTGGTCCATATCCATCTAAACCTGTCCTATCCATGTACCTGTCTAACTGTTTCTTAAACAATGGGATAGTCCCAGCCTCAACTACCTCCTCTGGCAGCTCATTCCATACACCCACCACCTTCTGTGTGAAATAGTTACCCCTCGGATTCCTATTAAATCTTTCCCCCTTCACCTTGAACCTATGTCCTCTGGGCCTCGATTCCCCTACTCTGGGCAAGAGACTGTGCATCTACCCAATCTATTCCTTTCATGATTTTGTACACCTCGATAAGATCACCCCTCATCCTCTTGCTCTCCATGGAATATATGATGACCATTTGTATACTTTGGATGCACAGGCAAAGAATTTTCCTGTGCCTTGTGCGCTCAAAGTCTGGCGCCCCATCCAACTCGTAACCCGATGATCGGCCACGAGAAGGAGGGGTGGTGGTGTCGGGGGTAAGCGAAAGCCCGAAGGTAGGACAGCTGGCCCGGCTGCCGACCGACGGGGCCACAGGCGAGGCGCTGCTGCTGCACTCCATGGGCTGCACTATGTCGGGACGGGTGAGGCGGAGCTGGACGCGGTGCTCCGACCCTGTGGGCCGAAGGGCCTGTTCTTGTGCTGTCCTGATCTATCCTCCGTTGTCGCTGGGGAGCTGGTGTGAATGGGAAGGAGAAGGGTTTAGAGCAGAGATAGATGTATTCTTCCATCTATCCAGTGCGTGTGTCAGAGGTTATGGGGAGAAGGCAGGAGAATGGGGTTAGGAGGGGGAGATAGATCAGCCACGATTGAATGGCGTAGTACGCTTGATGAGCTGAATGGCCTAATTCTACTCCTATCACGTATGACCTTCTGACCTTCAGGTTGGGTTGGGGGTTGAAGCAACTCACCGTAGTCTGTGTCCTCGGCGGGCCATTCCTGACTGGGCCAGAAGTACGGAGTCTGAGAAGGGAGAAGGGAGGCCAGGATATAACACAGGTGACGGCGAGGTGGGTTAAAGCCCAAACACAACAAGACGCTCACACTAGGTGGCTGCTGCCTGCACACCTGAGACAGTCCAGCTACCTGTACCCCAGCTCACACCATGTCCCGGTCACCCACTACCCTGCACTGGCTCCCAGTGTCTCTCTTCCACTTGTGTGGCGAGGAAGAGACCGTGTTCCACGTGTATACGGACCATGAGAGGTGACAACCCATATAACAATGACAGCACGGAAACAGGCCATCTCAGCCCTTCTAGTCCGTGCCGAACACTTACTCTCACCTAGTCCCATCTACCTGCACTCAGACCATAACCCTCCATTCTTTTCCCGTCCATATGCCTATCCAATTTATGCTTAAATGATAAAATCGAACCTGCCTCCACCACTTCCACTGGAAGCTCATTCCACAAAGCTACTACTCTCTGAGTAAAGAAGTTCCCCCTCATGATACCCCTAAACTTTTGTCCCTAAATTCTCAAATCATGTCCTCTTGTTTGAATCTTCCCTACTCTGAATGGAAAAAGCTTATCCACGTCAACTCTGTCTATCCCTCTCATCATTTTAAAGATCTCTATCAAGTCCCCCCTGTACATCTATCTGAAGGGGCTGCACTTTAGCCCCACGCTCCTGACCTTTGGTCACCCGGTATGGCGGGTCGGGAGGGAGTGGGCGGGGGGGGGGGGTCTCCCTGTCCGTTTGCTCCTGGGCCTGGCCAAGATGGCCATTGGCGGGTCCAGGCAGCGGGCAGTCAAGAGTTCTGCCCGAGTCGACTGCCTGCGTCTCTCCCGGGCCTAAGTCCATGCACGCACTTCCCTGGAGAGGGAGCACACGCACACGCGGTGCCCACGGAGACTCTGGAGGCCTTCCGTGAACGCTGGTCGCTGCGGGGGGTCGAGTGTGTCATAAATAAAGTTGACAATGTTTTAATCCGATAACTTTTTTTGTAAACTGCCAATGGCAGTCTTGCTTCTGTGTACCACGTGTACATAGTGCGTGAGGCTGCAGCCAGTGTTTGAATACCTGAAGGGGCTGCTCCTTGCCTTCTGGCTGCATTTTTCACCCACCATCCTGATCTTTGGACACCCTGTGCAAAGGGGAGAGGGTCTGGCTGAAGATATCCTGGTTGGGTTGCTTCTGGGCCTGGCCAAGCTGGCCATCCGCGAGTCACGGCGCCAGGCGGTGGAGGGCTCTACCCGAACCGGCTGCCTGCCCCTTTTCCGGGGTTACGTCCGTGCCCGGGTGGGGTTAGAAAGGGAATACGCCCTGTCCACGGGCACCCTGAGGGAGGTCCGCGACCGCTGGGCTCTGCAGGGTGTTGAATGTATCCTCAATAAGGATTGTATCATAGTTGTATTGTAGTTTATTATGGATATATGTTTGTATTGTATTATGGTGGTGGGCTCTGGCTTGTTTTATTGTAGTGTAAATATTATTTTTTAATAATTGAATAAATTTTTTGATTTTAAAAAAAGGCAGTCTTGATTGTGTTACTACTCTCTATTTGTGTTTGTTTGAATAAAAGCTCTTTGTATTTTTTTGTTAAGTGCGGCCTTGCCTCTGTGACCTCCCACAGCCTCCCATCCCTCCGACATCCCTGCGATCCGGACTCTTTCGCCTCCCTGATGCCCCCAACCGCGGTTTCCTTCCGCAACCCAAGTAGTTCTGGCATTCACTCCAGCCACCTCTCTCTCCCACCCACCCCCCCCTTCACAAGACCTGCCTCCGACTACGCAAGGCGTCGCAGCTCGCGATGTGGTACCACAGAGGGTAGAGCTGCTGGCTTCACGGCGCCAGAGACCCAGGTTCGATCCTGACATCGGCTGCTGTCTGTGCGTGTGGAGTTTGCACGTTCATCCTGTGAACGCGCGGCTTTCCTCCGGGCGCTCCGGTTTCCTCCCACCTCCCAAAGGCATGCGGGTTTGGAGGTTAATCGACCCTCTGTAAAACACCCCCTAGTGGCGGAGGGAGTGGATGGGAAAGTGGGATAGCATAGAACTAGTGTGGCGGTCAGACCGAAGGTCCTGTTTCTGTGCTGCATCTTTCAATCAATGTCTCCTGATGTGGCTCGGGGGCAAATGTTACCATTGTGGCTTTGAGAAATGTCACCCAGTTTGAGGCATTGCTCTGATGGTAACCACAGAGATGTAGTCTAAGTGAGTAACCACAGTCGATCTTGCAATTGGAGAAAGGTGCCCTGAAGTTGTCAGAGTGGTGAACATCAGGTTTTGTTAGCAAATTCCTTTCTCTGGGGCTCTGTGACATTTAAACCGGTCGAAACCCCAAAACCCCAATCGGGTTCCACCTGGATTTGGGACTAAGTATTTGGGGGGGTGAACCACATTGGGGTGCAGGAGCAGAGGGACCTGGGGGCGTTCACAGTTGAGAACAAAGATCCTATAGTGGAGCAAGATAGACCACTGCTGCTAAATGCAATGGGCTGACGTGTAGTACACAACAGAACAGAACGTGGGCCTTTTTTTCATCCATTTCAGGTACAGGACCCGACCCGACCCGACTCGCAGTGCAATCAACGTTGCGGGGGAACAGTTTGTGTTAATAAATTAAAATTCTGAAAATGAAGAGAAGATTTTTACCAAATAACTTACGAGGATGTTTCGTAACCGGCTTCCGTCTCCGCACTATTATCCTATGGGATCTTTGGTGCGGAGACGGTTACGGAAATGGGGCCGAAAATTACCCATGAATCTGCCCATGACTGTACTATGTCTTTTTCGTCGAGTGATCTTTCTTGTTCGCTGTAGGATCTTTGGTTGAGAAGCTTTTGAAGGCAGCAGAGGGCTGGGTCGATGGAGTGAGGGGGCATCGAGCCATCCACTCTCGGACTAGCCCTCAGCAGGGCAAGTGCGGCCATCCCCGCTTCATTTTCAATCCCGGGCTTGCTCACCTGGAACCTGTACAGACTGCTGTCCGGCTTCAGGGACAGGTTCTTGGGCTCTTGTAAGGGGTAGATGTAGCCAAGCTTCACAAGTAGATTTCCCAGCAGGGTCCCTTCTAACAAAGAACAATTCAAACACACACAACAGTCGGCTCCAGTGGAGACACACGAGCACCATTACAATACGATACGGTAGAACTTTATTTATCCCAGGAGGGAAACTGATTTGCCAACAGTCATAAAACACAATGTACATGAAACATGAAAATGAAGTGTCGAGTGGAATGGATTGGGGACGTGCAAAGATCGGGGGAGGGGGAGGGAGTCTGTCTGCCCCACGATATAGGGCGATCACTGGACAATAGACAATAGGTGCAGGAATAGGAGGTAGACAAAAATGCTGGAGAAACTCAGCGGGTGCAGCAGCATCTATGGAGCGAAGGAAATAGGCAACGTTTCGGGCTGTGACCCTTCTTCAGACTCTTCAAGTGCAGGAATAGGCCATTCGGCCCTTCGAGCCAGCACCGCCATTCACTGTGTTCATGGCTGATCATCCACAATCATTACCCCGTTCTGCCTTCTCCCCATATCCCCTGTCTCCGCTATCTTTAAGATCTCAATCTAACTCTCTCTTGAAAGCATCCAGAGAATTGGCCTCCGCTGCCTTCTGAGGCAGAGAATTCCACAGATTCACAACTCTCTGGATGAAAAAGTCCTTCCTCATCTTTGTTCTAAATAGCTTACCGCTTAGTCTTAAACTGTGGCCCCTGTTTCTGGACTCCCTGCCTCTAGCGTGTCCAATCCTTTAATAATCTTATTTGTTTCAATGTGATCCCCTCTAATCCTTCTAAATTCCAGTGTATACAAGCCCAGTCGCTCCATTCTATCAACATATGACAGTTACTCCATCCCGGGAATTAACCTCGTGAACCTACCCTGGGCTCCCCCAATAGCAAGAATGTCGTTCCTCAAATTTGGAGACCAAAACTGCACACAATACTCCAGGTGTGGTCTCTCCAGGGCCATGTACAACTGCAGAAGGCCCTCTTTGCTCCTTGGGCCTGTTTAATAATAATAATAATATAATAATAATAATATATTTTATAGTCATTACACATAAGTGCAACGAGATTTGGTTTGCAATTTCCATCCGATGTCATAACTTAATCGACAAATAAAATTTAGGTTTAGATACCCCGAGAACAAGGTTTGTAAAACGAACATTAGACCAGTAAAGTCAAAACAGACTAGTCAAAACAGTTTCCTTGCTATATCTCTAAAACTATAAAACTAAACGTAAAAACAGCCACCTGTTGGGGTCAATGGTGTCGAGACACTCCAACTTCCAGAGCAATGACATGGGGGGGATGGGGGGGGGGTAAGTAGTCCAGGGTGCATGTTGGGAGGAGTGACAGAGGGCGGGCGGGGGAGGGAGATGTTGGCGGGGAGGGAGGCGCTGGCGGGGGAGGGAGATGTTGGCGGAGTACACGCCTGATCTCTTACCTTCCTCCGTCACCTGCAGGCGTTGAATCAGCCACTCAAACACGTCACTCCCTGCAAAGAGAAATCGCAGCGCGGTGTCACCTCCTGAGGGCAATCAAACCTCGTGAGCCGTACAAGTCAGATCAAGGTCAAGCTGAAAGTCACTGGCTTGCCTGGAGTCTTCCAAGTTGTACAGCATGGAATCAGACCCCTCGGCCCTATCCATCCCTGCTAGCCAAGCACCTTCCTAAGCTAGCCCCGAGTACCCACTTGTTCTGCTGCTGCAAGCATGTTTCCAAGAATCGGATACGATACGATTATTTATTGCAGGAGGGAAACTGATCTGCCAACAGTCATAAAAAAACACAAAATACGTGAAACATGAAATTAAAGTAACGAGTGGAAAGGCTGGGGGGATGTGCAAAGATTGGGGGTGGGGGAGGAGGGGAGTCAGTCTCAGTCTACCCCACGACAGAAGGGGGGGAGGGGTTGTAGAGTTTGATAGCAACAGGGAAGAAGGATGACTTCCTGCCTATGGGAGTGAGCATCAGAGGACTGGGTACCTCCACGTCTATTCAATGTACAGCAGCCAATGCCAGGAGACTCACCTCACAGTCTCAATAGACAATAGACAATAGGTGCAGGAATTGGCCATTCAATGTGATCATGGCTGATCATCCCCAATCAGTACCCCGTTCCTGCCTTCTCCCCATATCCCCTGGCTCCGCTATTTTTAAGAGCCCTATCTAGCTCTCTCTTGAAAGCATCCAGAGAACCTGCCTCCACTGCCCTCTGAGGCAGAGAATTCCACAGACAATGCTGTGACTGTGGAAGGGGAGGTCTCAGCTGACCTCCCCTTTTGTTCGGGTCAAAAGGCCCCCATTTGTCCCTCCACAGATGCTGCCTGGCCTGCCGAGTGTTTCCACCATCCACTGTCGACGTTTCCAATTTTCAAGCCCGGGTTCGAACCCAACTACAGTTGCAGTCTGTATGGAGTTTGCACGTTCTCCCTGTGACCATATTGGGTTTTCTCCGGGTGCTCCGGTCTCCCCCCCGCACTCCACAGAAGCACACGTTTGCAGGTTAATTCGTTTCTGTAAATTGCAAATTGTCCCCAGTGCATAGGCTAGTGTTAGTGTACGGGGTGAACGCTACTCGCAGCCGACTTGATGGGCTGAAGGGCCTGTTTCCACGCTGTTACTCTAAAGAGAGTTTTACAACAATAGTGTGGTGAAACACAAATTTCAATTTAAATCCGATGCTATGTTGGGTGAAGCGGGGGGGGGGAGGGGCAAGGTATATCTCCATTTTTGTTTATTCCTCTATCTTTCTGCTGCACTGCTTTGGTAGCTATGGGGACTTAAAAGGTTAAAAATTAAGCTGTACAAAAATTGTATAATTCAAGATGCCGAACGTTTTATCTTTGTACAATTGCTTCTAATAAAATTTTTTAAAATAAAAATAAATAAATAAATAAATAAAATGAAAATAAAGAGAGGGATAAATTAGAGTTCGATCGGGGTTATGGGCGATGGGAGGAGGGCAGAGTTCCCAGTGGTCCGTACAGGTTAGTGACAGTGAAGATAAGCCCCCCAAGGTGCAGGGAAAGCCAGGACCCATTAACGGTGAGACCACCTCCCCTCAGGATGAGAGGAACCAAAGTGACCCGACCACTGCGGGTTGGAGTCCAGCTCCAGTATTGATACTCAGGAGAGGACCCGACACCGTTAGTGGAGAGGTCCGCGCGGCGGTCGATGATGGCGCTGACCCACCGGCGAGGCCAGACCACGTGGAAGTGAGGGCGTCGCTCTTGTGGGGAGGAACGGAGGATCCGACGTGTGGGGGGGGGGAGCCGTGAAGTGGGGGGGGGGGTGTGCAGGTAGAACAATGGAGTCCTTCCTGACGTGTGGGAGGGGGAAGAACAAAGGGGAATTTCTAACTGTAAACGCCCTTTATGGGTAACTGTTTGCATCAAAGATCCTACAGCGAGCAAGATAGTCGACTCGACGAAAAAGACGTAGTACGGTCATGGGCAGATTCATGGGTAATTTTCGACCCCATTTCCGTAACCGGCTTCCGTCTCCGCACCAAAGATCCCATAGGATAATAGTGCGGAGATGGAAGCCATTTACGGAAACATCCTCGTAAAAATAAAAGTTATTTGGTAAATATCTTCTCCTCATTTTCAGATTTTAATTTGTTAACACAAACTGTTCCCCCGCAACGTTGATTACACTGCGAGTCGGGTCCGGTTACGGAAATGGATGGAAAAAAAGGCCCACGTTCCGCTCCGTTGCGTACTGCACGTCAGCCCGTTGCATTTAGCAGGAGTGGCCTATCTTGCTCCGCTATAGGATCTTTGGTTTGCATACCTTGGCAAGAATTTCACTGAGACTTGTCACATTTGACACTAAATTATTCTATTTATTCCACTCACACATGGGAGATTGCCAAGGAGATAAGATTTGGGTCTTGTGCGTGTTGGAGTTTGTGTGTTGTGTAAGGCCCGTGACTTTAAACCAGGTAACCTAGCAACAGGCCGGGCTAATCCAAGGATGAGGTTGCTCTTGAGCTAATTGTGCTTCATCCTCTGGCCTGAGAGAGGGGGGGGGGGGCAGGAGGTGTCGAAGTGGTCGGTGTTGTGGGAGGGTGGATCGGAGCAGCGGGCATAGCCACGAACCCTGACAAGAGAGTGGAGTCAAACCTCTCCGAGACAAGGCCAGGGTGGGATCCAGTAGGTTAATTCCCGGGATGGCGGGACTGTCATATGTTGATACAATAGGTCGGCTGGGCTTGTATACACTGGAATTTAGAAGTATGAGAGGGAATCTTATTGAAACATTTAAGATTATCAAGGGATTGGACACACTAGAGGCAGGAAACATGTTCCCGATGTTGTGGGAGTCCAGAACCAGGGGCCACAGTTTAAGAATAAGGGGTAAGCTATTTAGAACGGAGAAGAAGAAAATCTTTTTCACCCAGAGAGTTATGAATCTGTGGAATTCTCTGCCTCAGAAGGCAGTGGAGGCCAATTCTCTGGGTGCTTTCAAGAGAGAGCTAGATAGAGCTCTTAAAGATACCTGAGTCAAGGGATATGGGGAGAAGGCAGAAACGGGGTACTGATTGCGGATGATCAGCCACGATCACAGTGAATGGCGGTGCTGGCTAGAAGGCCTACTCCTGCACTTATTGTCTATTGAGCAGATACTGCATCCGTATCCCAGTGAAGGGAAGAAATGGTGGGAATTCTACACCGGCTCGGGGTCAGGAACAATGGGCTGGGGGGGGTGGGGGGGGGGGTGGGGAGGTAGATAATCCTGGGAATAGAGTCATGGATTCATACAGCACGGCAACAGGCCCTTCAGCCCAACTCATCCATACCAACCCCGACGCCCCGTCAAGCTAGACCCATCTGCCTGCGCCTGGCCCTTATCCCTCCAAGAAGAATAGTCTTCAGTCCGAAGAAGGGTCTTGACCTGAAACATCACCCATTCCGTCTCTCCAGAGATGCTGCCTGACCCACTGAGTTACTCCAGCAATTTGTGTCTATTTCCAGTGTAGACCAGTGTCTGCAGTTCCTTGGTAGACACAAAATGCTGGAGTAACTCAGCGGGATAGGCAGCATCTCTGGAGAGAAGGAATGGGCGACGTTTCGGGTCGAGACCCTTCTTCAGACATTCTGCAGTTCCATCCTACACATTCCCTCCAAACCATTCCTGCCCATGTAGCTGTCCAGATATTACAGTAATCCTGTTATATAGACAATAGGTGGAAGAGTAGGCCATTCGGCCCTTTGAGCCAGCACCGCCAGGAGTTTGTACGTCCTCCCCGTGACCTGCGTGGGTTTTCTCTGAGATCTTCGGTTTCCTCCCACACTCCAAAGACATGCAGGTTTGTAGGTTAAATGGCTTGGTAAATGTCAAAAATGTCCCTAGGTTGTGCAGGGTAGTGTTAGTGTGCGGAGATCGCTGGTCGGCGCGGACTTGGGCCGAACTAAACTAAATAGTTGCCTGTTAGGTTCCTTCTAAATCTTTCCCCTGTCACCTTAAGCCCTCGCCCACTAGTTCTTCTTTGCCCCATCCTGGGTACAAGGCTCTGTGTATTCACCCCATCTATTTCCATCAATATTTTGTAGATCAGCCTTTAGGCTTCTGCGTCCCAGCTCTCAAGTCCCACCCCACTCAACCTCTCCCTGTTTCTCAGGCCCTCGAGTCCTGGCAACATCCTTGTAAAACTTCCTTGCATTCTTTCCAGCAAAGATCCTATAGCGGAGCAAGATGGACCACTCCTGCTAAATGCAACGGGCTGACGTGTAGTACGCATCGGAACGGAACGTGGGCCTTTTTTTCATCCATTTCCGTAACCGGACCCGGCCCGACTCACAGTGTAATCAACGTTATTTTTCCCAAATAACTTTTATTTTTACGACGATGTTTCCGTAACCGGCTTCCGTCTCCGCACTATTATCCTACGGGATCTTTGGTGCGGAGACGGAAGCCAGTTACAGAAATGGGGCCTTAAATTACCCATGAATCTGCCCGTGACCGTACTACGTCTTTTTCGTCGAGTGGACTATCTTGTTCGCTGTAGGATCTTTGCCTTCCAGCTTAATGGCATCTTTCCTGCTGTCTTCTTGAAGCTTTGCAAATCCATCTTTGACACCAGGTGGTCTTACCTGTGATGGCGTGAGGAATGGTGGTGATCATCAGCCTCTGTGTCTGTGTCTTGATCCCATTCCCAGGGTCTTGCATCTCGATGATCAGCGGCTCGATCTGCAGGGAGGAGGGCGGGTCAGAGCACAAGTCGAAGCGCGACGCCAATCACAACTGCAACTGAGCGAGACCCGTGATCCAACCTCAGATACCAGTGAACGAACACTCCTCTCCCGAGATAGACACAATGTGCTGGAGTAACTCAGCGGGACAGGCGGCATCTCTGGAGAGAAAGAACGGGTGACATTTCGGGTCGAGACCCTTCTTCAGACTGAGAGTCAGGACACACTGCTGACTGCAGGAAATGTTTCTCTGGATTAACAGAACGGGCAATAGACAATAGGTGCAGGAGTTGGCCATTCGGCCCTTGAGCCGACACCGCCATTCAATGTGATCATGGCTGATCATCCCCAATCAGTACCCCGTTCCTGCCTTCTCCCCATATCCCCTGACTCCGCCACCTGAGGCAGAGGATTCCACACACTCACCACTCTCTGTGTGAAAAAGTATTTCCGCATCTCCATTCTAAATGGCTTACCCCATACTCTTAAACTGTGACCCCTGGTTCTGGGCTTCCCCAACATGTTTCCTGCCTCTAGCATGTCCAAACCCTTAATAATCTTATATGTTTCAATAAAATCACCTCTCATCCTTCTGAATGGCCTTGTAGCCAGTCCGGCCATGAGGCACATTCCTACCACAACCAGAAAGCGGTGCTGAACTACTATCTACCTCTTGATGGCCCTCGGGAATATCCTCGACCAGACTTTGCTGGCTTTACCTTGCATCAAACGCCATTCCCTCATCATGTATCTGTACACAGCAAATGGACCGATTGTCATCACGTATTGTCTTGCTGCTGACTGGGTAGCCAGCAACAAAGAGCTTCTCACTGTACCCCGGTACACGTGACAGCAAACTAAACTGGCCGACCAGCAAAAACAGACCATGCAGTGCACAAGAAATGCAACACTTGTCCCTTCACCTCCCCCCTCCACTCCTTTCAGGGACCCAAGCAGTCCTTCCAGGTCCGACAGAGGTTCACCTGCACCTCCTCCAACCTCATCTACTGCATCCGCTGCTCCAGATGCCAGATGATCTATATCGGTGAGACCAAGCGGAGGCTTGGCGATCGTTTCGCCGAACACCTCCGCTCGGTCCGCAAAAAACAACCCGACCTCCCGGTGGCTCAGCACTTCAACTCCCCCTCCCATTCCGTATCCGACCTCTCGGTCCTGGGCCTCCTCCACGGCCAGAGTGAGCAACACCGCAAGTTGGAGGAACAGCACCTCATATTCCGCTTGGGGAGTCTGCATCCTTTGGGCTTGAACATTGAATTTTCTCAATTCTGTTAGCCCTTGCTGTCTCCTCCCCTTCCCACCTCCCCCTCAGCCCTCGGGCCCTGGCATTCCCTCTATCTCTATCTCCCTCCCCCACCCTAGTCGCACTAGCTTCTCATTTTTACACCACAAACAGCTAACAATGGCTTGTTCCCTTTATCATCGATACTTTTTTGCATATCTTTCATTCATTGTTCTTTATCTCTCCACATCACACACCTCCTCCTACTTACCCCTGGACCATGACCCCACTGACGAACACCAGGCCACCATCTCGAGCACCATAACCGACTTCATCAGCTCGGGCTCCCTACCCCACCGAGCCTCCGACCTCATCGTTTCCCAGCCCCGCACGGCCCGATTTTACCTTCTCCCCAAAATCCACAAACCCGACTGCCCTGGCAGACGCATTGTCTCTGCCTGTTCGTGCCCCACCGAACACATTTCCACATACCTTGACGCCATCCTATCCCCCTTTGTTAAATCCCTCCCCACCTATGTTCAAGACATCCACTGACACCCTCCTCCGCCTAGCAGAGTTGGTCCTCACCCTCAATAACTTCTCTTTTGATTCCTCCCATTTCCTCCAAACACAAGGCGTAGCTATGGGGACACGCATGGGCCCCAGCTACGCTTGCCTCTTTGTTGGGTACGTCGAACAATCCTTGTTCTCGGCGTACCAGGGCCCCATCCCCGACCTCTACCTCCACGACTGCTTTGGTGTCACCTCCTGCACCCACACACAACTGACTGACTTCATTTATTTCACCACCAACTTCCATCCGGCACTCAAATACACTTGGACCATTTCCGACACTTCCCTACCATTCCTTGACCTCACCATCTCTATTGCAGGTGATACGCTCCTGACTGACAGGCTAGATGCAGGAAGATTGTTCCCGACCAGGACAAGGGGTCACAGCTTAAGGATAAGCCTAAGACCGAGATGATTCCCACAGAGAGTGGTGAGTCTCTGGAACCTCTGCCACAGAGGGTCCAGTTCCTATATTTAAGAGTGAGTTGGATGTGGCCCTTGTGGCTAAGGGGATCAGAGGGTATGGAGAGAAGGCAGGTACGGGATACTGAGTTGGATGATCAGCCATGATCCTGTGTTTTTCTATGTTTCTATGATGACTGACTCCCACAGCTACCCTACTCTTCCTCATGCTTCCTGTAAGGACTCCAATTCCTCCGTCTACGCCGCATCTGCTCCCAGGATGAGGTGTTCCACACCAGGTCATCACAAATGGCCTCATTCTTCAGAGAACGGGGATTCCCTCCCCCACTATTGATGAGGCTCACACCAGGGTCTCCTCCATACCCCGCAACACTGCCCTCGCTCCCCATTCCCCCACTCGCAAACAGGGCAGAGTCCCCTGGTCCTCACCTTTCACCCCACCAGCCGGCAAATACAACATATAGTCCTCCGCCAGTTTCGCCACCTCCAACGTGACCCCTCCACCCGCCACATCTTCCCATCTCCCCCCCTGTCTGCCTTCCGCAAAGACCGCTCCCTCCGCAACTCCCTTGTCCATTCTTCCCTCCCCTCCCACTCTACCCCTTCCCCGGGCACTTTCCCTTGCAACCGCAAGAAATGCAACACTTGTCCCTTCACCTCCCCCCTCCACTCCTTTCAGGGACCCAAGCAGTCCTTCCAGGTCCGACAGAGGTTCACCTGCACCTCCTCCAACCTCATCTACTGCATCCGCTGCTCCAGATGCCAGATGATCTATATCGGTGAGACCAAGCGGAGGCTTGGCGATCGCTTCGCCGAACACCTCCGCTCGGTCCGCAATAACCAACCCGACCTCCCGGTGGCTCAGCACTTCAACTCCCCGTCCCATTCCACATCCGACCTCTCGGTCCTGGGCCTCCTCCATGGCCAGAGTGAGCAACACCGCAAGCTGGAGGAACAGCACCTCATATTCCGCTTGGGGAGTCTGCATCCTTTGGGCTTGAATATTGAATTTTCTCAATTCTGTTAACCCTTGCTGTCTCCTCCCCTTCCCACCTCTCCCTCAGCCCTCGGGCCCTGGCATTCCCTCTATCTCTATCTCCCTCCCCCACCCCAGTCGCACCAGCTTCTCATTTTCACACCACAAACAGCTTACAATGGCTTGTTCCCTTTATCACCGATACTTTTTTGCATATCT
>CM069153.1:49720238-49975238 GCA_035221665.1 Okamejei kenojei | reverse complement strand
TGTCCTATCCATGTACCTATGTAAGAAGGAACTGCAGATGCAGGAAAATCGAAGATAGACAAAAGTGCTGGAGAAACTCAGCGGGTGCAGCAGCATCTATAGAGGCAAGGAAATAGGCAACGTTTCGGCCCGAAACGTTACCTATTTCCTTCGCTCCATAGATGCTGGCGCACCCGCTGAGTTTCTCCAGCACTTTTGTCTACTATCCATGTACCTGTCCAACTGTTTCTTAAATGATGGGATAGTCCCAGCCTCAACTACCTCTTCTGGCAGCTTGTTCCATACACCCACCACCCTCTGTGTGAAAATGTTACCCCTCGGATTCCTATTAAATCTTTTCCCCTTCACCTTGAACCTATGCGCTCTGGTCCTCGATTCCCCTACTCTGGGTAAATGACTCTGTGCATCTACCCCCCAATCTATTGCTCTCATGAATTTGTACAGATAGACAGCATAGAAACAGGCCATTCGACCCACGGAGTCCACGCCGACCATCGGATCTTCCCTTTGCACCAGTTCCATGTTATCCCACTTACTCATCCGCTCCCTACACACATGGAGGGGGAAGGTGGGGGGTGCGATTTACAGAGGCGAATCAAGCTGCTAACTTGCACATCTTTAGAATGTGGTGGGGAACCGGAGCATCAGGAGGAAACCCGCGAGGTCACAGGGAGAACGTGCAAACTCCACACGGACAGCGCGACCGAGGTCGGGATCGAACCTTGAGTCTCAGGTGTGGGCGGGAGAGATGGGGTCGAGAAGGTCTGGATAGTGGGAGAAGTGGGAGCAAAATGAGGGATAGCATTGGAAAGAGAGAGGGGGAAAAATGAGGGTGGGTTTGTTACTTAATATCTGAGAACGTGAAGATAAATCGAACGTATTTTAAACTGGTGTGTGAGGATAGGGCGGGAGGAGGGAAGATGAAGCCACAAAGGGCATGATTAAGGCTAAAGAGCGAGGTAGAGGTCTGAGGGTCTTTTCATTCATTCATCATAGTTGAAAACATTAGCGATGTAGTGGGGCTGGTTTCCGACGGGAACGGTGACGGACGCACCACACATCTCTGTCCTCCAGTTCCTGCGGACTTCCACCGCTGGAAGTCTAGGATTTTGGTGTGTGTGTGCTTTATCATCATTCCTTACAATGCTACGAACAACAGTGATCGCAACTTCTACTGAAATGTGGATGGTCGTTGGCTCGCTAGGAGCTCATCCACCCTTCGACAGGTCTTGTTTTTGGTCCAGCTGGGGGTCCACAGCCCCCTCCTCACCTGGCAAACCAGGTGGGGAGACGGTTTAGTCGCCGTCTATGCAGCAGGTAGTCTTGGAATGGAGTTTATAGTCAGTTCATTGTCAGATATAACCGTGTGTGGGAGTGTGGATTCTAATCTGCTTCATCTTCATTTTTTTTTCAGTGTGAAATAATCTTGTTTTCATCTTTGACCCAAATTAAGTTGCTGAAATGCGCGTTTGCCCCAGGGATGCTGCACATCAAACAACTTTGACTGGCTTTGTGCAATGCTGCACTTTGATGATACCAAACGACCGTAGTATTTTCATGCAGCTTGCCCCAGTGTTGAAAGGAGGTAATGAAAGCTACTGAACCGAGAGCCCAGCAGCACGGAACCCACCTGTAACAATAAACCTGCTTCGTCTCCGGGTACTGGTCCTAAGTGATAGGTGGAGGAGGAGGTAGATAAGATGAGGAGGAGGAGTAAGACTGAGATGAGGAAAAACATTTTCCCAACCAGTGAGTTGTGAATTTGTGGAATTCTTTGCCACAGAAGGCAGTGGAGGCCAATTCACGATGTATTCAAGAGAGAGTTGGACAATAGACAAAAGACAATAGGTGCAGGAGTAGGCCATTCGGCCCTTCGAGCCAGCACCGCTATTCAATGTGATCATGGCTGATCATCCACAATCAGTACCCCTTTCCTGCCTTCTTCCCATATCCCCTGACTCCGCTATCTTTAAGAGCCCTATCTAGCTCTCTCTTGAAAGCATCCAGGGAACTGACCTCCACCGCCCTCTGAGGCAGAGAATTCCACAGACTCACAACTCTGTGTGAAAAAGTGTTTCCTCATCTCCGTGCCCCTTATTCTTAAACAGTGTCCCCTGGTTCTGGACTCCCCCAACATCGGGAACATGTTTCCTGCCTCTAACGTGTCCAAACCCTTAGGAGATATAGCTCTTAGAGCCAACGGAATCAAGGGATATGTGGAATACTGATTTTAGATGATCAGCCATGATCTTATTGAATGGCGTTGCTGGCTCAAAGGGCTGAATGGCCTACTCCTGAACCTGTTTTTTTATGTTTCTATGTTTCTAGAATTACGTTTCTTATTTATGTTTCTATGTTTCTAGAATTAGGCCATTCGGCCCATCAAGTCTCCTCCACCATTCAATCATGGTTGATCTATGTCTCCCACCAAACCCCATTCTCCTGCCGTTTCCCCATAACCCGACACCCGTACTAATCGAGCACCTGGTGGCGGGCAAGTCACTGTTAACTCTGAGCGCTGGAGTATTTTAAATTCCCCTCTGTGTACCAGTGTCCTCTCAGCTCAACGTTATCAATGCATTTGTGAAAGGAAAGCCTGATTGTTTACAAACAGCCAACAATGGCCTGTTTTCTTTATCATTGTTATTTTTTTGCCAATCTTTCATTCATTGTTCTTTATCTCTCCACATCACTGTCTATATTTCTCGTTTCCCTTATCCCTAACCAGTCTGAAGAAGGGTCTCGACCTGAAACGTCACCCATTCCTTCTCCCAGAGATACTGCCTGTCCCGCTGAGTTACTCCAGCTTTTTGTGTCTATCTTCGGTTTAAACCAGCATCTGCAGTTCCCAGTCCATCATCAGTCCCTGCCCAGTCCATCATCGGCTCTGACCTCCCTTCCATCGAGGGGATTTATCGCAGTCGCTGGCTCAAAGGCTGGCAGCATCATCAAGGACCCACACCACCCTGGCCACACACTCATCTCCCCGCTACCTTCAGGTAGAAGGTACAGGAGCCTGAAGACTGCAACGTCCAGGTTCAGGAATAGCTACTTCCCCACAGCCATCAGGCTATTAAACTCAACTCAAACAAAACTCTGAACATTAATAGCCCATTATTTGTTTATTTGTACTTTATCTGTTTTATTTATTCATGTGTGTATATATTTAATCAATGGTATATGGACACCGCCATTGAATGTGATCATGGCTGATCATCTAAAATCAGTACCCCGTTCCTGCCTTCTCCCCATACCCCTTGATTCCGCAAGCCCAGCCCTAAGAGCTCTAACTCCTTTTTGAATGCATCCAGTGAATTGGCCTCCACTGCCTTCTGAGGCAGAGAATTCTACAAATTCACAACTCTCTGTGTGAAAAAGTGTTTCCTCGTCTCAGTTCTAAATGGCCTGCCCCTTATTCTTAAACTGTGGCCCCTGCTTCTGGACTCCCCCAACATCGGGAACATGTTTCCTGCATCTAACGTCTCAAATCCCTTAATAATTTTATATGTTTCTATAAAATCTCCTCTCATCCTTCTTCTGAAAGGATTTACAACATCAATATCTGAAGAAGGGTCTTTTTATGCCCATCTTTCATTCATTGTTCCTTAACTCTCCACATCACCATCTATATCTCTCGTTTCCCTCAACCCGAACCAGTCTGAAGAAGAGTCTCGACCTGAAACGTCACCTATTCTTTCTCTCCAGAGATGCTGCCTATCCCGCTGAGTTACTCCAGCTTATCGAGTGTTATCTAGTTTAGTTTAGAAGTACAGCGTTGAAACAGGTCCTTGGGTCCACGCCGACCAGCGATCACCTGTACACTAGTACTTTCCTACACACTAGGGACAATTTACCTAAGCTAATTACCCCCAAAAAACTGCACATCTTTGGAGTAATCTATGGGAGGAAGCCAGAGCACCTGGAGAAAACCGACACAGGTCACGGGGAGAACATACAAACTCTGTACAGGCAACTCCCATAGTCGGGATCCAACCCAGGTCTCTGGTGCTGTGAGGCAGCAACTCTATTGCCCTCCAGCGCAAGAGACCTGGGTTCGATCCTGATTACAGATGCTGTCTGTATGGAGTTTGCACGTTCTCTCTGTGACCGAGTGGGTCTTCTCTGGGTGCCCTGGTTTCTTCCAACATTCCAAAGACGTGCAGGTTTGTACGTAAATTGGTTTCTGCGAATTGTCCATAGCGTATAGAATAGAACTAGGGTACGGGGCGATCGCTGGTCGGCGCGAACCCGGTGGGCCAAAGGACCTGTTTCCACGCTGTATCTCTAAACTAAACTAACCTGAAGAAGCTGCCTGGGTTACTCCAGCACTTTGCAACTTTGCACAAGATTCCTGCATCCGCAATTCCTTGTGTCTAAGTAAACCCTTGATATTTCCATAACACCAAGTGTGGAGAATTGACATGACAAACAATAATTTCTGAATGAGGAAAGACATACCAGATTATCAGATCATATGGAAAAAAATGTTATTCAGCAATAACCAACGATAGCTAAAATAAAAATTAGATTGGTTTAAATATCTAACAGTACTATTATAGAATATCAAACAGCGGAGGCAATTCACAAGCTCGCTGTTTAAAATGTAAAGCTATTCAGACCACTGGAAGCCTCATAAATTTCCCATTCAATATTGTTTGGGCTCTATTAGATTCAAACCTGGTAACTGTTCTATTATTCAAAATAGAATTGTTATGAAACCATTCATTAATACAGCAATCTTGTGAATTCTTCCTTGCGTCCTTTGGTCCACGTCTCATCTCAATTTGGCCATCAAGCAGCTGATTTAGAAAGTAACCTCGCAATCAATTTGTGTTTACCTTCGTTATTCTAAATGCCAGATGTACTTCAATCAATAGCATTCGAGCCTCTGAATCACAAGGAGAGATTGGACTTGGATTGTTTTGTCTGGATCATCAGATACTGAGTGGAGACCTGATAGCAGTTTATAGCAAAGACACTAGAGCAGAGCAAGATGGTCCCCTACTGCAAAATCCAATGGACTGACGGGTAGTACGCAACGGAGCGGAACGTCCGCCATTTTAGTAGGTTTATAGAGCTATGAGACGCACAAATAGGATAGAGCCAGGTAGACACAAAACGGTGGAGTAACTCAGCGGGTCAGGCAGCATCGATAGAGCCAGAGTCTTTAACCACCCCCCCCCCCCCCCCCAGGGTGGAATGTCAAAGATAAGATTGGAGGGAAGAGCTTTAAGGTGAGAGGGGCAAAGTTTAAAGGAGATGTGTGGGCAGCTTTATTTTTCACATAGACAGTGGTGGGTGCCTGGAACGCGCTGCCAGATGTGGAGGCATTTCAGAGGCTCATAGATGGGCACACAGATGGATACGTGCAGGCAGAGGAGATTGTTTTAACTTAGCATCATGTTCGGCACGGACATTGTGGGCTGAAGGGCCCGTACCGGTCTACGTTCCTTGAAATTGAAGACTCGTGGCTTCATCTTTTCTTTGTCGTTTTTCTCTTTTGAGGAAAACTACTTGAACGAGAAGCTCAATCACAAATCAGTGGGATGGTTTAACAGCATCATGTTGAGTGGGGACATTGTGGGCTGAAGGGCCTGTTCCTGTGCTATGGCGTGCTGCTATGTTTTGTAAGTTTACATTTGACAAATTCGGGGGGGGAGGGCAGGATTTTGTTTTCTGAAAGGGAGGCAAGGGTGAGGGTTTCACCGGCAGGCTTATGCCTCACGAAGGAACGGTCTTACCAATCCCGACATGACAAAGGGCGAATGATGTCAGCACAATAATGTGGGCGGCAAGGTGGCGCAGCGGGTAGAGCTGCTGCCTCACAGCACCAGAGAGCCGGCTTCCATCCTGACTACGGCTGCTGTCTGTACTGAGTTTGTTCATTCTCCCCATAACCGGCGAGTCCAGAACCAGGGGCCACAGTCTTAGAATAAAGGGGAGGTCATTTAAGACTGAGGTGAGAAAAAACATTTTCACCCAGAAAGTTGTGAATTTATGGAATTCCCTGAAACAGAGGGCAGTGGAGGCCAAGTCACTGGATGGATTTAAGATAGAGTTAGATGGAGCTCTAGGGGCTAGTGGAGTCAAAGGATATGGAGAGAAGGCAGGCACGGGTTATTGATAGGGGACGATCAGCCATGATCACAATGAATGGCAGTGCTGGCTCGAAGAGCCGAATGGCCTTCTCCTGCACCTATTTTCTATGTTTCTACGACCGCGTGGGTTTTCTCTGGGTGCTCCAGTTTCCTCCCACACTCCAAAGACGTGCAGGTTTGTAGGCTAATTGGCTTCAGTAAAATTGTAAATTATCCCTAGTGCGTGTAGGATCGTGCTAGTGTACGGGGATCACTGGTCTGCACGGACTCGGTGGGCCGAAGGGCCTGTTTCCGTGCTGCATCTCTGAAGTCTAAAATAAATCTAGATGCAGCAAAGAATGAACAGTTGGAAGATAGACACAAAATGCTCAAGTAACGCAGCAGGATAGGCAGCATCTCTGGAGAGAAGGAACGGGCGACGTTTTGGGTCTGAAGAAGGGTCTCGACCCAAAACGTCACCCATTCCTTCTCTCCAGAGATGCTGCCCGTCCCGCTGAGTTACTCCAGCGTTTTGTGTCTATCTTTGGTTTAAACCAGTATCTGCAGTTCCTTCATTTAAAAAAAAATTCGCCCAGAGTTGTGAATTTGTGGAATTCTCTGCCACAGAAGGCAATGGAGGCCAATTCACTGGATGAATTTAAAAGAGAGTTAGATAGAGCTCTAGGGGCTAGCAGAATCAAGGGATATGGGGAGAAGGCAGGCACGGGGTACTGATTGTGGATGATCAGCCATGATCACAATGAATGGCGGTGCTGGCTCGAAGGGCCAAATGGCTTCACCCTGCACCTATTTTCTATGTTTCTATATACCAACTGTTGGAAGAACTGGTGGCACGGTGGCGCAGCGGTAGAGTTGCTGCCTTGCAGTGCTTGCAGCGCCAGAGACCCGGGTTCGATCCAGAGGTTTGTAGGCTAATAGGCTTGGGTTTGTATACTTGGTATAAGTGTCAATTGTCCCTAGTGTGTGTGTCGGCTTGTATTAATGTGCGGGGACCGCTGGTCGGCGCAGATTAGGTGGGCCGAAGGGCCTGTTTCCGTGCTGTATCGCTGAACTAAAGTAAACTAAAGTCAATGGGAATCTGTAGAAGGGTCGGGACCATTCACGGGACCGAGCGTACCCGCAGGTACACCTCTGACTTCTAGAACGTAGGAGGAATCAAAAGAGAACAGTCGCCGACGGCTCTTTCAATTCCACCCACTCCTTGCGTGTCAAAGATGTAGCCAGGAGCACCAGCATGAGTCATTCTGTTGGCTCCATGGAACAGTCCTCGCTCCAAACCTAAGGGGAAAAATACAAAGTGCTGACGTGACGCGGTGCGTCAGGCAGTAACTACATAAATAACAGCCAGATAATGTGTAAGAGGGAACTGCAGATGCTGGTTTAAAACGAAGATCGATACAAAAAGCTGGCATACCTCAAGATGGGTCTCAACCTGAAACGTCACCCGATTCCTCTCCCCAGAAATGCTGCCTGTCCCAATGAGTTACTCCAGCTTTTTGTGTCTATCTTAGGCAGATAATGCTTCAGGTCAGAAGGAAGAACAGAAATGCTGGAGGAACTCACCGGGTGAGGCAGCATCTATGGCGAGAAGGAATAGGTGACGTTTTGACCCGAAACAATGCCTATTCCTTCTCACCATACATGCTGCCCCACCCGCTGAGTTCCCGCTGAGTTCCTCCAGCATTTTTGTCTACTTTAGGTTTTTCCAGCATCTGCAGTTCTTTCTTAAATGTTTCAGGTCGGGACAGAGCAGTCTGAAGAAGGGTTTCGGCCCGAAACGTTACCTATTTCCTTCGCTCCATAGATGCTGCTGCACCCGCTGAGTTTCTCCAGCATTTTTGTCTATCTCAGGTCAGGACACCTCTCTACTCTTTCCCAGTTGCACTGACAATTATGTTGGTTCGGCCTCTAACACTTATTATCACCTTTTCCACCGACTTCCACCCTCCCCTCAAATTCACCAGGAGTATTTGTGATGCCTGCCTTTCTGGACACTCACAATATCTGCCCTACACCAAGACACAAAATGCTGGAGTTACTCAGCAGGTCAGGCTGCATCTGTGGAGGACATGGGTCGGCAAGGATTCGGGTCAGGACCACCTCTTCGGGCTCACCGTCATAAAGCGGAGGGGAGAAAGTTAGAAGAGAGGTAGGGGTGGGACAAGCCTGGTGAGTGATAGGTGGATACCATCCAGGGGGATTTGATTGCCAGATGAATGGGCAAAGGCTAGCGATGAAACAAAGACAAAAGACTTGGGAGATAAGGAAAGAGGATGCGCAAAATGTGAAGCCGGGGGGGGTGGGGGGGGTGGGGGGAAATAGGTGGAAAGAGACGAGGGGAAGGGGAAAGGGGGAGGTGGGATAGTGGGAGAAATGGGTGAGCACCCAGGTGGGGCACGGGGAAGAGAGGGTGGAGCAAAGGGGGGGGGGGGTTGTTGGTAAAGTTAGGGAATTCAGTGTCCATACCACCATGGCGGAAAAATCCATCAGGAGAGAATGAAATGCTCAGAGAAGGAGAAAGGGGCACAGGCCTTGAACCTGGTGAGACGCAGGAGGAGCCCAGCCAGGACTCACCCCACAGAGCCCAGTCCCTCCACGTACTAGAGTCTCCCAACCCCATGCAGAGTAGTTATTAAGATGGCTGATCCGTGGGCGGTTGCTGCTGGGATGCAAGTCGGGGCCTGATCAACCCCGGCTGGGTCGCCTGGGCAAGGGTGTCTGATGTTGTGAGACCCGAAACACCCGATGACCCCAGATCACATCACTGAGGATGCGTCCCAGCGCATCTAGAAGATCACACGGTGTAAGCTACGCTAACGGAATGCATCCGCTATAAACCTCTGACTGCTATCTTGGCTACACCGACTCTCATCCTGTCTCCTGTGAGGACACCACCCCTTCATCTCAGTTTCTTCATCCCACTACATCTGTTCTTAGTTTAGAGATTCAGCGTGGAAACAGGTCCTTCGGCCCACCGAGTCCGCACCGACCAGCAATCCCCGCACATTAACACCATCCTACACACACTAGGGACCATTTACATCAGTCTGAAGAAGGGTCTCAACCCTAAACGTCGCCCATTCCTCCTCTCCAGATGCTGCCTGTCTCGCTGAGTTACTCCAGCATTTTGTGTCTACCTAGGGACAATTTACACTTACACCAAGCCAATTTACCTACAAACCTGCACGTCTTTGGAGTGTGGGGGGAAACCGAAGATCTCGGAGAAAACCCACGCAGGTCACGGGAGAACATACAAAATCCGTACAGACAGCACCAGTAGTTGGGATTGAACCCGGGTCTCCAGTGCTGCAAGTGCTGTAACGCAGCAACTCCACCCCTGTACCACTGTGCCACACACTGTTTTCATAATCAATGCTTTCCACTCCAGGACCTCTAGTAGTGTCCCCCTCCTGAAGATTTCACCTCTCCCAGAGCCCTCGCTCACACTTCCTCCATTTCCTGCCCGTCTAGTTAGTTTATTGTCATGTATACCGAGGTACAGTACAAAGCTTTTTGTTACATGCTATCCGGTCAGCAAAAAGTCTATACATGATTCCAAACAAGCCTTCCACGCTGTACAGATGCAGGATAAAGGGAACAACGTGAAGCGCAGGATGAAGTCCAGCATAGTCCAAATCAGGATAGTCCGAAGGTCTCCAATGAGGTCAATAGGAGGTCAGGACTGCTCTCTATCAGGTGAGAAGATGGTTTGGCTTGTCAATAACAGCTGGGAAGAAGCTGGGATGTTTTAAAGAGAGAGTTAGATTTAGCTCTTGGGCTAAAAGATTCGAGGGATATGGGGAAAAAGCAGGAACGGGGTACTGATTTTAGATGATCAGCCATGATCACAGTGAATGGCGGTCCTGGCTCAAAGGGCCGAATGGCCTACTCCTGCTTCTATGTTTCTAAGAAACTCCCTGCTGAATCTGGAGGTATGGTTTTTCATGATCATAAGATCATAAGTGACAGTAGAATTGGGGCATTTGGCCCATCAAGTCTACATCGCCATTCATTCATGGCTGATCTATCTCTCCCTCCTAACCCCATTTTCCTGCCTTCTCCTCATAACCTCTGACACTTGTACTAATCAAGAATCTATCTATCTTTGCTTTGAATGTATCCACTGACTTGGCCTCCACAGCCTTCTTTAGTCACCTCCCTCTGACTAAAGAAATTTCTCCTCATCTCCTTCCTACAAGAACGTCCTTTAATTCTGAGGTTGTGACCTAGACTCTCCCACTAGTGGAATCATCCTCTCCACATCCACTCTATCCAGGCCTTTCACTATTCTGTATGTTTCAATGAGGTCCCCCTCATTCTTCTAAACTCCAGCGAGTTTAAACTCCAGGCCCAGTGCTGACAAATGCTCAGCATAGGTTAACCTACTCATTCTTGGGATCGTCTTGTAAATGTAATTCTCTAGCTTGGTGACATGGTTGACTGAAAGGAAAATTGGATCGAGCATGCACCTGATAACCAGTTACTACCTTCTCTGTCTTTTTCCGCCTAGCAACAAAAGGCAAAATGACCTTTTGTTGCTAGTGAAAAGTGAACGTCCTTTAATTCTGAGACTGTGACCTCTAGTCCCAGATTCTCCCTCAAGTGGAAACATCCTCTCCACATCCACTCTATCCAGACCCTTCACTGTTCTAACATCTGTACCTCTTGCTTGATGGGAGAGGGGGACAGAGGGAGTGCCTGGCCACCCTCTCGACAGACGGAACAGATTACGTTCTCCTGGTCGTACCTTTTACCCCACCTGCCCCCGCATCCAGCACATCAACCTCTGTCAATTCCACTAGCTCCAACGAGACCTCACCACCAGCCTCAGCATCCTCTCCTCACCCCTCCACCTTTCCTGCTTTCTGTGGGGGACCACTGTCTTTCTGTGACTCCTGGGTCCGTTCACCCCCTTCTTAGCCATTCATCTCTGTCCTCCAACACTCTCCCCAGCAAAACCTGTCCCAACACCAAAGATAGACACAATAGACAATAGACAAATAGGAGTAGGCCATTCGGCCCTTCGAGTCAGCACCACCATTCAATGTGATCATGGTTGATCATCCACAATCAGTACCCAGTTCCTGCCTTCTCCCCGTATCCCCTGACTCCGCTATCTTTAAGAGCCCTATCCATCTCTCTCTTGAAAGCATCCAGACAACCCACCTCCACCGCCCTCTGAGGCAGAGAATTCCACAGACTCACAACTCTTTGTGAAAAAAAAGTGTTTCCTCGTCTCCGTTCTAAATAGCTTACTCCTTATTCTTAAACTGTGGCCCCTGGTTCTGGCTCCCCCAACATCAGGAACATGTTTCCAACCTCCAGCGTGTCCAAGCCCTTAATAATCTTATATGTTTCAATGTGATCCCCTCTCATCCTTCTAAACTCCAAAGTGTACAAGCCCAGCTGCTCCATTCGCTCAGCATATGACAGTCCCACCATCCCGGGAATTAACCTTGTAAACCTACGCTGCACTCCCTCAATAACAAGAAAATCCTTCCTCAAATTAGGGAACCAAAACTGAACACAATACTCCAGGTGTGGTCTCACTAGGGCTCTGTACAATTGCAGAAGGACCTCTTTGCTCCTATATTCGATACCTCTTGTTATAAACACAAAATGCTGGAGTAACTCAGTGGGACCGGCAGCATCTCTGGAGAGAAGGGATGGGCAACGTTTTAGGTCAAGACCCTTCTTCAGTGGGGGAGGTGGGAGGGAGATTGATGAATAAGGAAGTGTGAAGGTGTGAAAACAGGACAAAGGGAAAGGAGATCAAGAAAAATGTAGAATAGGCCATTGTCAGCTAGGTGAAGGTAACGCAAAGCAAACACAGTGATAGAATGTAGTGGGAAACAATGAGACTGGTACACCTCCTCCCTCCCCACCAGCAAGCGATCTAAGCAGCCCTTCCAGGTGAAAGAGACAATGATGCAGTAGGTAGAGCCGCTGCCTGACAGCGCCACAAACCCTGGTTCAATCCTGACCCCGGGCGCTCTAATTTAGTTTAGAGATACAGCGAGGAAACAGGCCCTTCGGCCCACCGAGTCCGCGCCGACCAGCGATCCCCGCACACTAGCACTATCCAACACAAGCTAGGGACAATTTACAAGTTTTACCTAAGCCAATTAACCTACAAACCTACCCATCCTTGGAGTGTGGGAGGAAAATGAAGATCTTGGAGAAAAAAAAAATCAGACAGGTCACGGGGAAAACGTGCAAACTCCGTACAGACAGCACCCGTAGTCAGGATCGAACCTGGGTCTCTGTCGCTGTCAGGCAGCAACTCTACCACTGAGCCACCTTGCCGCCCTGCTGTCTATGTGGAGTTTGCACGTTCTTCTCTGTGAGATAAGGGGTTCCTCTGGATGCTGCAGATTCTATGCCTCTCATTATTTGATATGCTTCTGGTAAACCTCCTCCACAACCTTTCCAAAGTCCCCACATCCTCCCTCCAGTGGGGCGACCAGAGACCTGCATGCAATACTCCAAATGTGGTCCAGCCAAAAGTCCTATTGATAGCCATTTTCAATAGGTTTATTAACCCCCAGCGACCTACCTGGGAGCGCTCGCTCTGAATTGGACTCTGGGCTGGATTTTAACTGCCCACGCAAAGAAAACAACGGCGGCAGGGGCAATCCAGTGGTGGCAAAGGAGGAGAGAACATTAACGGTAGATCAGGCCGAGTTGGATTGTTGGGACTGCAGGGGTGTACATCAATCTATTCACCGATTAAACTAATCTCCAGTGGGTATAGACTACACGAAATGACCGAAATAAAAACAGAAAACTCTGTAAACAACGACAACATGTTTAAGAAGGAACTGCAGATGCTGGAAAATTGAAGGTAGACAAAAGTACTGGAGAAACTCAGCGGGTGCAGTTCTGAAGAAGGGGTTCGGCCCGAAACGTTGCCTATTTCCTTCGCTCCATAGATGCTGCTGCACCCGCTGAGTTTCTGCAGCACTTTTGTCTACCAACGACTTAACATTGTTAAAGAAGGAACTGCAGATGCTGGAGAATCGAGGGTACAGAAAAGGCAGGAAAAACTCAGTGGGTGCAGCAGCATCTAAGGAGCGAAGGAGATAGGCGACGTTTTGGGTCTTCTTCAGACTGGTCAGGGATCAGGGAAACGAGAGCAGTTAGAGAGGAGGTTGTGAAACTGCCTCCGTAGGGAGGAGGAGAGCTTCTTCAAAGTAGGCATACCTTGAGGAGATATCACAGTGGAGTAGACAAAGTGTTAAAGAAGGAACTGCAGATGCTGGAGAATCGAGGGTACACAAAAGGCTGGAGAAACTCAGCGGGTGCAGTTCTGAAGAAGGGGTTCGGCCCGAAACGTTGCCTATTTCCTTCGCTCCTTAGATGCTGCTGCACCCGCTGAGTTTCTCCAGCCTTTTGTGTACCCGACAACATTATATGGCAGACAGGTTACTGAACGGAATGGGGTTCCTTCCACGTTGCAAGGCGGGCTGTTAAAAAAAGTGCCCCGTCTGGAAATTTTAATTTTTATTCTTTAATTAACCATATAACAATTACAGCACGGAAACAGGCCCTCTCGGCCCTTCCAGTCCGTGCCGATCATTTGTTTTCCCCTAGTCCCATCTACCTGCACTCAGACCATACCCCTCCATTCCCTTCACGTCCATATACCTATCCACTTTACTTTTAAATGTTAAAATCGATCCTGCCTCCACCACTTCTGCTAGAAGCTCATTCCACACAGCCACCACCCTCTGAGTAAAGAAGTTCCCCCTCACGTTACCCCTAATTTATTAGTTCCAGAATCTGTCAGTTGTCACCTCTGCTGTTGACACCCACGGATTCGGACAGCTTCGGGTATTAGACGCCCTGTCACTTTCAATACAGTTAAATCCATGGATGTGATAAGGTGTTGAGAGAGAGGAGTTTGTCTCCTTCCCCGTGTCGCCCCACGCAAACTCCGGGGCTTTGATCGCCGCTTTCGTCGGATTTTTTACATCTAATTAGGGGGAGTAATTGTAACAACCCCCCCCCCCCCAACAAAATCCACAAACAAAAAATTAACTGCGATTCCCAGGTTTTTAAGAAATTCTCGTTAATAACTGGGCTGGGTGGTGAAAACACATTTATTCAATGTACAGAATTACCCTGTTTTTGGTATTGAAAATAATTTGCTAAACAAGTCCACAGAACGAGTAAACAAATCCTGATTAAGACTTGCGTGTGATACTGTGTGTGTGTGTGTGTGTGTGTGTAGAGAGAGAGGGAGAGTAATGCCTGTTTTGCGACTCGTTTTTGCAAAGAAAAAATGTTCATCTTTGTTCAGACAAACAACTTGCACTTGTGGGGAAATCTCCGATTTGCCGAGACAGCCCGCGGCTTGCTTCTTTCTACCTGGGCGCTTTCCACACGTTAAATGGGCGAGCTATGGAGTTGCTGTTGTTATTCACCGGCCTTACCTTCCCCAAGAAGGCCATTCGTGGCCGGAATTGTTGTCCCTGGGTGAAGCTTTTCACTGTCATCTTGTTACAGGAGCAGCGGCTCTCGCCGTGAAATGTATCCGAGTGTTGGTGTTGCAGGCGTGCGCGCCCCCGCTCCCTGCGCGCCCCCGCCCCCGCCCCCGCCCCCGCGTCCTCGTTACCCTGGCAACCGCGGCCCGGGCTCCCAGCGAGCTGTCAGTCAGCGCATCCGCGGACACCCAGTTAACGCGGATGCACAAAGCGGGGATGCACAAAGCGGGGATGCAGTTAGCGGGGATGCAGTTAGCGGGGATGCAGTTAGCGGGGATGCAGTTAGCGGGGATGCAGTTATCGGGGATGCACGAAGCGGAGATGCACGAAGCGGAGATGCACAGAGCGGGGATGCAGTTAGCGGGGATGCACAAAGCGGGGATGCAGTTATCGGGGATGCACAAAGCGGGGATGCACGAAGCGGCGATGCAGTTAGTGGGGATGCACAAAGCGGGGATGCCGTTAGCGGGGATGCACAAAGCGGGGATGCACAAAGTGGGGATGCAGTTAGCGGGGATGCACAAAGTGGGGATGCAGTTAGCGGGGATGCACAAAGTGGGGATGCAGTTAGCGGGGATGCACAAAGCGGGGATGCACAAAGCGGGGATGCACAAAGCGGGGATGCAGTTAGCGGGGATGCACAAAGCGGGGATGCACAAAGTGTGGATGCAGTTAGCGGGGATGCACAAAGTGGGGATGCACAAAGTGGGGATGCAGTTAGCGGGGATGCACAAAGCGGGGATGCCGTTAGCGGGGATGCACAAAGCGGGGATGCACAAAGCGGGGATGCACTAAGCGGGGATGCTCAAAGCGGGGATGCCGTTAATAGCAATGTTACAACATTTTGAGATTTTAAAAATCAAGTCTGCAATTTATCCCATCAGATAAAGCATAAAAAGAAGTTTAATTTGACACCTAATTCACTTTCATATCTTCAGTATTAAAAAAAGTTATGGCCAATTTCATACTCGGAAATAAGCATCTTGTTCCCCATTGCCTTTCCATTGACTTAACTCAAAAGCTGTGATCTAGCACAGTCAAAAGCCCATAACTTTCTTAAAAATTAAGAGAACAATGAATTTTTCAGTTATTATAGATTGAAGCATTCTGAAACAAATATGAAACAATCTTATTTGGATGACCTGAAATTAAAGCATATAATTAGTTAGTTACCTAATTGTAGTTAATTACAAAATTCAATTACTAGACCTAAACATCTATCTATTTCTTAAGAAAAGATAAACATTTTAAAATTGCCTGTGTCTAAATAACATTCACACAAGAATTGACAATATAACATGATTTTTAAATCTCATTTTCATGAATTTATAGGCCAAATGGAAGGAATTTAGTGTTTAATTCCCGTATATTAATGACCATTTAAATCAACTTGCGAGTGGGTTTTAGCGGAACGCGGTGGATTGGAACGTTGCAGTTTGCGGTGAATTTAACCCACAGTCGGCAGGAAAAATACTGCCAGTTTGTATATTTTTTTTGTCCCCTTTTCACAACATGAAAATTTGATTAAAGGCTTCCTAAGAACCACGTTTTTATGTAAAAATAAACTACTTACCATCTTTTATCCCCTACGTAAAATCCTTAGAAGATGATTTTTAAATTACTCTAGCTAATAAATTATCTAGTGTAGTTTAAAAATACCTTCATAAAACAAATGTCGGATCAATTTCTCTTCAGCAACAAAATCCTCCGAGATGGATCGATTTGAACTGTCTGGAGAAAAACGGCATTTTAAACCCGCCCCCCTCTGAAAGGCGCCAAAGTCGCGCACACGGGGAGCGGCAGAACTGCAGCGCCGCTCAAGATAAGTTTTGTAACATACCTACAGTTAGCGGGGATGCAGTTAACGGGGATGCACAAAGCGTGGATGCTTAGCACGGATCCAGTTAGTGCAGATCCACAAAGCGCGAATGCAGAAAGCGCGGAACTATTAACCTACAAACCTGCACGTCTTTGGGATGTGAGAGGAAACCCACACGGTCATAGGGAGAATGTGCAAACTCCACACAGGTCAGGATTCAACCTGGGTCTCTGGCACGGTGAAGCGGCAGCTTTACCCTCTGCGCCACTGTGCCACCCACATAGGTCACACTGCATACTTCAGCTTACACTATTATACTCTAGATATCTAGTATATTATATATTTAGAGTTGTTGCATTAATGTGCCGGTAAAGCTACAGCAAGTAAAAAAATGATTGTTCCATTCCTGGTGCATATCGTGTTTATCAAAATTACCTGGTGAGATTTTTCTCAGCCTGGATACTAAAATAGGATCAAGGGAGAGATTAATCTGGAGAGGTGTTAATGATGGGTAGGAGTGTGGTTGGTAAACACCTTGAAGTGTTTATCATGCTTACTGGAATAAAACAAGAGTGTTTCAGCAGTGAAATTCCATTCACAAAAGGAATTGGTCTGGAAATGATCCAAAGGATACGGACTTGGTGTCTCAAAGATATAATTTGAATTATTGTCACCGTGGAGAAGAAAGAGGGAGGGATTGGACTTTATTGCCTTCCATCACAGCGAGGAATGTGGGGAGCCGCTGTGATGGATGTTTATGTTAACTTTTATTTTATGTGGTTGTGTGTCTTACAGCTTTTCACTTGGTGTGGCCCTATGGTAACTCGAATTGTACTGTACCTTATGGTACATGTGACAATAAACCCATTTAGAATCTTGAATGTGACAAGTCATGATCACATTGAATGGCAGTGCTGGCTCGAAGGGCCGAATGGCCTACTCCTGCACCCATTGTCATAAGTCACAGTGAAATTCTTTGCTTGCACACCCAAGGTATGCAAAGAGTCGGCACATACAGGGCGCTGACAAGGTTACAAAGGTAGCCCGCGCCAGGTCCACCTTTGTTCTCCCCCCTCTCCCGTCTCTCCCGGTGGCCCCCCACGCCCGATCCTCTATTGTTCTTCACTCTTTCACTCTTGCCGGACTATTTCCACAGGCTCGTTTTACTGTCCAGTATTCCTGAGCCACGGAACACAAGCTGGAGCTGCTTCCATACTGATGATGATCGAGGAGGAAGCGTTGCTGCCAAGTTGTACTGTTTGTGGTCTGTTGAGGATCCAGTTACACAGGGATCATCAGGGACCCAGTAAGTTGGGAGTTTTTGCACCCGTGTTGTGGTTATTAATTTTTGGAATTATTGGTTATTATTTGTTATCTATTGCGGTGCTGGCCTGAATGGCCTACTCCTGCACCAATTGTCTATTGTATTCTTATCGTGGATTGTCAACTTGTCCGTGGATTGTCACCTTGTCGTGGTGGAGAAGCTTGTGTGGACCTGAGATCCTGAGAGCAATGCCGTCTGGAGCTATGCTCCTGGTAGGGCCACACATGGCGGTAAGGTCGAGGGGGAAGTCTCTGACAAAGAGCAATCCAACCAAGACCTCAATGGTGGTACAGGCAGAGGAAGATAGTTTACCTCAGTGGAGTGTCACGACAGCTGGGAAGGCGGATGTAGGCTGCAGCAGAAAAGGTCCTCCGGTCGTCTTGGCTGTCTGTGCACCAGTTTCCCCACGTTAAACAAAGTAATGCTCAGGCGTCCTCCATTTAGGGAATAGCACCCTGAGAGACACCTATGATCAGCCATGACCGAAGGAGGCCCTAGAAGATATGTATTACATTCACGTGCCTGATATGCTGCTGCAAGAATGTCATTGTTTTGTTGTCAATACACATGAAGATTTTCCACACTCGACTCTTAATCTTGCATTTTTCCCATCATGACCTTTAGAGTAATACACCAGAGAAAGATACTAACGAAACTCCAATGAGACAGTTATGTAGAAATGGTATACTTTGCCAAAGATAGACAGAAAATGCTGGAGTAACTCAGCGAGACAGGCAGCAACTCTGGAGAGCAGGAATGGGTGACGTTTCAGGTCGAGACTCTTCTTAAGACGAGTGTCGGGAAAGGGGAACGAGAGATACAGACAATGATGTAGAGAGATATGGAACAAATGAATGAACACTTTGCCATTTGCCAATTCATTTGTTGTGCCTGACATATTTCATTACCTGTTAAAGAAGGAACTGCAGATGCTGGAGAATCGAGGGTACACAAAAAGCTGGAGAAACTCAGCGGGTGCAGCAGCATCTAAGGAGCGAAGGAGATAGGCGACGTTTCGGGTCGAGACCCTTCTTCAGACTCCTTCCGTCTGAAGAAGGGTCTCGACCCGAAACGTCGCCTATCTCCTTCGCTCCTAAGATGCTGCTGCACCCGCTGAGTTTCTCCAGCTTTTTGTGTACACCCCATATTTCATTACCTCCTGTGGCGACATTTCTGTCTGGTCTCATCTGTGAAATGTTTCATTTCCTGGTTACTTTTCCATGGAGAATAAACATATCCTTCCTTTTAAACTTAGACTGTATAAAATCTCAGTGTAGCCTATTAAGGGATTGTTCTGTCTTCCTAATTATCCTCTCTGCCAATTAACAGATTTCTTTGTTTATAACCGATTATGTTCTCTGTTAAAGGCAGGATCTCTTTTCAATATGGGGAACTTGAATCTAGCATTAAAAATAATAATAATAAATACTTTATTGATCCCCTCAGGGAAATTCAAATGCCCAAAAGCCAACAACCAACAAACCCACACATTCAGACGGAAAGCAGACAAAAAATACATAAAATACAATATGGACAATACCTGAAAGCAATAAATACTTAAAAAGACCAAATAATTAATCATTAAAAATGCAAAGCATCCCCATGCAGCCTAGCGGTCAGTATTATAAAATCTAATGGCTGCAGGGGTGAAGGATCTCCTGAACCGCTCCGTTCTACAACACAGGGAGAGGAACCGGTTGTTTTTCCGTGTGCTCTTTTGACCCTCCAAAATTTCATGGAGGGGGTGCCCGGAGTACTATGACTGTTATAGGAAGGAACTGCAGATGCTGGTTTAAACCAAAGATAGACACAAAATGTTGGAGTAACTCAAAGGAACATGCAGCATCTCTAGGGAGAAGGAATATGTGATGTTTCGGGTCGAGACCCTTCTCAGACTGAAGAATACATGTCATGGGGTAGACCAACTCCTCTTCCCCCTCCTCCTTCCCCCTCCTCAATCTTTGCATATTCGCAATTATTTCCACTCGTCACTTTAATTTCATGTTTCATGTATCCTGTGTTTTATGACTGCTGGCAGACTAATTTCCCTCCTGGGATAAATAAAGTGTTATTGTATTGCATCGTAAGTGCCAGAGTAACTCAGCAGGTCAGGAGGGAAATGGATAAAAGGCATTTCGGGTGGGACCCTTCTTCATACTGAAGACCAAACATTATTAACATTTATCATTTGACTTGCCCCAAATAAAAGCCCCAATGTAAATGATGTCTCCAATAGAGGGGTTAACAAGACTAATGTTGAAGAACATATAGTAGTATAACTCGCTATCACCTAGCCCAAGCCAACAATGAACCATTGTGGGCTCTACCCATGAAAATCGTAATCTTTTAACTTTTTTACATATCTTTCATTAATTTGTTCTATATCGTTGTCTATATCTCTCGTTTTCTTTTTCACCGGGACAGGCAGCATCTTTGCAGAGAAGGAATAGGTGACGTTTTGGGTGGAGACCCTTCCTCAGACTGAAAGACACATGAAAGGGAAACGAGAGATATAGACGATGATGTAGAGAGATATAGAACAAATTAAAGAAAGTTATGCCAAAAAGTAACATTGATAGAGGAAGCAGGTCATTGCTAGCTATAGCTAGGTGAGAATGGAAAGCTGGTGTGACTTGGGTGGGGGAGGGATGGAGAGAGAGGGAATGCAGGGGTTACTTGAAGTTAGAGAAATCAATATTGATACCACTGGGTTGTAAGCTTCCCAAGCGAAATATGAGATGCTGTTCCTCCAATTTGCATTTGGCCTCACTCGGACAATGGAGGCTAATAGCAACCAGGACAGAAAGATCAGTGTGGGAATGGGAGGGGCATTCAAGTGTTTGGCAACCGGGAGATCAGGTAGGTTCAGGCGGACTGAGTGCCAGGCCAGGATTTATATATGTGTAAGAAAGAAATGTAGATGCTGGTTTAAATCAAAGATAGACACAAAATGCTGGAGTAACTCAGCGGGACAGGCAGCATCTCTGGAGAGAAGGAATGGGTGACGTTTCGGCTCAAAATTAACCAAACAATACAAAATGTTCATTGGTGTTCGGTGCTGTGATAACATTGTGGTTAGGGTCAGTGGCGGACTGGGACTAAAAATATTGGTTGCCAGGAGACAAAGGGGGCCCACTTGATATAGGGGGGCCACTTGCCATCGGGCAAGCTGACACCCTGGCCAGTCCGCCACTGGTTAGGGTTGTGCACTGTGGTTCAAGCACTTAATGGTTGACGGGAAGAATCTGTTCTTAAAAATAGTGGTCAGGGGATATGGGGAGAAAGCATGAACGGGGTACTGATTGGGGATGATCAGCCATGATCACATTAAATGGCAGTGCTGGCTCGAAAGGCCAAATGGCATAGTCCTGCACCTATTGTCTATTGTTCTAGTACTCTAGAATTTGACTAGAATCCTCTCATCAGCTGGAGCGCAGTCCTGACCTCTCATCTGCCGCATTGGCAGATTTTGAACTTCCTTAATTGGACTTAATCGGACTTCGCGGTCAAAGAGTGGAAACAGGCCCAACTTGCCCACACCAGGCAACAATGTCTCATCCACACTAGTCCCATTAGCCTGCGCTTGGCCCGTATCCTTTAGACTCTTTGCTCATGTGTCCTGCCTTCAAACATCCAAAGCAGACCCTCTTCTCCTTTAAGAAGTCTATCCTTTCTCTGTATCCCTTGGTCTTGATCTGTGGACACCAATGTGTGCCCTCTTCTTCTTGATCTCTTGGCCTCAAGTACATTGACCCTTGCATTGGCTGCTGCCAGCTCAGTCTCTAATTCCAGCATTTCCATCTCTCTTTTCAATTGCTCCTTCTCTCTATTCAATTGCTCCTTCTCTTTATTCAATTGTTCCTCGTGCCTCAGTAAGGGTCTTGACCCGAAACGTCGCCTATCTCCTTCGTTCCTTAGATACTGCTGCACCCGCTGAGTTTCTCCAGCCTTTTGTGTACCCTCGATTCTCCAGCATCTGCAGTTCCTTCTTTTTATCACTTTTCAATAGCTTTTTTTGTCTTTTCAACACTCTTTTTCTCTATTCATCTGTTCTTCTTGTGCTTTAAGCTTGTGCCTTTTGTCCATGGCAGCAGCCCGTTCCAAAAGAGCAGACTTTTCTGCCTGAGCTTTCAAGCGAGCAGAGGCCATTGAAGATGCACATGGTGAAGAACTAGATTTGTGGCTTGATTTTGAGACATTTGAAACACTGCCATCCGGTCCAATTTCTTCTGAGTTTACAACACTCTGTTGTATGGTATTTCAGCAATTTGATGTCCAACATCGCCACCTTGTATCTGAGCTTTAGTATTGACCAGACATACCAGCTCACTTTCCCTTTAGGACGCGTTGAGGTAAAGCCGTATGCCTGCAGGTTGGTATTTCAAACAACTGATACCGCTCTGATTCTCAAGGTCACTTCTCAATTCTCCATTTTAGAAGCTGTTTTCACAATACAGCTTATCATATATAGCTTCTCCAATAAAACTTAATGCTGTACATTTAGCTGTACATACTCACTCTCTTCCTGCGCGTTGGCTTTCGAAGTTTGCAATCTTCATTAGTCAGATTAGCACAGATGGCGACCATGTCCAGTTGATCGGGAGTGGCAGCGTCAGGCTTGTGAAATAAAACAATCCTTTGTTCCAGTTGAATGATTCGCAAGCTGCAGTTTCACTCATAGAGCCAGTTCTCACTTAATTGTAATGGCAATTTCTAACTTTTTCAGAGTCTTCTTTCCCATTGCCATTACTACATAGGTAAGTAGGAGTGATCTTACGCAGACCAAAAAGAACAGTAGTTATTTTCAATATAATTGGTTCTTTAATGAAGCAGTTGTACAAACAAAGAGATGAACATACCAGGTTCTGCTTATTCTCATACATGTTGTAGCTTTCTGTTCTCCCAGATCTGGTGAGAATTGTGTACTCTTCACCTCCTGTGCCTGGTCTGAATCACTCCCTGTCCCCCAAGCCCCTATGTCACGCCCTCTATGCATCCAATGACCGCCCCCAAGTGCCCAAAATAATACTGCTAGAAATATTGAGACAAAATAATAATATAATATAATAATAAAATAATATAGACTAAAGATAAATTGCTCCTACATAGACAATGTTAGAACAATGAATGAAAGATATGCAAGCATTGGTAGTATTGTGTAGGAACTGCAGATGCTGGTTTACACCGAAGATAGACATAAAATGCTGGTGTAACTCAGCGGGACAGGCAGCATCTCTGGAGGTAGTTGAGGCAGGGACGATCCCATCATTTAAGAAGGAGTTAGACAGGTACATGGATTGGACAGGTTTGGAGGGATATGGACCAATCGCAGGCAGGTGGGGCTAGTGTAGCTGGGAAATGTTGGCTGGTCTGGGCTAGTTGGGCTGAAGGATCCGTTTCCTCGCTGTGACTCTGTGACTTGTAACAAAGAAACACACAGCCCCGACTTTGTGAATAGAAACATAGAAAATATGGACAGGAGGCCATTTGGCCCTTCGAACCAGCACAATTGATTGTCATCATGACTGATCATCCACAATCAGTAACCCGTACCTGCCTTCTCCCCATACCCCTTTATTCCGCTAGCCTCAAGAGCTCTATCTAACTCTCTCTCGAATACATCCAGTGATTTGGCCTCCACTGCCTTCTGTGGCAGAGAATTCCACAGATTCACAACTCTCTGGGTAAAAAAGTTTTTTCTCATCTCAGTTTCAAATGGCCTCCCCATTATTCTTAGACTGTGGCTTCTGGTTCTGGACTCCCCCAACAATGGGAACATTTTTCTAGCATCAAGCTTGTCCTTTTATAATTTTATATGTTTCTATAAGGTCCCCCTCATCCTTCTAAATTACAGAGAATACAAGCCCAGTCTTTACAATCTTTCCTCATATGACAGTCCCGCCATCCCGGGGATTAACCTCGTGAACGTAGCTGGACTCCCTCAAATTTGGAATATTGCACACAATATTTCGGTGTGGTCTCTCTCACCAGGGCCCTGGACAACTGCAGTGGGACCTCCTTGCTCCTCACGCAAAGAAGGCCGGCCCGTCCGTGCGTGCGTGCGTGACGTGACAACGCTGCTTAATAATGAGGGGCGGGGTTTGATGACGGTAAAGGGGGCGGAGCTGGTGATGTTTCAGCATGATAATAGGGAAGGGGGCGGTGCTGCGGCGTTCTAGTCTAATGATGTGGCGGGGTCTGTGACGTTGCTGCATGAGGAGTTGGAGCCAGTGACGTAACTGCATGATAATGAGGAAGGCAAAGATCCTATAGCAATGTAGACAAAAATGCTGGAGAAACTAGTCTGAAGAAGGGTCTCGACCCGAAACGTCGCCTGAGTCTGAAGAAGGGTCTCGACCCGAAACGTCGCCTATCTCCTTCGCTCCTTAGATGCTGCTGCACCCGCTGAGTTTCTCCAGCTTTTTGTGTACCCTAAGGAGTGAAGGAGATGGGCAACGTTTCGGGCCGAAATCCTACTATAGCAAGGATGCGTCGTTATAGGATCTTTAACGTATCCGCATAATTATGGTGAAAATGTGTGGCAGGTGATGTTCGTGCATGATGATTGTGAACGATGTAGAGCTCGTCACGTTACTGCATAATGATGAGGGGTGGAGTTCCTGACGTTAATGCATAATGAGGGGTGGGGCCGGTGAAGTCGCCCCCACCTCCCATCAGTCTGAAGAAGGGTTTCGGCCCGAAACGTTGCCTATCTCCTTAGATGCTGCTGCACCCGCTGAGTTTCTCCAGCCTTTTGTGTCCCCTCGCTGTAGAATATAACGGCGGGGGGGGGGGGCGGTGACGTTGCTGTATAATAAGGCAGGGTGCGGTGACGTTGCTGCATAATGAGGCGGGAGTGACGTTGCTGCATAATGAGCCGGGGGCGGGGCCTGTCCCGGGCCGTCCGTCCATCCATCCGTCCGTCGGGCGCCCAGAGCCGCCATTACCGAGGCGCGGGACCACCTGACGGACGTCTTTTTCAATGTTTGAGCGAGTAAAGGTGGTTTAAAGCAAAACCTCGCCCTGAACAATCTCCAGACTTTGTTTATTTTATTTGTTTTTGTATTTAATTAAAAAGCCGGAAGCGAAAAGTTTCGATCTTTACATAAGAAGAATCAGGTGAAAACAAGGAAAAAAATGGGCGACAAACTCGACATGTCCCTGGACGACATCATCAAACTGAACCGGCAGAAAAGCCCGGGCGGCCGCGGAGGAAGGGGTGGCGGAGGCCGCGGCGGCGGCGGCGGCGGCATGGGCCGCGGATCAGGGCGAGGCGGAGCGGGCGGCCTGGCCGGGCGAGGAGCGGCGGGAGTCCGAGGCGGCGGCGGAGGGGGCCTGGGTGTGGGCCTCATGCGCAACAGACAGAGCGCAATGCGAGGGAGAAACCGACCGGCTCCTTACAGCAGGGTAGGAGGACGCGGCGACCGCGGTGTAAACAATGATAACCAAAAAAAAATGTGTTGATTTAAAAAACCCAGAGAGGAAAGGAAAAAACAAATCTTTGTAGAGGGTTTACTCTTTTTATAAAAAAATAAGGAAAAAAACGAAGTGATTTTTTTTTAAACGGTTTAAATTTGGAACCGTGACGGAGCGGCGCCATATTGGCGGAGCCGTTATCGATTCAATTTTTTAAACAAGATGTAGTTTGTTAGCCCGTTTAATGTGTGCGAGGAGAGAGGCGGCGGCGGGGCGGAGAGCGTGAGCAAGGGGTCGCTCCGGGATCGAACCGTCGTCGGCAGCACCGCCCCCCCCCCCCCGCCCGCTGCCCTGGGAGATAAAATGGCGGCGGGCCCGGTCTGGCCCTGGATCACCTTCCACATGGAGCAGCTCGACATTAAGGCAACGGATGCAACCATCACCCTCTGCAGGAGAAGGTCTACAGACTTGCTCTGAGCAGCATTTGACCCGTCTTCGTAAAACACGTTCTCCTGAAACGTCCTGTAATAATGTTACTAAAACCGTTGACACGAAATGGACAAAGGACTCGTTCTTTTATACGTTTCACTTCTCTCGGCCATCGGAACTACTACAGAAAAATGCCACCACGGTCACGAGACTTTAAAAGAAAGAACATGAATTTGTAAAAAGAAAACTACAAGAATTTTCATGGACATGAAACTTTTATCTGAAAAGCGCAAAGAAAGATACATTCACGAAATATTGTATTCACAAACTATGGCAATCCAGCTAGCATTCTGGTTGCGGACTTAAAGACATTCAAGGCCGTTCTTTGGGAGTTTGCCAAGCAAATCCTCGGAATCGTTGTACCACGGAGGAATTTTGCAGAGAAATGGAAAGCATCTTTTTGCCAAGAGGCGACTTTGTGCAGCTGACCCCGTGGAGGAGGAATTTCCAACAGGGAGGAGGAGGCATTTCACACCAATAATCTGACTAGTGGCTATTAAAAGGAATCCAGACTTTAGTTCGAGATGTGCTGTGGAAACAGTGGTAGGATAATAAGCGAATTCATTTTTCACCACGTAAAAAGTTACATCAGATTCTTTGTTTAACTTTTATTTGATTATTATTGTGTATTCTCTAGAGCACTGTGATGTTACTAATTTTGTGGATTCAATATAATTAGCTACCAAGTACATTCACTGCATCTGTGAACATATTAAATAGTTAATCCATCTCAGGTAAGGCAAACATCTTAATTTATAAAGAAATTTACCTTAAATTAGCAACTGATAATTCTTACCATGTGTAATTTTAATCAGGGAGAGGGTGTTGCGATGGCAGTAAGTAGATATGAATTAACCACCATTTGGGGTGACAAATGTAGGAAGTCAGCGAGGTGTATTTGTTTGTTTTCTTATAGCCGAAGCAACTCCCAGACAAGTGGCAACATGACCTTTTTGACAGTGGTTTTGGAGCTAGCGGAGGTGTTGAAACTGGTGGAAAGCTCTTGGTGTCGAACTTAGACTTTGGCGTGTCTGATGCAGATATCCAGGTATGTGAAGCACAGGATAGTGGTCACTTATTAATGTATACTGGTGTTCTGTAGTAGATTGAAAATGTTTGTTGGGTGCTTCTCGATCTGTTAAGTTTGGGGTTTGGTGGCAGCAACATTCACCACCACGTGAAAAAATGCACTTAAAACTTCCGAGGATTTTTGTGGACAGACTAACCATAATTTGGCCTTGTAACTCTTAAATGTACACTCAGACTGCTATTTTAGTCATTTGTGACATTGAGGTGTGCCAATGTTAGTTATTTACTGTTATCTCTGGATGTGTGTGCCTTTTATCTACTGGTTATGACTGATACTTGACTTCTGAATGTGCCTTGGGAATATAAAACTGCCCATCATGAAAATCCTTGAATAAGGCAACATCTTGTGGAGGGTAAACGTTTCTGGTGGATTTAAAAAAAAAAACAGATCTGAGTTACTTTCCTCCCAGTAGATACAACCTAGCCCAATTATTTCCAAAGGTACACAAAAGGCTGGAGAAACTCAGCGGGTGCAGCAGCATCTAAGGAGTGAAGGAGACAGACGTCTGAAGAAGGGTCTCGACCTGAAACGTCACCTATCTCCTTCGCTCCTTAGATGCTGCTGCACCCACTGAGTTTCTCCAGCCTTTTGTGTACCCTCGATTCTCCAGCATCTGCAGGTTTTCTTTCACTTTTGGAAATGTATATTGTTACATTTGCACTTTTGAAGTGGAAAGTGTGTGCCACTGTATAATCACCCTAGCTATAGCTGTTATAAACTACCTTGTACATTGTTGCCTTTAGCCTGTACTGAACGGCCTCCCATTGTTTGCCCATTGTAAATGTTTGGTGTTACACACTAAAGACACAGCCTCTGTAAACTCTGCTCACTGAAATACATTGGCCCTCAGTTAATCAATTTTTTAAGATCTGCATCCCATCTCTGAGATTCTCATTTAAAATTTCCTCTAAACTTAATAGTCTTATGCTTCCACATTTTTTAATGATTTGAGGATCACTGGCTAAATCAGCAGTTATTGTGTATGCAGTAGCTCCTTAAACTGGGTTGCTAGTCTGGCCATTTCAGGATTCAAGAGTTGATCAATGGGTGAGTCTGAAGCCACATATCTGGTAGATTTATCGTGATTTTTACTGTAACGTTTTAACAATTCCAGATTATTAACTGAATCTAAGTTCTCCAGTTGTCATGGAGAATTTGGAGTCTGGTCTAAATGTACTATCAATTGAATCAAAATTCTCCCCCCCCCCCCCCCCCCCCCCCCCCCCCCCAGAACCCTTCTTGAAACCAGCACTTGACCAAACATTTGGTCACCCGTTGTCTTTCTAACACTGCTGGTCTTTGTGATGGCCTGTAGCGTGAAATCTCCTAATGTCATACAATCGTTGCTCTGCATTAAGGCAATTACAATCAAATTAGTAAACATTATTTTTGGTCTTTAAGGCAAAGGCTAAATGCATTTATTTGTATTGCTTGTGCAGGTTTCTATTTTTGATGTCGAAACTTCATTGCTCTTCAGTGGTTCTAAAGTTCTAGTGTCGAGTGACTCCCATATTAACGTTTAGCAAGCAGCTGCACCTCCTGGATTGTTCTATAAACCATGGTTATTTCTTGTGCTTCACGGGCTACTAAACCCACTGTCACATGCAGCAACAAATGGCGTTGATGTAAAATGTGCCGTGTTTTGTTATTTAAGTTGAATTAATTTATTTTGTCACTTTCTATTCCATACGTATTGTTTTAATTATTCGTACAAGTCATGCTATAGCACAAGCAGGTCTACTGCCCTTTGTGCTCCCTTTATTCTGACCTCTTTAATTGTTCTACTTTGATGGCCATGCCTTTATCTTCTCTGGATTCTCCTTCCAAAATCTTCAGATGTTGTGTTCTATATGTGTCTCTGTACTAATGTGAGGCTTGGCATCAGGTTTTCTAAGCCCTCCAGTGAACACCTTGGAATGTTTTGTATGTGAAAGGTACTAGTTCTGCGCTTTTTAACTTTCAGGAACTCTTTGCTGAGTTTGGAACATTGAAGAAAGCAGCTGTTCATTACGATAGATCCGGTCGAAGTTTGGGAACGGCAGATGTACACTTTGAACGGAAGGCAGATGCTTTGAAAGCCATGAAGCAGTATAACGGTGTTCCCTTGGATGGTAAATTGAACTGGTGGAATCAGTGATGTGAATAATAAACAAAATTGAAGTATCTTTGTGAGACTAAATCTTGATCTGCATTTTATTCCAATTTTTACCATTGAACATTTTTTCACGCCATTGGTTTTCATTACAAGACACACAGCATGAATGCAACTTCATTACCTATAAATTCTGAAATGTAACATTCCTGCCTCTTTGTTCATGCCTTTTTAAATATGCACATGCCTGCCAAATTCTGATGTTTCAGGGATAAGTGTTTCCAAAAATGGTTAAATGTACCCCAAAAACCAAAGATGGCTAATCCTCTTTTTGGATTTAATTTCAGTGTCTTTTTTGAGACACAGGAGACTATGTATAGTTCTAATAGGAGGAACCGCAGTGGCTCCTTAGCAGCTCTGTTTAATGTATTGCAATAGAATCAAATGTATTTATCTTTTTAATTTACCCAAAGAGCTTGTGAATATTCCCATGAACATTTTTGAAACTTGGAGCACACAGCGACATTAGAAGATTGATTTATTTTTACATTTGAAGAAATCTATTGATGGGTTCTGATTATAACATGGCCCAGGTATAAACTGGACAATATATTGACTTTAATGGAAATTAAATTCTTCTAATGGCAATGTCTAAGGTGATATACTAGGCCAGTACCTTGTATTTAAACCTGAATAGAAATGCAGTGATGACTCACAAGACAGCTTTGTTCACTGGCTTGGTGTAGCAAATGATCAAGGTTTGTTACCTTACTGTCTTTTGCCTCCAAATTAAAAAGAAAGCCAAGGCTTAATTCACAAGCACAATGTCAAGAAAACATTTTTTTTTCCCATGTAGCTCCTTGCTTACAGAAGTATGGCTTATGTTAGTGCCATCATTTTAAGGAAATGCAGTTCCTCTGGGCATGGTCTTTTTTTTTAACATAGCAAGGAGTGTATTTTTGTTTGCACCAAACCAGTAATCAAAGCTTTCACCCATTTTGTCAACAAAGTACCAACTAGCTTCAGAACTTCTGATTTGCATTGTGATTATAGTCGACAACATTGATGCCAAGTATTTTGTCCTTTCTGCTTGTGATTTAAAAAGGGCGACCGATGAACATTCAACTGGTTACCTCACAGATTGATGCCCAAAGAAGACCCATAGTTGGGTAAGCATTTCTGCCACATTTTCTCCACATTTTCAGTTTTTAGATGTGGGTGCCTGACATGGTAGCATTTGGTGCCCATTCATAATTAGCCATGAAGACCTGCTTTGATTTAAATGTAGCTCTGGGGAAGGAAAGAGAAGATGGATAGTTCTCCTCCAGCACATGTTTCCATAACGCAAATTATTTATAAAGTGAGTTGTGTAATGCCATGATTTTCCATTACATGAGGTTTCTTGAGAATGCAGCCATCATGTTGTAGCAGAACTGCCTGCTAAACTATTCTTGCAGTATTTAGCCATTTAAGACTTTCTGGGAACGTGCTTTTGCTCGACACTTTGTACAACATTTTTGCCTCTTTAACAGGTTTTCTTTCTTTGTTATTTCAGAGGAAACAGGGCCATAAGCCGAATTCGTGGTATTGCATTTGGGGGTGGAAATAGACGTTCCAGAGGAGGCAACAGAGGCGGAAGAGGTGGTCGAGGTGGAAGAAATTTGCGGCAGCAGCTTTCAGCAGAAGAGCTGGATGCCCAATTGGATGCTTATAATGCTAGGGTGAGGATTGGACCTGGTGCAGTTCACTTGTCAGTTGTAAACGTCTTTGGCTGAAAGCGCATGTTTGCAATTGTTACAAAAGTGAGGGACATTTCTGAGGGATGTTGTGATCTCTTGATACAAGGTATATCTAGTAATCAGTAATGAGGACAACCTGGAGTAGCTTTACAGATGAGTGGGTAAAAAAGCTTTAAGCTGAGTATGTATAGGTTTGTTTCAGGATGTTAATGGTCAGCATAGACTGGATGAAGGGTGTTTCTTTACTGCGCGTGTGTGTATAATATATGTAATATACACACACATATTAATAATATTAAATAAACATCTCTGTGTAAAGTTTGGGGTGCAACCTATGCTGCAAACCTAAAAGGGGATAGTCACCATGCAATTGTATCAAATTGTTCTGATCTGAATGTTGATTTGTAATTTGTGTTTCTTCTCTTTTCAGATGGACACAAGTTAAGCGATCTTGGATTTGGCATTTATTTTTTCCTTATGGGAGGGACATGAACAATGTAGTCTAGGAACTCCATGGAATAAGTTTTTAAATCTATGTAATTTTTAAGTCACAGTCCTGTTTTGTACTGAATGTTTTCATTTTGGGGTATGTTTTATTGGTTGCATGTTTTCATGGGAGGATGGGCACCCCACCACCATGAAATAAATTTGCACTGTTAACTGAAGTTATCTGGCTTTCTTGTCTCATTTAATTAGAGAACCGTGTAACAGTTGGCACCCCGCAAAGCACAACTGAGGTTTTGTAATATTCTGCATTCGGTGAGAATACTTGGAGTGGATTTGTCCAGTTACCAAATAAGCTAAAGATTGGCTTTGGACTGAATGTGGAATTACAAATCAAAATAAAGTATGACTGTATTGTGCATGTTGTGTTCATTGTGGTACATTAGTTGCCGTGCTCATTTTTAAAAGACTTCACTCTTTTGCCCTCTGGACCGCTTGAACCATTCCATGTTGGCATTTGCAGGATATGCCAGTTTAAAATTACTAGTCCTTTACAATTGAGAGAGGTTGTATGCATTTCTGGCAATGGTAAATATTACATATCAAGGACATTTTCTTGATATACCTTATTGAATTCTGGTTTCAATTTGTGCATTCCTTACTTGACCTGTGCAAAATCTTGCTGTTTAAAACGCTGATAACATTTGGCGGTTGTTTTGTGATATTTCTGTTTTGTAGCAAAAGCATTAATTCATGTTTTGTGAATGTCTACTATTGCACTCAATATTGGGTTTCTTGATTCAAAAATGAACCCATTGCCTCCAGAGGTTGTGTCACATTGTAAAGTTATTTTGCCTTGAAAATGGGAGTGACAAAGCATAGTGCCTGCCAGCAAAAGTACAACGCTGGCACCCGCTTTACAGAGGTTGAACAAAAATCAGTTGATCCAAACACATGGTGTAGCAAAACCCACAGCCACTCTGCCTATTTGGCTTTTGCTCAGATGCAGTGACTCACCATGTAGGTTCGTGCACTTCATAAATCTAGTCATTCTTAATGTAGTATAAAGATAAGGATTCACAATAAAGGTTGCTGCTTGAATTGTGGTTAATCTATGAATGGCATTGGAAGGGACAGGGGGATCTGAGCTTCAAGTAGAATTTATAGAGGAGCACCTTATAGTGATTTTTAAACAGTATTTTAAGACCGTTCTCTGCCTTTTGTCATTGATTATGATGTTCTGTAAAAAATATTTATTAGGTGCTGGATTTTGAGTTGGTGGAATTAAGGTTTTTTTCCCCAGAAGATAGTAAACATTAGTACAGATTTAGAAGGGGAAAATATGTGTTGTGGCTTCCTGTAATGATTCTTGGGGGAGGTGTACAGAAGTAAGGGATCAGCTTATGGAGGATACATTGACTCTGGCATCAGTTTAAGGTGAGAGGGTGAAAACTGAAAAGGGACACAAGGTGCATGGAACGAACTGCCGAGAAGCACTGGGGGAGGATATAATTAGTGTTTAACAGTCTGAAATAGTGTTTAAATGCTGAATACTAAATGTTTGAATTGGTAAAAATGTTTAAATTTAAAAAACTTCAACATTGGTTCGCCTAACCTGCTGAAACATTTGTATTCTTGAAACAATGGTATTGCATTCTAGTTAGCATTGTTCTACTTTCCTGGTGAACTTAAGGCTATAAAAATACCAGTGCCTTGATATGTTCCTATCACTCATCATCCAGAGTTTAATTTAACTGGCTCCTGGTTAAGCAAAGCAACTCATCCTTACTTTCAAATCCTGCCTTCCCAATCCTCCTTTTATATTGCCTTGCAGGTCTCCTCATCTGTGCTCATCCAATTCTGGGCTACTTGTGCATTCCTGACATTGATCTATTAGCCCTTCTTTCAGTTGCTCATTATCTAATCCCTGAAATTCCATGACAAAACCGCTTCACTGTTTCTGTTACTAAATCATTGCATTAACCTATAGACCCCTCTGCACTTTATTTGCTTGCTGTCATTTTTTTATTTGATAAAGTGAGTATGAGCATCTTTCTTCAGACTGGTAATTTCTTCTCTCCTGAGATGCTGCCTGTCCCGCTGAGTTACTCCAGCTCTGTGTCTATCTTCGGTTTAAACCAGCATCTGCAGCTCCTGTACAATAATGTTCTACTATACAGATGGCATGAAGAAACTGACATTGCATACCTTGGTGAGTGTCGGAATGAGAAATGGGCACCAACACCTTTGAACACCAAGGGTATCTGGGCATGGTGAGGAAGAGGTAATGAGAAGAATACATGCCTTACTTGCAGCAAAGTGATCACAATGGTTAACGGTTAACACTAGGTTGCTCATGCTTGTGAAAGCATTGATGGCTGTCCTTGAATCTTCATAGATTGAGCTGTGATGGAAAGAATTTTCCAATGACTGCATTTGTGTTCACAGTTTTATTTAGGTGTTCGTTTAATTCACCAGTGGTGAGTTAACAGGGCAAAAAGTGGATCCATTTGCGTATTTGCTTCTTTTCCTCTTATGGATGACATTGTAAGTACGATGTAATTGGTAAACAAACGTCCAGCCAAGGAAGCCACATAATTCAAATCAACTCTTAGGATCTAGCATTGGATGAGCTTATGTTTGTCAATGTAAAAAGTATTGTGAACAGCTTTTGTATCACAAGAACTTGAGTTTTGTCATCATGGGGTGACTAACAGGTACCAAAAAAAAAAAAAAAAGATCCCTTCCTGCGTATGCTGTGCACAGCCTAAAGTTATAGGTCAACTTGTTCTATTTAATCTTTTGCTTGTGCACGTCGGGTTGATTGCATTAATCAAAACAGGGAGGACCACGTGAAGGTTGCAATCTCCCGCCACGAAAAATAAAGATAAATATACGGAAGTTTTAAATTAATACATTCCTTCTGTGGCAAAAATGGGTTACTACAAGGTACTTCAACAATTCATCTTTTAAGAGCTTTGAATTGGAACTGTCGCAAATGGTGCAGTGACAAATCTGAGATTAAATAAAATGTTCAAAAATAAGCAAGTTATTTTCAGAACAAACACTGAATAATTGTAAAAGCTAACCACTAAGTCCATCCATTGGTAAATGTGAGTGGGTGGCAGAACTTTTATTCGCGCTGTGTGGGAGTAGATCGTCAACATGCAAGCATTAACAAATGCTCACTGAACGTTGTATTTATGCATAAGATTTTGTTTTGATTGACTTTTATCTAAATGAGAGCGTACTGGCAAGACATCCTCCAAGACACCTGTGACTTTATGAGTGTTGGACATGAACTGTTGGACCTTTTGATTTTGTTTGACATTTTGATTGTGGGGGTTGTATTGATGTCTGGCACCCTCTCAGCAACATGTTGGAAACTGTTGGAAATTTGGATGTTAAATTGTGGCCTTGCATGCCTGTATAAACACGTGGAAAACTAGGGCTATGCATGGTCAAAACGTGTCCTCCAAGTGAAATTGATTACTTATATTAATCTCTGGGACCTATTTGGAAATTATGGAATTCTCTGCCACAGAAGGTAGTTGAGGCCAGTTCATTGGCTATATTTAAGAGGGGGTTAGATGTGGCCCTTGTGGCTAAAGGGATCAGGGGGTATGGAGAGAAGGCGGGTACAGGATATGGAGTTGGATGATCATATTGAATGGTGGTGAAGGGCCAAAAAGGCCTACTCCTGCACCTATTTTCTATGTTTCTATTCTGAAATTTGAAACGGGACCGACAATGGACACACAGCTAACATCACCATTGTCTTCTTCTTGGGTATGGCGTGTACAGTCTTAAGTTGTAGGACAACTTGTTCTATTTGATTGTGCACGGCGAGTTGATTGCATTCGCCGAAACAGGGCAGACCACGTGAAGGTTGCAATTTTCCACCCCGGCTAACATAAGTGATGGGAGCCCAATTAGTAATTCGGCCTATCAAGTCTACTCCGCCATTCAATCATGGCTGATCTATCTCTCCCTCCTAACCTTATTCTCATGCCTTCTCCCCAGAACCCCTGACACCTGTACTAATCTATCTGCTTTAAAATTTTCCATTGACTTGGCCTCTACATCAATTCTCTCCAAGCCTTTCACTATTTGATATGTTTTAATGAGACCCCCCCCCAAGCTCCAGCGAGTACAGGCCCAGTGCTGTCAAACACTCATCATATGTTAACCCACTCATTCCTGGGATCATTCATGTAAATCTCAGGGCCCTCTCCAGGGCCAGCACATCCTTCCACAAATATGCTTCCCTAATATCTTTAGTAGTATGCCTGGGTTTTCCGTGGACTTTCCACAATCTTAATGTTTTATCAGGAGGCATTGTACAGTTATGGAGGAGTTGCATCCTTAGAAAAATGTCCATATCATAATTTTCCACGTTGTGAGCCCTTGATGAAAATTTATGATTTTTCTTTTTTGCTTTTCACAAACTCCATAAAAGCAAATTTTGTTACAAATTTTCTGGTTGTCATTTGCGAATTGCATGCGGGCAAATATGTCACCCACTCTGTTGTAACACAGATATACTCATTCATTACTGCATGTTATTTTTGTATAACTAGACACCCTAGTTCATCAGCACAAGTTCTATTTTTTGTCATGTATTATTTAAGTGTCAATAACATTTTCTCCTGAGTAGATGATATACAGTTTTATAACAATTCTGTAGTCAGTAACAATACCGTATCGCAAGTATTATTAAAACATTGTCCGTTGTTTTAACGGACCTCTTTATAACAGTTATAGCCACTTCCAGGCCGTGCCTACCGCAGTCATCACTGCCGACCCTTACGTGCAATCCGGCTGCCTACAGCCACGACCATTGACAGCCGATCATAAGGAATAAGAGTAGGATTAAGCCTTTTAACCCACCAAGTCTACTCTGCCATTCAATCATGGCTGATCTATCTCCCTCCTAACCCAATTCTCCTGCCTTCTCCCCATAACTTCTGACACCTGTACGACGATCCTCGCTCCTCCCCCCGGTGGCAATCAACTCATTTGGATTCCTGGTCCAGTTCCAGACCAAGACTAAACAAGGGTCTCGACCCGAAACGTCACTTGTCCGTGTTCTCTGGAGATGCTCCCTGACCTGCTGAGTTACTCCAGCACTTTGTGCCCTTTTATGTATTAACCAGCTTTGTTTGTTTCTAATGCAATGATAATACTGTACACTGTTTTATTGAACAATTGGCAATAATGGGCATCATCACTCTCTCCCCCCTCCCATGGTTTGTTATATCGAGGGTTTGAGAGAATACATTGAATTAGCTTTGATTCAAATACAAAGTGCTGGACGAACTCGGGATCAGGCAGCATCTGTAGGGAATGGACGGGTTTTTTAGGTTGGAACTCTTCATCAGACTGATCGTAAGGGGGAGAAAGCTGGAAAGAGAGGTGGGGTCAGAACAAAGCCTATGGTGGGGTCTAGACATGTTGCCTGACCTGCTGAGTTACTGCAGCATTTTGTGTCGTATCTTTAAGGGCCTGTCCCACTTGGGCGTCATTTGCGTGTCACGCGGGTGGTGCACGCCATGAGGTGGACGGGCCACATCGCCGAGTGGGCCTAGGCGAGGGGGGGCTGTCGAGAACTAAGGGGGATGAATACCTTTTATAACTTTGTCAATGTCTTTGTGGCAACTCTGGAGTCTTTTGTATTAAAAAAAAAATTCTTCTGCACTTAGCATGTGACAATCAAAGATACTAGAGGATCTTTGGTGACAATATAGTATCATCATCATGGTTTGCGTGGCAGATGGGTGGAGTCAGTGCCTCTGGTTAGAGATGAAAATGAGATAATAGGGAAACTGGACACAAAATATGGGAGTGACAGCGGGACAGGCAGCATCTCTGGAGAGAAGGAATGGGTGACATTGCGGATCGAGACCCTTTCAGATAAAAGGTTGTCCGATGAGTAAAATGTACATGTAACCTTCCAATGGTTCTTTGATGATTAAGCACCAGTGTGATGGAATACTTTCCCTTTAACTGGATATGCACAGCTCCCATAACACTTAAGAAACTTGGCACTGATTCAAGATAAAGGCAACCCGCCTTATTCATATATCCCAGTGTTCACTTCCTTCTCCACCAGTAAACTGACTACAGTGTGAATAAAAAGCAGGTGTGACTCAGCGGGTCAGGCAGAATCGCTGGAGAAAAGGAATAAGTAACGTTATTCCTTATTCCATGTGGACAACAGCTTCCAAACCCCACCCTGATACATAAGGGCTGGTATCGTTCGTATAGCTCGCTGTTGGCTTCTGTCATCGGCCAACATGTTGACAGAACTGGTCGCCCGACGTGTCACAGAGTGCATAAAGTCGTCGTTTCCGTGGATCGAGGAGGCTTCTGTCATGATCCCCAGGTCTGGTATGGGAAGAGATGAAGAGATCAGGGTGGTGAATCTGGAATCCATTGCCACTGATGATTGTGGAGGCCAAGACAAACCCCACCCAGATACATAAGGACTGGTAATAGGTGACATTTTAAAGCAGCAATAGATATATTCTTGATTTGTACGGGTGTCTGGGATTATGGGAAGGCAGTAGAAAGGGGGTAGGAGGGAGAGATAGATCTGCCGTGATTGAATGGTGGAGTAGACTTGATGGGCTGAATGGCCTAATTCTGCCATTACTTGTGAACTTATGGGAACACCACCAACTACAGGTTCCTTCCAAGTCACACACCATCCTGACTTGTTCCTTCGTCTCCACTGGGTTGAATCTTGGAATTTGCCACAGCACAAGCAAGCTTTCTCCAGAATGACTGCAATGTGTTCATCAAGATGGAGATAGTGATAGGTAATAAATGCTGCTCTTACTGGCAATACCCCGATCATGAATAATTACAATTAAAAGAAGAGATCAATGTTTTTTTAAGTTTAGTTTATTGTCTCGTGTGCTGCGGTACAATGAAAAGCATTGGTTGCATGTTATCCACTCAGCGGAAGAACAATACGAGGTTACAGTCAAGCCATTTACAGTGTTAAGATACATGATAAGGGAATAATGTTTAGCGCAAGGTAGAGCCAGCAAAGTCTGATCAAGGATAGTCCGAGGATCACCAAAGAGGTAGTTAGTAGTTCAGCACAGCATGACGATTTGTAACTTGGTTAGAAACATAGAAATTAGGTGCAGGAGCAGGCCATTCGGCCCTTCGAGCCTGCACCGCCATTCAATATAATCATGGCTGATCATCCAACTCAATATCCTGTACCTGCCTTCTCTCCATACCCCCTGATTCCTTCAGCCACAAGGGCCACATCCAACTCCCTCTTAAATATGGCCAACGAACTGGCCTCAACTACCTTCTGTGGCAGAGAATTCCACAGATTCACCACTCTCTGTGTGAAAAACGATTTTCTCATCTCGGTCCTAAAAGACTTCCCCCTTATCCTTAAATTGTGACCCCTTGTCCTGGACTTCGCCAACATCGGGAACAATCTTCCTGCATCTAGCCTGTCCAACCCCTTAAGAATTTTGTAAGTCTCTATGAGATCACCCCTCAATCTTCTAAATTCCAGCGAGTACTAGCCGAATCTATCCAGTCTTTCTTCCTATGGTAGTCCTGCCATCCCAGGAATCAGTCTGGTGAACCTTCTCTGTACTCCCTCTATGGCAAGAATGTCTTTCCTCAGATTAGGAGACCAAAACTGTACGTAATACTCCAGGTGTGGCCTCACCAAGACCCTGTACAACTGCAGTAGAACCTCCCAGATCTTGTACTCAAATCCTTTTGCTATGAATGCCAACATACCATTCGCTTTCTTCACAGCCTGCTGCACCTGCATGCCTGCTTTCAATGACTGGTGTACCATGACACCCAGGTCTCGCTGCTTCTCCCCTTTTCCTAATCGGTCACCATTCAATAATAGTCTACCTTCCTGTTTTTTTGCCACCAAAGTGGATAACCTCACATTTATCCACATTATACTGCATCTGCCATGCATTTGCCCACTCACCCAGTCTATCCAAGTCATCCTGCAGCCTCCTAGCATCCTCCTCACAGCTAACACTGCCCCCCAGCTTCGTGTCATCCGCAAACTTCGAGATGTTGCATTTAATTCCCTCGTCCAAATCATTAACGTATATTGTAAATAGCTGGGTCCCAGCACTGAGCCTTGCGGCACCCCACTAGTCACTGTCTGCCATCCTGAAAAGGACCCGTTCACTCCTACTCTTTGCTTCCTGTCTGCCAGCCAGTTCTCTATCCACATCCAATACTGAACCACCAATACCGTGTGCTTTAAGTTTGTATACCAATCTCTTGTGTGGGACCTTGTCGAAAGCCTTCTGAAAGTCCAGATATAACACATCCACTGCTTCTCCTTATCCACTCTACTAGTTACATCCTCAAAAAATTCAATAAGATTCATCAGACATGATTTACCCTTCGTAAATCCATGCTGACTTTGTCCAATGATTTCACCACTTTCCAAATGCGCTGCTATCCCATCTTAATAATTGACTCTAGCATTTCCCCACTACCGATGTTAGACTAACTGGTCTGTAATTCCCCGTTTTCTCTCTCCCTCTCTTTTTAAAAGTGGGTTACATTAGCTACCCTCCAATCCTCAGGAACTACTCCAGAATCTAAGAGTTTTAAAAAAATTATCACTAAGGCATCTGCTATTTCTGGGGCTACTTCCTTAAGTACCCTGGGATGCAGCCTATCTGGCCCTTAGGATTTATCGGCCTTTAATCCATTCAATTTACCTAACACCACTTTCCGGCTAACCTGGATTTCACTCATTTCCTCCATCTCATTTGACCCGCGATCCCCTGCTATTTCCGGAAAATTATTTATGTCTTCCTTAGTGAAGACAGAACCAAAGTAGTTATTCAATTGGTCTGCCATGTCCTTGTTCCCCATGATCAATTCACCCGTTTCTGACTGCAAGGGACCTACATTTGTTTTAACTAATCTTTTGCGCTTCACATATCGATAAAAACTTTTGCAGTCAGTTTTTATATTTCCTGCCAGTTTTCTTTCATACTCCATTTTCCCTTTCCTAATTAAGCCCTTTGTCCTCCTCTGTTGGTCTCTGAATTTTTCCCAGTCCTCTGGTAGGCTGCTTTTTCTGGCTAATTAATATATTAAGTTATTCAAGTATATGGTGAAATGCACCTTTAATACAAATAAATATTAAAGATTATATGCAATGTCGTAAGTGTAACAAGGAGAAATTGACTGAACAATGTCAGGATGGATGGTAGGGCCTGTTTCTGTGCTGCATAGCTCTATGATTGTGGTAAGTGCCAATAGAACATTGGCCCCTGTGAGTCACTGAACGGAGAGAAAACAGGAAATATGTTGTGGCTTTGTATGCTTGCTGTAAGGAAATGGCTGGGCCAGTGGGGTGGTGCTGCACTTAACTTACTGGTTACTGAAATGGAGGAACTATTTTTGCTGTTTGTCCTAGTTGTTTGAATATTGTAGGATACACAAATATGGATGGACACTTACAACTCATGCGTGTCTAGTGACACAGCTTTTGTTGCAATATTGTGCAGGCCATGATTCATCTCTTAAAGCTCTTAAAGATAGCGGAGTCAAGGGATATGGGGAGAACGCAGGAACGGGGTACTGATTGTGGATGATCAGTCATGATCACATTGAATGGCGGTGCTGGCTCAAAGGGCCGAATGGCCTACTCCTGCACCTATTGTCTATTGACTGAGTGTTGATTCCCTTAACTCAGTGGGCTTTTAGGCCTACTTTTAGATATGTTAATTTTAATTTTTTTTTTAAGTTGTATGTATTTATTCTGTTTTTATTAACTGCACTGATGGGAACTGATTGAGAATTTTTTTCGTTTCTTCTGTGTATGTAAGTACTCAGTTAAAATGACATTAAAGTAAATACTGAATACTCAGGGGGCTTTTGTTGTTAGCTCTGTGCTTGCTTTGTGAACAAAGTATGAAAAAGTCTGCAGGCATTACATTGGTGAGGGCTACTTGTGCTTGAGGGAGCAGCGTGCAGTGATCAAGTGGGAGGTAATAGGGGGGGGAGAGTTCTCTAGGTATAGCAATAGGAGTGGCACAGCTGGACAATCTGCTGCCTCACAGCGCCATAGAAACCAGGTTCCATCCCAACCTTGTCTGTCGCACACATGCATGCTGCCTGTGCAGAGTTTGCACGTGTTCCCTGTAACAGCGTGGGTTTCCTCCTACATACCAAAGACTTGTGGGTTAGTAGGTTAATTAACCCTCTGAAAATTGCTCCTAGTATGTAGGGAGTGGATGAGAAAGTGGAAAAATGTAGAACTAATGAGAGCGGGTGACATAGATGATTGCCGTGGATTTGGTGGGTTGAAGGTCCCGTTTCCATGCTGGATCTTTTTTTGTTAATGCATCCCACAGGAAATGATGGAAAGGAAGATAGATGCAATTCCAGTACTCGCAGAGACTAATACCAGTCTGAATGTTTATGTAATTATCTAGTTAATTATTTCTTCCACTGTGTGCACTTGATGATTATTTTCCCAAATGTGCATGCATGTAGGCAGTTAATAACATACTTTACAGTAAACTACTTCTCAGCTAATAAGGTACTTTCGAGGTATAGTGACTGTGACAATTTGTGATCCGCAGGCTATACACGCAGCAACGGGGTTAACAAGATCTTGGGATAGCTAACATAATATCACAGTGTGCAGACATGTTTAATGAACTAATTAGCGACAATGGCCAAATAATTTGTTTTGGAAACAAATTATTTGCTGGCTGCAAAATGAATTTTGGCCGGGGAAAACAACTTTGCTCTTTTTCTGGAAGTAGCACTGCCGGCACACTAATGAGCAGGCTGGGCTAGGCCGGGCCTCAGTTTAGCACCTTCCTGAAAGCATGCATCCCCATGGACCCGCTCTCTGAAGTGGAACTAGAACCACCAATCTGCTGATTGAGAGACAAGATTGCAATCTGGTCAGCATGGTGGTGGGATGGTAGAGCGGCTGCCTTGCAGCGCCAGAGACCCAGGTTCGACTGCCTGTACGGAATCCGTATGTTCTCCCCGTGACCAGCATGTGTTTTCCCCGGGAGCTCCGGTTTCCTCCCACACTCCAAAGACGTGCAGGTTTGTAGGGAATTGGCCTGGTATAAATGTAAATTGTCCCAGACGTGGATAGGATAGTGTAGGAAAGAACTACAGATGCTGGTTTAAATCGAAGGTAGACACAAAATGCTGGAGTGACTCAGTGGGACAAGCAGCATCTCTGACACAAAACTCCTGTCCCGTTGAGTTACTCCAGCATTTTGTGTATAGGACAATGTATAGGATAGTGTTAGTGTGCGGGGATTGCTGGTCGGTGCGCTCAGAGGGGCAAAAGGGCCTGTTTCCGCGCTGCATCTCCACGCTAAACTAAACTAAAGTCAGGCTCCAGCCTTTTCCCGCGACAATTACCTCCTTCCAGCAGCCAGAATGAGTGAAACTGCTGCATGCATTATGGTTGAGCAAAAGCTGGCCTGGATCTTTAATAAACAAATATGATGAATAAATTAAGAATAGGAAACTTCAGGAACCCTATGCACATCACGACACTAGAGGATAAAGAGGTTATTTGACTATACAGCACGCTAAAATTACAGCCTTCACTCTTATGAGCCACAAACGGCAGTTCATTTTAAGATCAGGAATGCATCCTCACCACAAGACTGATTTCTAAATTTTATTTCCCGTTCGATTCATTTTTAAATGGTGAGATAGTCACACAACATGCATGCCGACAAAATGGCCTCATCTAAGATGCTCTCTGCCTCAAGTACCTCGTCTGGCAGCTCGTTTCATATACCCACCCCCCTCGAGTGAAATGGATGTCTCTCAGGTTCTTATTAAATCCGCTCTCATCTTAAACCCATGTCCTCTAGATCTTGATTCACCTACACTGGGAAAAAGACTGTATCCTACCCTATTTATTCCCCTTCCAAAGTCATCGAGTATGGACACAGGCCCTTCAGCCCAACTTGCCCACGCCGACCAAAATGCTCGTAATCAGCTCATATCCATCCAAGCCTTTCCTACCCATGTACCTGTCCAAATGTCTTTTCAATGCTGTTATGTACCTGCCTCAACTACTACCTCCAGTAGCTCGTTCCATATACCCACCACCCTCATAATTTTGTAAACCACTGCAAGATCACCACTGCGCCTCCTATGCTTCAAGGAACAAAGTCCTGAATAAAATAAAACCAAGTGAAGATCGTACTACGATGTCTTTAAGTCTTAAGTACTTTTATTAAACACACTGCATACATAGCCCTGGCTGTACGTGGTCCGTCACGAGCACTAGAGAGGGAGCTAGGGGCGTGCGGGTTACAATTATACTGACTGCTGGGGGAGTGGTTAGCATGGACATCATGCTGGCAATTAAAGGTGTACACACAAGCATCTACATCCTTCCTCTACCAAAACAAGCAGTGAGTGACAGGGCGACCACGTCTCATACGCCAGGGTAAGTACAAACAGTAAATTAAAGGTGTACATAATCACACGTAATCGCCGTAGCGGACCGGCGGCCTGACCAGGCGACCAGACCGGGTCCGCACCTCGCCATCACCTCCTTCCCCGACAGCAACAAGCGGGAACGCCGGATCAAGGTGGGGGCTATGGACAGGAGGGCTATGGACAGGAGAACCCCTAGGCGATGAAGGCAGCGGGGAGGGAGGGGAAGAGAACGGCGGGGAAGCCGCAGAAAGACCTCCGGAGGAGGACGAGGGAGGCCGGCCCCAGAGGAACTGGCAGAGCACAGGGCTGCGACAGAGGCAGCGGAGGGGCATAAGGAGCCGCCGGGGAAGGGAGAGGCTCGTTCACGAGCCGGAGATGCTGGCGGGACCGGCGGAACACCCTGCCGTCGCGGTTGACCAGGTAGGAGCGAGGGGAACCGGCAGAGCGGCCAGAAGGGGACCACATACGGACTACCTGACCGGGGAGAAGAGGACAGAGAACACGGCAAGACCTGTCATGGGAACGCTTCTGGATACGGTGTTTGACAGCAATGCGTTCCCGGACCAAGGCAGGTTTCAGGACGGAGGGGGACAGGGACTGTTGAGACACCGGGACCGTGGGCCTCGTCACTCGGGACATTAGGCGCTGAGCCGGGGAGCCCAGGGCACGGTCGCGGGAGATGTTGCGGAGGTTCAGCAGGGCCAGGTAGATGTCGGTGCGGGATAGGCGGCAACGTTCCAACAACTCTTTAGCACTGCGAACCGCGCGCTCGGCCAGTCCCATTGCTCTGTGGGTATTCCGGGCTGCTGGTGTAATGTCTAAAGTTCCAACGGTCAGCAAACTCTCGGAACTCGGCACTGGTGAACTGGCTGCCGTTGTCCGACTGCAGGCTGGCGGGAGACCCGAATGTGGCAAAGTGGCGGCGCAGCTTGTCGATGACCGCAGAGGAAGAGAGCGAGTGGAGCTGGTCAACTTCGAACCAGCTGGAGTACGAGTCGACAAGCACCAGGAAGTGCTTTCCGTGCCACTCAAAGATGTCAGTTGCTAGCGCAGACCATGGCAGGTCAGCAGCTGGCTGCTGCAGGAGCGGCTGCCGCTGTTGTTAAGGAGCGAGGCTGTTACAGGTAGGGCACGCGGAGACCCTATCCCGGAAGTAGCGAGGCATGTCGGGCCAGAAGAACTGGCTCTGCGCGACTGCAAGGGTCGCCTCGGCCCCGGGATGTCCACGATGAGCCGTCTCAAAGTATTGTTCTCGTAATGCTTCGGGCACCACCACCTTGTGCCCCTTCACTATCACACCACCACGCAGCACCAACTCATCACGAACCAAGAAGTAAGGCACCGCTGCGTCCGGCAGGGAAGAACGACGGTCTGGCCAACCTTGCTGGATGATCGCGGCCAGCTGCTGTAGGGAAGCGTCTGCTGCCGTGTGCTCGGCTAGGGACTTCAACTGACCAGAGGGCACGAAGTTCACGCCCCAAACCATCAAATCGGACGCCTCATACGGATGCTGGGTCGTGGACGAAAGAGGCGCTCGCGACAGCGTGTCCGCAAGAACCATGTCCCTGCCCTTGCGGTAAACCACCGCAAAACTGAAGCGTTGCAGCTGGAGCATCATGCGCTGGAGCCGGGGAGGAGGCCATGTGTATTGGCTTGTTGAGGATGGTGACCAGCGGCTGGTGGTCCGTCTCGACAGTGAAACAGTTGCCCAGGATATAGTCCTTGAATTTGGAGCATGCGAAGACAACTGCCAGCAGCTCCTTTTCAATCTGGGCATAGCTTTGCTCAGCGGACGTCATTGTGCGGGACGCGTAAGATACAGGCAGTTGCACCCCGTCATGGATCTGCAGGCAGGCGGCCCGAGGCCAAACTTTGAGGCATCACACGTGAGAAACGATGGGGCGCTGGAGATCGAAGTACTTCAGCGTCGGCATGCTGACCAGCTTGGACTTTAGGGTGTCAAACGCGCGCTGGTGTTGCGGGAACCAAGCCCAGGCAGTGTCCTTTTTTACCAGATCCCGCAGAGGGGCACTCAGTTCGCTCAGGTCGGGATGAACTTTCCCAGGTAGTTAACCATGCCCAAGAAACGCTGCAGGCCAGGCACATCCACAGGCGCAGGCATCTCGGATATAGCGGCCGTCTTCTGCGGGTCAGGCTTCAGCCCCGATGCCGTGAAAACATGACCCACGTAGGTGACCTCAGGAACCCGGAATCGGCATTTTTTTCGGGTTGAGCTTCAGGTTGATCTCCCGGGCCCGCTGCAGCACCTGACGAAGGTGGCGGTCGTGCTTAGCGACATCCTTCCCATAAACCAGGATGTCGTCGACAATGATGGCACACGGAAGTCCAGCAAACAGTTGTTCCATGGTCCTCTGGAACCCTCACTGGCAGAGTTGATCCCAAACGGCATGCGGAGGAAGCGATACCTGCCGAAAGGTGTGCTGAAGGTTGTCAGGTGCGAGGACCGCTCGTCCAGAGGAATCTGCCAGAACGAACTCTTGGCATCAAGAACCGAGAACAGGTGGCAGGGCCGACCTGTGCAGCAACTTCCTCCACCGTCCGCATGGGATAGTACGGGCGCCTGATGGCCAAGTTCAAGTCTTTGGGGTTGATGCAGATCCGTATTTCGCTTTTGTCCTTCTTTGCAGCAACAACCATAGTCGAAACCCATTGGGTGGAGGCCGTAACGGGCGCCAGGATGCCCGTGGCCACCATCTCGTGAAGAGCAGACTCGACCTTGCCCCTCATGGCAAAGGACACCCGGTGCGGGGACGGACAACTGGCGTAACGTCTGGATCGATGGCAATTCTTGTAAGCAGCACGGCAACCTCCCCAGCTTCGAGTCAAACCGGTCCGGGAACTCGGCCAGCGGATCCCAGGGACGCCTCAACCAGGTGGACATCGCTGTGGAAACGCACCAACCCGAGGTCCTGGCAGGGCCTCCACGCCTAGCAGGGGAACACATTTACTGTCCAGCAGGAAGAAAGAGAGGGGCCGAGTGGCCGACCGCACCGTGCAGTGGAGAGTGACCTTCCCCACAGAACAAGCACGCCGCCCCCATAGGCACGGAGAACAGCACTGTCTGTGGAAACATGCTCATTATTTCTTATCTTGTTAAACAGACGTGTTGACATAACGTTGGCAGCTGCACCAGTGTCCACCTTAGCAGAGAAGGGCCGTGCCATTCACCGTGATTTGGACGGTCGGGTCCGTTATCAGTCCAGCTGCACCTCGCAAGGAAAACACCTCCAGCTCGCTCTGCAAAGATTCAGGATCAGCCGGGGAAGATCATCGTGCTGCAGATACGAACCAGACACTGAATCATCACAAGTCAGATAACGAGGACGGCTTCTGCCTGTGGCTTGGCACTGTTCCCACGGGAAAACGGCATGCCGCTGAAAAGTGTCCGAGCTTGTTGCAAAAGTTACAGGTTTTCCCCAACGCAGGGCAAAAACACATTATAACGGTGAGAGACAAAGTTACAATTGGGACACCGTTGAGGCGGTCTGGAGCCCAGCAGCGGTGTTGCCCTCTGTCGCCGAGGAGCACTGTACTGGGGACTACTAGACGGCTGTGGTGGACCACTGGGTCAGGTATAGCTGAGAGACAGCCTCGGCTAAACGAGAGGGGGGCCCCCCATGCAGCGCCTCATGTAGTGTCAGATCAGGCTTACGCAATAGCTCGGAGCGCAGCTTTTCGTCCCCGCAAACCAAAGACCAAAATGTCACGGGTCAAGGCATCGGGGGTCGGGTCACGTAGGTTTACATCGTCGAGCCAACTGTCCCGCAACGCGGCCATAAAATTGTCAATAGACTCCCGGGTTCTGTCGTCTGGAGAACAACTTAAAAACGCTCCAGAATGTGATTAGTGGGAAGGTCGCACATCGACCGAAAATTTAGCAATTAAGCAGTCGGGGTCAGCAGCACTCTCACCATGTCCATAGACGAACGACTCCGAACGCTCGAGCGCCCTCCGAGCCAGCCCATGTTAAGCGCAGGGAAGCCTTGACAGCGGGTAAGGTCCCGTCGGAACACACTCCAGCGATGAGTGATGTCCGCATCAAAGACCAGGACGTCAGGCTTACGGCAGGCAGAAGCCATCGTGGAAGCAGGGGGGGGGGTACTGGGACTAATGAAATAAAACGCGAAACACCGGAGACATAGGAACTACCACTTCTGATACCCTGAAGATCGTACTACGATGTCTTTAAGTCTTAAGTACTTTTATTAAACACACTGCATACATAGCCCTGGCTGTACGTGGTCCGTCACGAGCACTAGAGAGGGAGCTAGGGGCGTGCGGGCTACAATTATACTGACTGCTGGGGGAGTGGTTAGCATGGACATCATGCTGGCAATTAAAGGTGTACACACAAGCATCTACACCAAGGATAATACCAATTTATAGCAACTTTACCTCAACGTTGTTTGTAAGGTTGGAGTCTAGTCAGCATTGCATCAGGGGGAAGCAATCAGATTAGATCAGGTTCTTGCATTATCCATAAGAGTAATTCAACCAGACATAAAGGATGGGTGGCATAACTGCTCCAGCGCCCATGCAGTGCCAGTCTGTAGTTCACCATGAAGATTGCAAGGGTTTGCTTCTTGTTTTTCTATAAATATTTTCTGTCCGCATGGTATCTCCACTTGCTAGGTAAATCAACAGGATTTCATCATACCTTATCTTTGCTACAATCAAATGAGCAGGAAGTTGTTCTTCAGCAACTATGAAGTACTTTGGACTGCATCTTCACTTGCACGATTGACTTTGGTTGTTGCACTATTATGGCTACCTACTACTACGATTATTAATTAATTTAATTTTTTTAATTGTTATATTTTATCTGTGGGTATTGCATTTATGGCCCTGTTACGCTGCTGCGTGTAAGGATTTCATTGTTCTGTTGGTACATATGACAATTAAATGCCCTTGACCTTTGACGTTAAAGCATCAGGCTTAGTCTAAAACATAGTTATGGGGGCAGAGAGACACACAAGAGACTGCAGATAATAGAATCTGGAGCTCAAACAATCTGCTGGAGGCAGATAAAACAAAGTTATTAGGCAGGTTAGCCCAAGATGAGGTATTCCATACCAGGACATCTGAGATGTCCTCATTCTTTTGGGAACGGGGGTTCTCCTGTTCCATCATAGATGATGCCCTCACTAGGGTCTCCTCGATATCCTGCAACTCCGCTCTTGCTCCGCCTCCCGCCCCAGTAACAACAGGGACAGAGTCCCCCTGGTTCTCACCTTTGACAGCCATCAGCCTTCACATAAACCAGCACAAAATCCTCTGACATTTTTGCCACCTCCAACGGGATCCCACCATTGGCCACATCTTCCCATCTCCACCCCTTTCTGCTGAGACCATTCTGTCCGCAACTCCCTGGTTAACTCGTCCCTTCCCACCCAAACCACCCCCTCCCAGGTACTTTCCCCTGCAACCACAGGAGATGCAACACCTGTCCATATATCTACCTCCTCGGCTCAGTCCAAGGACCCTGACATCTTTTCAGGTGAGTCTGAGGTTCACTTACACCTCCTCCAACTTCATCTACTATATCCATTGTTCCAGGTGTGGACTCCTATATCACGGTGAGACTAAGTGCAAGCTCGACGGTTGTTTCGCTGAACACCTCCGCTCAGTCCGCTTAAACCCACCTGATCTCTCGGTTGGTAAACACTTTAACTCTCTCTCTCATTTCCACACTGACCTTTCTGTCCTGGACCTCCTCCATTGTCAGAGTGAGGCCCAGCTCAAATTAGAGGAACAGCACCTCATATTTTGCTTGGGTAGCTTACACCCCAGTGGTATGAATATTGACTTCTCTAACTTCAAGTAACCCTTGCTTTGCCTCTCACTCCATTCCTCCCCCTTCCCAGTTCTCCAACCAGTCTGACTGTCCCTGATTACATTTTCCTTCTTAAACATTTTATCTCTGTTTGCTTTGTTACCTTCTCCGAGCGGACAATGATTCTCCATTTTCCTTGATCTCCACCCCTTTTGATGTCTCTTTCTCACAGTTCCTTATCTCTGTATCTCCCCCTCCCCTGGCTCTCAGTCTGAAGAAGGGTCTCGACCCAAAACATCACCCATTACTTCTGCCTGTCCCGCTGAATTACTCCAGCACAGCCTTGGCACTACCAGTCTTTGGCACAAGCAGTGTGGGCTGAAAGGCCTGTTCCTGTGTTGTACTGCTTTATATCAAGAGTGTTTTATTGTCATATCTTCCAAACAGAACAATGAAATTATTCATTACAGCAGCACAACAGATATGTAAAAACTGTGGTGCAGCGGTAGAGTTGCTGCCTTACAGCGCCAGGGACCCAGGTTCGATCCTGACTATGGGTGCTGTCTGTAAGGAGTTTGTAAGTTCTCCCGGTGACCACGTGGGTTTCCTCCAGGTGCTCCGGTTTCCTCGCACACTCCAAAGACGTACAGGCTTGTGGGCTAATTGGCTTGGCATAATTGTAAATTGTCCCTAGTGTGTGTGTGTAGGCTAGAGGCAATGTGCGGGGATTGCTGGTGGGTGCGGACTCAGTGGGTCGAAGGGCCTGTTTCAGCGCCTTATCTGTAAACTAAAAAAGTAAACATATACAGATACACATACACACGCATATACATACATACACAGATGCACACATACAGATACACACACACATATATATTTTTGTATAACTACATATACACACACACAAATACACATAAATATATATATATATATAAAAAAAACTAATATATATCTGTTTTATATATATATATATATATCTGTTTTTATATATATATATAAACAGATACACACACACACACACATATATAAATATATATATATATACATAATATACATACATATATACATATACATACATATAATACATATACATATACATACATATACATACAATATATATATAAACATATACATACATATTATATACATACAATACATATATATACAATATATACATAAAACATACATATATATATATACATACATACATATATAAGCATATATATATACATAACATACATATAAATACATATATATATACATACAAATACATATACATATACATATCAATATATATATATATATATACACACATATATATAATATACACACAGATATATATATATATATAATACACAGATATATATATACAATACACAGAATATATAACATATATACACACATATATACACCTAATAATAATATATATATATTATAAATATATACACACACAGATATATATATCTGTGTGTGTGTATATATGTAGTTATACAAAAATATATACGTGTGTGTGTATCTGTATGTGTGCATCTGTGTATGTATGTATATACGTGTGTATGTGTATCTGTATATGTTTACTTTTTTAGTTTAGAGATAAGGCGCTGAAACAGGCCCTTCGACCCACTGAGTCCGCACCCACCAGCAATCCCCGCACATTGCCTCTAGCCTACACACACACACTAGGGACTGTTTATATATATATAAACAGAGATGCTGCCTGTCCCGCTGAGTTACTCCAGCATTCAGAACAACAGACAGCCAACCATATCATGTCTGGGTGCCCGCTCTACCACCCACCAATTGGAGCTCAGGGCCAGGCAGACATTGACACAGAGACAACACCCGGCTTGAGATCTAACTATTCCTTTGGTTTATATTTCATTTGCACGAAGAAGACTCCAGCATTTTGTGTCTACCTACCTTCGATTTAAACTAGCATCTGCAATTATTTCCTACACACAGATATAAAACAAACAATATATAAAACAAACAATAATAGTGCAAACAGACGAAATCAATACCCCAGTTCTATGCAGTTCAAACCAAAGATCCTATAGCGGAGCAAGATAGGCCATTCCTGCGAAATGCAATGGGCTGACGTGTAGTAGGTAACGGAGCGGAACGTGAGCCTTTTTTTTCATCCTTCAGTAACCAGACCCGACCCGATTCACAGTGTAATCAACCGACAACCGATCACGTAATCAACATAGAAACATAGAAACATAGAAATTAGGTGCAGGAGTAGGCCATTCAGCCCTTCGAGCCTGCACCGCCATTCAATATGATCATGGCTGATCATCCAACTCAGTATCCCGTACCTGCCTTCTCTCCATACCCTCTGATCCCCTTAGCCACAAGGGCCACATCCAACTCACTCTTAAATATAGCCAATGAACTGGCCTCAACTACCCTCTGTGGCAGAGAGTTCCAGAGACTCACCACTCTCTGTGTGAAAAAAGTCTTTCTCATCTCGGTCTTAAAGGATTTCCCCCTTATCCTTAAGCTGTGACCCCTTGTCCTGGACTTCCCCAACATCGGGAACAATCTTCCTGCATCTAGCCTGTCCAACCCCTTAAGAATTTTGTAAGTTTCTATAAGATCCCCTCTCAATCTCCTAAATTCCAGAGAGTATAAACCGAGTCTATCCAGTCTTTCTTCATAAGACAGTCCTGACATCCCAGGAATCAGTCTGGTGAACCTAAGACTGATTCGGGGGAACATTGCGGGGGAACAGTTTGTGTGTGTGATATAGGGTTAGATTCGTAATTCTGTTAGTTCATAATTCTGTTAATTCTTGTTAAAGAATAAAATGTTTATAAATTTTGACTGGTAATTTTTTTTAAAATGGTTTTCAAATAATTTCTTTTTAAATGGCTCATGTGCTGTGTTTGAGTTTTGTATTGCACTTGCACTCTGTAATTCATTCATCTAATCACACTGTTCACAACTGCAGTATTTGGGAAAATAAAGGCAATATGACTTTATTCCAGTTGTTCTACCCCTAGAAAGTTCCTTAATGTTTTTGTGTCTATGGAGTTTTCTCAACAATAAAATGGGTCTGGTCTTCCCAATAGCCAGAGTGGAATGAGATATGTCTGTCATGGTGGGGTTATCTAAATTAAGTCTTTCACAAAATTAAATTTGTTTTGAGCAAGATTTACACTATAGGATCTTTAGTTCAGAGCTTATTTGGAGGTTGTAGTGTTTAATAGCCTGATGGCTGCAGGGAACAAGCTGCTCCTGAACCTATGCCGCTCTCACTGAACCGATACGCTACAGTTGTCAGTCTTGTAGTAGCCATTTAGCAGACAGAAGTGGAATATGTGCGCGGTGAACGGCCCGGATTTACCATCACCCAGAAGCTGCTCGGGGTGCAGGTCTCTCCCCTCAGTGTCCCCGCTCCTCCCGCTGAGCGGCGGTGCCCCAGTAGGCCCGAGCGGAAGCGACGGCGTCTGCCCCCTCCCCAAAGATGCTCTCGCGGATCCTCGCGGGCGGGGCTGAGCGGGCGGCGCGGCGGGGCTGACGAGCCGGTGGGTGGGCGGGGCTTGAGCAAGCGGGTGGGTGGGGTGGGGCGGGGCTTAGTGAGCGGGTGGGCGGGGGTGAGCGAGCGCGCGGGCGGGGCTGAGCGGGCGGGCGAGCGGCTCATTCGGCCGTGGAGCGAGAGCAGCGCGGTTGCAGATCGGACTTTATTCCGTAGCTTACATACCGGCACGGTAAAGTACACGGAGCGGCGCCGGCGCCGGCGTTTGGGGGCACGGCTGGGCTGCAGTGATACTCTGTGTGGGAGGTGCGAGTGGATCGGGACCGGGAGCCGCCGGCTCGGGTGCGGCGACCGTTAATAGGGCGGGGAGGGAGGGAGCGCGCTCCGTGGGCCCGGGGCGCGCAGGCCCCGTCGGCCTCCCCGAGCCCGGCGGCTCTCCGAGAACCGCAGTCTTTGTCGACCCCATCCCCACCAGACCTCGGCGCGGGTCTCCTTCGGCTTACCCAACTTGCACTTTCGGCGCCCCTGACTACATTCGACTCTCCGAACCCGAACGTTTGGCGCCCCCCAACCACCCGGGCGAGACTTTTCGGCCCCTTTTTCCAAATACCGTCCCGGACTAAAAGTAAGATACAACCCGCTCCAATTCAATTAACCGGCTGCGGATGCGGGTGTTTTGCAAATGTAAAACGACCGATAGGTTTGCACGAGGTGTAGTAAATTAACTGATTTAATTTAATCAGGATTATGAATTCACTTCCTGGTTTGCAATCTTGGAAATAAAGCGCTATGATGTTTAATTACCATGTCCAGGTGAAGATCAGTTAATAACTAAACTCTGCAACAATCCACCGGGTATTGCCGTCTGGGCTACATAATTAAATGCCGTTTCAGTTCGCAATTTTAAATTCCGAAGTATGCGTACACTTAATTGGATTTTTTTGTTGCTTTAAAAAAAAACTACATGTGAAAGAAACATTATATATTGCTCCATTTCCTGTCCTCGTCTCGAGTTCTTTCTTCGGCTAGGGCGGTGTCTTGGCTCCCGCTCTTCAGCGATGCAGCTTTTACAGCGACCAGGAAATGCGATTTTTCATTCTTAATGGCGGCGATTTGTCGTTTATAGCTCTGGAAATTCGTGCCCTAACCTTTACACGGAAGTTTTCCTTGCATAAGCCCCATTGAGTGATAACACGAGAATAAAATAAAAGTATTCTGCACCACAGAAAGATCTACAGGCCTAGCTCCATTAGAAAAAAAACATAAACGTTAGGCTCGTGTATTGCTCAACATTTCCATTTTGCTTACAATGAAAGCAGGTAAAACTGCACATTGCGGCATGTTAAATGGACGGCCATGTTGATCAGGCATGGTTTTGAAATTACGTGCAGATGATCTGAATTCAAATTTGGTGGGGAGTGTACTTTTTTTAAAACCTCTCTCTCACCCCCCCCCCCCCCCCCCCCCCCCCCTCCACACACACACACACACACAACACACACAACACACCACACAACCATGAAAATGCTGCTCTGTAATGGGTGATTCTTGCAAACAATCCGATACATTCTTTCATGCCATGATGCATTCTCTTAGTTATTTTTAATATCAAATGAAACACGGGAACGTTCTAAATTGACGTTGTGGTGATTTGAACACCAGGTCATGGTCTGCTTTGTTGGCTTTTTCGAGGCAATACCAAATAGTCCTGAGAAGGTTCCCCTCGACCGAAACCGTCACCCATATCCTTCCTCTCGCAGTGATGATTGGGCCCCCTTTTTTCCAGCTGAGTTATTCCAGCTTCTTGTGTCTAATTTCCTCTAATAGGCCAGAGCAATCTCTGCCAGAATATCGGTATTCGATGAACATTTTCCATGCTCAAGCAATGGTTGTTTGTTTTAAATCATTTCCATTCTTCTAGAACTGTCCTTTGCCTTTTTGGAACTAATCTGATGTGTATGCTGATGCATTGTCTGGTGTGCATGCAGATGCATTGTCTGACTGCATGCTACCCCGAAGCAGAAATGGTGAAGCGGGAAGTGAGAAACGAGAAGTATTTGTTGTGTGTCAAATATATGCCTTTGGCTTGTATTTAATGCTAATAGCTTTGGAATGCAACAAACTTCATGAATATAGTCAAATTATGCTGACATTTTGCTGTCTATGCCATTGAGTGCCAAGACCAAATAATGTATTTTGAGTTGCTGGTTTTTGAGGTGTATCCTAACCAGGAAATGTTCAAATAACTTTTACTCATCTTGTGCTGTTTAAATGGAATGGCTCATGAAAGCACCCGATGAGGGAACTATATTTTTGTGGGGGAGTGTTATATTGGGTAATGAAGAATGTGTTTCAAACTGAGATAACAAGCTTGGTTAAAACACTTTTTGTTAATTTGAAAACCCTGCAATAAATTTGACTGAAATTTGAATTTAATGTGTCGAAATATACTGGCTTTATTGTGTCCTGCCTTTCATCATATATTTCCTTTCCTAAATCAGGTCTGTGTTTCGAGGCCAATTAATACATTGTTAAAGAAATAAAACGGTGGCTCAGCTCGTGGGGCTACTGCCTCGCCTCTCTATTGACTCGGGCTCAGTCCTGATCAATGCTGTCTGTAGAATTGGTGTGTTTGTCCTGTGGTTTCTAGTGGGTACTCCAGTTCCATCACACATCATGCTGAAGATTAACATGATTTAGGTAAACAGGTTGGGTAAATGCCCCAATTATTCCTGGTGAGTGTGTGTAATCTAGGGTGGGTAATGACGGGGGGGGGGGGGTGGGGGGAATTTGGGAAAAATAAAACGAGATTAGCGTAAAACGAGTACATCCTGCGGGGGTGGATTTAGTTGGGGAAGAAGATTCTCTCTGTTCTTTATCACTTCAACAACAGCGTAGAAGATGCGGCATGTAATTAATCCTTCAAACCTGTTTTATTAAAATATTAGCTGGCAGGGTTTGTCACGATCCCTTTTACAAGAAAAGAGGAAGTAGGTTGTGCTGATTACATTGAATGATAAAAGCTTGCCTTTAATTTGTGATCTGCAGAGCTGTGAATCTTTCTTTTAACGGAGGACATGCAGATAAATGTTTCCAGTTTGCACTGCAAACATGCGTGAATTTTCTTTGCTGCCATCGGTGGTTTCTAGCGCTCCATTTTCCACTCTGCCACATGGAGGATGTTAGTTATGTGGCTGACAATTTAAGAGCACTTTTGGGAGTTACACTATGAATGGAAACTAAATTTAGTTTGTAATTAAGTCCTCATCAAAAATTGCATTTTTGATTGAAAGATACAGCAAGGAAACAGACCACAGGCCCATCTACTCCACACTAACCATCGACCCATCTTTCTCATTTGTTACTCCTTTCTTATCCACTCCCTACACACCGGGGGAAATATACAGAGGCCAGTTAACGTACATACAAACCCAAATGTATGGATGCTGCAGGAAATCCATGCGGTCACAGGGAGAACATGCAAACGCCACACAGACCGCATCCGAGGTCAGAATCAAACCCATGGCTGAGGCAGCGGCTCTACCAGCAACACATATGTGCCGCCCTTAAATCAAGCATATAAATACACACATCAGGCTTCAACATATTCAATACTTAAACCACATACTGTCAATATTTTTGTAATCGTTCATCCCCGTCATTGTTACCAAAAAAACATTTAACACAGACAAGTGGATCTTATTACATCCTCACTTATTGTTCTTGTAGATTTTTGCCTCATTGGTTCTCTGCAGAATACAGGGCTCTAATTTAAAATTGTTTTCAGTTAAAACTAATTATGTCCCCGTTTTGTAGGATGGCAGATTAATGAACGGTTAAGTTGATAATGAAACCGTGAAGATAAATTACGGGCCTCAAATGTGACACGTTTCGGCTGCACTTAATTCCATGTGTAGTGTGGAGGGAGGCTATTTGGGTGGAACTCAGAAGTGGGAACGGTGTAGCAGCACCTTTTGGGGTGTATTATAGACCGCCAAATGGGGAGCGAGAATTGGAAGAGCAAATATGTAAGGAGATAGCAGATATTAGTAGTAAGCACAAGGTAGTGATTGTGGGAGATTTCAATTTTCCAAAAATAGACTGGGAAACATAATCTGTAAATGGGCTGGATGGTTTGGAGTTTGTAAAATGTGTGCAGGATAGATATATTTGCAGCAGTACAGAGAGTAATCGAACCAAGAAGGGCAGTGCTGACCTCCTATTAGGAAATGAGTCAGGTCAAGTGACGGAGGTTATGTTTGGTGAAGCACTTCGGGAACCAGTGATCACATACATTATTACAAATAAATATGGAGAGAGTCAGAACTGGACACAAGGGTGGAGATTTTTGATTGGAGAAAGGCGAACTTTGAGGGAATGCGTAAGGATTTAAAAGGAGTGAATTGGGACACTCTGTTTTTTATGGAAAGAATGTAGAAGACAAATGGAGGACATTTAAAGGGGAAATTGTAAAGTACAAGAATCTTTATGTCCCTGTTAGGTGAAAGGAAAGAGAAAAAAATGGAAAGCCATGGTTTTCAAGGGAAATTGGACACTTGTTTCGAAAAAAGAGAGAATCAACTAAAAAACATAGGAGATATGGAGAAAATGAGGTGCTAGAGGAGTATAAAGAATGTAAAAGGGAATCTAAGAAAGAAATTAGGAAGGCTAAAAGAAGATATGAGTGGTCTAGACCCGAAAACGTCGCCTATCTCCTCTCGCTCCTTAGATGGCTGCTGCACCCGCTGAGTTTCTCCAGCTTTTTTGTGTACCTCGATTCTCCAGCATCTGCAGTTCTCTTTAAAAAAAGAAGATATGAGGTTGCTTTGGCAAGAAATGGTGAAAGTAAATCCAAAGTGTTTCTACAGCTATATTTATAGCCCAAAAGGATAACGATGGGATAAAAATTGGACCATAGAGGAGGACAGAGGACAGCTATCTGCAGAGCCAATAAGAGTTGGGGGAGATATTGGAACAATTTCTTTTCTTCAGGTATTTCACAAGGAGAAGGATATTGAACTCTGTGAGTTAGGGGAAAAAAAAGTAGTAGTAGCTTAAGGAAAAACTATGAGATTCAAAGAGGAGGATAGTACTGGTCACTTTCGAACAAAATATAAAAGTGGATAAGTCTCCAGGTCTGACAGGCCTGGTATTCCTAGGACATTGAGGGAAGTTAGTGTATAAATAGCAGGAGCTATGACAGAAATATTTCATAAGTCATTAGAAACGGGGAATAGTGCCGGAGAGGACTGCGTACTGCGCATGTTGTTCCATTGTTTTAAAAAGGGTTCAAGGAATAAAACCTGCAATTATAGGACCTATTGAGTTTGACGTCAGTGGTGGGCAAATTAATGGGGAAAGGATACTATAGAAGATAATATATATAAGATCTGTAAAACAGGGTCTGATCAGGAACAGTCACCATGGATTTGTGCTGGGAGGTTTTTTTTTCATTTTGACAAACCTTCTTGAAATTTTTGAAGCGGGTAACTAGGGAAATTGATGAGGGTAAAGCAGTGGATGGTTGCCTATATGGATTTCATTAAGGCCTGTGACAGGTTCCCATGGAAGGTGTGGTTAGAAGGTGGCAATCTTTGGCTGTTAAATGGCGGAGAGAGTAGCAAGTTGGATTAAACTGTGGCTGAATGGGAGGATGTTCAGGAGAGTAATGGTGGATGGGTTGTTTGTCAGGTTGGAAGCGGTCGTGGACCCCAGTGGGGGTGCCTCAGGGATCTGTGTTGGGTCCAATGTTTGTTTGTCATGTACATCAATGATATGGATGATGGGGTGGAAAATTGGATAAGTAAGTATGCAGATGATACATAAGATAGGTTGGTGTTGTGTATATGAAATAAATTTTCAAGGTCTACAGAGAAATTTGGGCAGTTTGAAAAAGTGGCTGAAAGATGGCCCAGATGGATTTTAATGTTGTTAAGTGTGAAGTGCTACATCTCGGCAGGACAAATCAAAATAGTGACGGGAACATGGTAAATGGCAGGGAATTGTAGGAATGCTGTGGAACAGAGGGATCTAGGGAATAACTGCATAGTTCCCTGAAGGTGGAATCGCATGTAGATAGGGTGGAGTAAAGAAAAGCATTTTGTGTGCCTGCCTTTATAAATCAGTAGCATTGAATATAGGTAGTAGGGATAAGTAATGTTAAAAATTTTTACCAAAGGCATTGGTTAAGACCAATTCTTGAGTATGGTGTACAATTTTTGGTCACCTAATTATTAGGGAAGGATGTCAAACAAAATAGAGAGAGTACAGGGAGATGTTACTAGAATGTTGCAGGGTTCCAGCACCTATGTTACAGAGAGAAAGGTTTGAACAAGTTAGGTCTTTATTCTTTGGAGGTCTTTATTCTTTGGAGCTCAGAAGGTTAAGGGGGGACTTGATTGAGGTCTTTAAAATGATTGAAAAAGGATAGACAGATTGACGTGGAGTACGTTTTTCCCATTGAGGGTGAGGGAAGATTCAAACAAGGAGGGCATGACATGAGAAATAAGGGACAGAAGTTTGAGGGGGTAACGTTTGAGGGGGAATTCTTTACTCAGGGGTGGTGGCTGTGTGGAATGAGCTTCCAGCAGAAGTGGTGGAGGCAGGATCGATTTTAACATTTAAAAGTAAAGTGGATAGGTATATGGACGTGAAGGGAATGGAGGGGTATGGTCTGAGTGCAGGTAGATGGGACTAGGGGAAAACAAATGGTCGGCACGGACTGGAAGGGCCGAGAGGGCCTGTTTCCGTGCTGTAATTGTTATATGGTTATATAGTACAGGAAGTGAGATGTCATGATGGCTCGGGCTGTGGTATTCTGTTCTTGCGTAGTCCACTGGCAGTTATTTTGCATTGTGTCTTTACAATGCTAATTATTCATTAGCCTTACAACCACTATCAGCGGTATTCGCAGCAGAAGATTTGTTTAAAATGGCAGACAAAGCAATATTGTTTGAACCTCTAACCAAAACAATCGGCAGATACTGGAAATCTACAAAGCAAGCAATGCTGTAGGCACAAGGAATTGTAGATGCTGATTTACAAAATGGTGTAATCATTCCGTGGCTCAAGATAAAAGAATGGTGAGAGAAACAGACAATATTTCACGTCAAGAACCTTTCAAAACTGGAAGATGAGAAAAAAGAGCATGTCAAATTGCAGGGGGGGTGGAGGGAGTGTTTATGCTCTGGTGCAGATTAAAATTGTCACAGTCACAGTGGCTTGAAAGACAGAATTGGGGAATGAAAAAAGAACGTGGTAAAACAGGAAGGTATTGCCGCATCTGTGGAGAGGGGGAAGAAAGAGTGGGCACCTAAAATTGCTCATTTCACTGTTAACCCCAGAGAGCCTCCGAAATTTAATTGGAATCAATGGCCACTGTGGAGGCCAAGCTATTGGGTATGTTTACGTTGGAGATTGGCAGGCACGTGATCGGTAAGAGTGGGAGAATCTAGGACTAGAGGTCATAGCTTCAGAATGAAAGGACCTTTTAGGAAGGGGGTGAGGAGGAATTTTAGTCGGAGATTAATGAATCTGTGGATTTCTTAGCCACAGACGGCTGCGGAGGCTGTCAGTGGTTATTTTTAAGGCAAATAGATTCTTGATTAGTACAGGGTGTCAGGTTATGAGGAGATAGTGGGAGAATCAGATTAGGAGGGAGAGATAGATCAGTCATGATTGAATGTTGGAGTGGACTTGATGGGACGAATGGCCTAATTCTGCTCCTATCACTTAAGACTTTATGAATAGTTCACTAATGTGTAGGAAGGAACTACAGATGCTGGGTTATATAGAAGATGGGCTCAAAAAGATGGGGTCAGCATATCTGGAGAAAAATAAAAGAAGGGTCCGAACCCTTTTTAGGACTAAATTGGCAGAAGCGTTGTATCCTGTGGATGCATAGGGCAGTGCTGCAGGCAGGGATGATGTTGTGGAGAAAACCACCCTGCATCATGTTGAAGGAGGTGAAAAAGATGTCTGGCCTCTGTCCCTCTCCCACCCTAGTTCTGCTACTAGTTTCACTGTCCTAATTAATTTTACCGTTTGCCTCATTGTCACCTTTCCCTCAGCCAACAATGGACCATTGTACATTTCATTGAACAACATATGCTTTGATCTGTCCACTTCACACCGTGCATGCTTTTTGTACCCTTGCATATATCTAGTTTCTCCCGCTCAGTCTGAAGAAGGGTCTAGAGCCGAAATGTCACCCATTCCTTCTTTCCAGAGATGCTGCCTGTTTCGCTGAGTTACTCTAGCAGTTTGTGTCTTTCTTCGGTATGAACCAGCGCCTGCAGTTTGTTCCTGCCCATGCTCACGTTTCTGTCCCGGGCCTCCTCCATTGCCAGGGTGAGGCCATATGCAGAGTGGAGGAACAGCAACTAGTATTCCACTTGGGTAATTTACAACCCAACAAAATGAACATTGAATTTTGGGTAACAACCCAAACCCACTACCCTCTTCCCATCCCTGCCTTACCTGTTCCCCACCTGGATGCGCTCCACCAGTTCCCTCAATACGCCCCTTCTTCCCCATCTCTCCTTATCATGCAGGATTCTGTCTCTTTATCTCTGGCCTTTAGACACTAGGTGCAGGAGCAGGCCATTCGGCCCTTCGAGCCAGCACCGCCATTCAATGTGATCATCGCTGATCATCAACAATCAGTACCCCGTTCCTGCCTTCTCCCCATATCCCCTGACTCCGGTATCTTTAAGAGCCCTATCTAGCTCTCTCTTGAAAGTATCCAGAGAACCCGCCTCCACCGCCCTCTGAGGGAAAGAATTTTACAAGTCACTGTAAGGTACTTTTGTCAAAATGTTTTGAAAATGAAGATTGATGTACACTAATTTCTTAATTAAGACAAGGTCCACTAAGTGAGCAATATAATGCAAGGTGCACTTGGCCTACTGCAACAAAGCAGATATTTTTTGTTTGAAAAATGGTGGAAGCTCCTTGCCTGCATTCACAAGCTATTTTCACAAAGCTGTAATTATCTGCTTGGTATGTAGTGTTTTTTGGTGTGCTTCCTTAGATCCATCTGTCCCTTCACACTTGCGTCAGCTTGTTAAAACGTTCAAAATATTGACACTTCTGTAGCATTTACTAATGAGTCGTTATTCAATTTAGTCTTTTGATAGCAGTTGTCGAGAATAGTGGCTATTTTATAGTCTTAAATGGTGAATGTTGCCAGGGAAAGAGAACCTTTTGTAACTACATCAATGATCCTTGGACTCTATACTGTAACTAACTTTAAGCTACTGAATAAAATTAACATTAGGCTTTAAATTACTGAGTATCCACAGCCCAATGAATACAGTAACACAAATCTTTGTATAATAGTGTATAAGATCAATTGCACTTTGTTTAAATGTAGACTTACAACGTCCTTAAAATTTTTTTTTTTTTTGTAATGTCTTGTGCCGAATTGCGTTAGTGCTTTAATGGGCTTTGAGTTAGTCGCTGGCCATAATTGTCTAATTCAAATATGCAACCATCAACAGAAGAACAATTGATGTTTGGCAGTTGAGATTTTTTTATACTGAAGACATTTGCATCACATCAACTGTGTTTGTTCCTGTTTAACATTGTTCCTGTTTTACATTTTTAACTTAAATTCCTTCCAGTCGATATTCTTTTCCCATGTAGTTTGTATTCTCCATTTCAAATATTGTACATTCTTGGACACAAAACGCTGCAGTAACTCAGCAAGTCAGGCAGCATCACTGGGGAACATGGGTCGGGCAAGATCCTACTTCAGACACTACATTCACTGTATGAACTACTTTAACATTAAAGCCATTAAGACAAATAGAAATAGTTGGAACATTTATACCTTCTCCCAGGGTGAGAGCTGTTTGAATTTTTGATCCAGATTGGGAGTAAGTGGTTGTAGTTACAGTGAAAACTAGGTTTTATGTAGCACCTTTAACATAGGAAAATATCTCTAGATACTTTTGAGTGTTGATAAAGAACATTTTACACCAGTCACCTGGGTCAGTCGGACCATATGTCCCTGCCCCTCAAGAAATCCGCTCCTCCCATCACAAAGACCATCACAACCTGGCTTGATGGTGCATCTCAGCAGCTGCAGGACTGCCTCGACAGGACCAACTGGGATGTGTTTGAACACCGGGACCTGGAGTTGTTCACAGACAGTGTACTGTGTTACATTAAAAACTGCATGGACACGGTCACAGTGGACAAACGCATTAGGGTCTACCCCAACCAGAAGCCCTGGATGACCCGGTAGGTCCAGCGGCTGTTAAAAGAGAGGAACACCGCTTTTAGGTCTGGCGATAGGGCTTTATACAGCACGGCCCAAGCTAACCTGAAGAGAGGCCAAGTCAGACTACAGGAGGAAGATAGAGGACCACCTGGACAGTAACAACAGCAGGCAAGTGTGGCAGGGGATCCAGTAACTCACCAACTATAAGACAAACCTTGGAGCTGCTGAAGGTGACGCCTCGTTGGCAGAGGAGCTGAACCTCTTCTTTGCTCGCTTTGAAGTGGAGCCACCAGAGACAGCTACATCACACCATATGGTCCACAGCAGCTTTACCCTCAAAATAGAGGAGCATGAGGTGAGGCGCACTCTGCGGGCCATCAATCCAAGGAAGGCCACTGGACCCGACGGCGTCTCTGGACGCATGCTGAAGGACTGCTCAGACCAGCTGGCTGGAGTCCTCACGAGGATTTTTAACCAGTCTCTGGCCCAGTCCACTGTTCCACCCTGTCTGAAGTCCGCAACCATAGTCCCCTTGCCCAAAAAAACCCACATTTCCAGCCTCAACGACTACCGGCCAGTCGCACTCACACCAGTGGTGATGAAGTGTTTTGAAAAACTGGTCCAGGGTCATAAAACATCACTCCTGCCCCGAAGCTTTGACCCCCACCAGTTTGTGTACAGAGCGAATAGATCTACAGAGGACGCTGTAGCCACAGCTCTCCATGCTGCACTGTCCCACCTGGAGCAGTGGGGGAGCTACGTGCGGATGCTCTTTGTGGACTATAGCTCTGTTTTAATACTAACCCTCCCCACAAACTGGGGGACTTGGAATTTCCACACTCCACCTGCATGTGCAGAGATGCCAAGTGTCCCGGATTCGCCGTATTTTATCCCGGCGAAATAACCTTTTTACGGCGGTGTTCCGTAACAGCATGTTTGGCTGCCGGAACACCGCCGCGCCGGTGTTCCTCCCGTGGTGAACGCCGGCGCCATGTGTCCCCGGTTTGCCGGCCCGCGCGATCAGCGGCACTTTGCCGGGCCCCAGTGGCCGCGCGTGCGCAGTGGGGGAGGGTTGCCGGGCCCTAGTGGCCGCGCGTGCGCAGTGGGGGAGGGTTGCCGGGCCCCAGTGGCCGCGCGTGCGCAGTGGGGGAGGGTTGCCGGGCCTGGCGCCATTTCGAGCCACGCCACGCCCGGCCCAGAGCCCGGGCGGCGCCGGCCCGCGCGATCAGCGGCACTTTCTTGCCGCCAGCGGGCCGCTCGCGGCAGCCCCATCACCGGGCCTCCCCCCCACCCCCACCCAGTGCGCATGCGCAGACCCGCCGGCAACCTTGCCAAGTGCACATGTGCCGCACCTGCCCGCCGGCAGCCCGCTGATCTGCACCAGTGCGCAGGCGCATAGCCGCCGGCAACAACCCCAAGTGAGTATGTTACGGAGAGAAATGCATTTAACCCCATTTGTTACGGACAAATGGGTTGAATGTTACTGTGAACTAAATTTAGGGTTGGCATCTCTGCATGTGGATAAATAGTTTCCTATCGGGTCGCAGCCAGATAGCCAGAGTGGGCCATCACACATCCACGGCCCTCAGTCTCAGTACCGGCTCTCCACAGGGCTGCATGCTGAGCCCCCTGCTCTACACCATCTACACACATGACTGCACCCCCACCCACCACAGCAACACCATTGTCAAATTTGCGGATGACACTACGGTGGTGGGACTCATCTCCGGGGGGGACGAGTACGCCTATCGGGATGAGGTGGAACAGCTGACAGTGTGATGTGGAGAAAATAACCTGCTTTTCAACACCTTAAAGACCAAGGAGATAATAATAGACTTCAGGAAGAACAAAACGGACATGGTACCACTGATCATCAGAGGGGACTATGTGGAGAGGGTGGCGGATTTCCGCTTCCTGGGAATCCATGTTGAGGAGGACTTGACGTGGAGTGTGAATGCCGCTGAAAAAGGTCCAGCAGAGACTGCACTTCCTGAGGGTGCTCAGGAAGAATAACATCACTCGGAGACTGCTGCTGTCCTTTTATCGGTGCTCCATTGAGAACATCCTAACATAGTGTGTATGCGTGTGGTACACCACCTGCACAGCGGCTCAGAGGAAAGCACTCTAGAGGGCCATTGACAACACCCAGAGGATTGTCGGCTGCCCTCTCCCTACCTTGGAAGACTTACACAGTTCCTGCTGCATCAAAAAATCCCAGAATATTATAAAGGACATTTTCCACCCCGGACACTCCCTGTTTCAACTGTTGCCATCAGGCAGACGGTACAGATCTACAAGGACAAACCGACTTAAAAACAGTTTTTACTCCACTGCTATAAAGGCACTAAATGTAGCCGCCAAGGAACGCAGGGACTAAGGGACTGTGGTTGGTACACTGTGAAATCGACAGAAGGATGTAGGGTTGGGTGTTTATGCGTGCTATTTTCATATTTATTTTAGTTGTTTATCTTTTTTAATATTTTACCTTGTATGTATCGCTAGCTTTTAGAAATGTTTTGAATGGTGCACTGACTGGCTGACATTTTTTAAATTTCGTTGTACATGGTTCATGTTACAATGACAATAAAATAAACTATATTCTATTCTATATTCTGATGTTGGGAATGATGACCGAGTAAGTTTAGATTTAAGAAGGGTCTCGACCCGAAACATCACCCATCGCCAGTATGAAGAAGTGTCTCGACCTGAAATGTCACCCATTCCTCCAGAGTTGCTCCCTGTCCAGCTTTTTGTGTCTATCTTAGGTTTATTATTGTCACATGTACAATGAAAAGCTTTGTTTTGCGTGCTATTCAATCAGATCCATAGAAAATAGTTGCAGGAGTAGGCCATTTGGCCCTTTGAGCCAATGGCTGATTATCCAAAATCAGTGCCCCATATCCCTTGGTTCCCTTGGCCTAAGAGCTAAATCTAACTCTTGAAAACGATAATACTACAATCAAGTCAAACCCAAGTAGAATAGACAGAGCAAAGGAAAAGATGTGGAGTCCTCAGCGTTCAGACAGTGCCCTAGCTTATTCAGGACTATTCAGAAATCAGATAACAGAAGACGCTGTTAATGAGATGGACATAAATGTTGGAGTAACTCAGGGTTAGGCAGCATCTCTGGAGAAAACAAAGGTGACGCTTTGGTTTGGGACCCTTCTCCAGAGATTAGGGAAACAGTTAAAACTAGCGCGAGTGGACCATTCAGTCCATGCTGCCCATCGAGCACTAATTCTGTGTCCTATGTCGTACACAGTTCTCACAACTGATTCCCATAATATGTGACACAAGTCAAACTGACTTCTGTGAGTGGAGGTGGATTTTGTCTGCTTGACATCCCTGGTGGATCATGATTGTTATTCCTGATCATTCTCCTTGTTGAGCCAGTTCTTCTTGTTCCAGTGTGAGGCTTCCCCTCAGTGATACAGAGCAGGCAGTAGTCCCCTCTGGCCATTTAACCCTCCCCCCCCCCCCCCCCCCCCACCCCCCCCCCCCCCCCCCCCCCCCCCCCCCCCCCCCCCCCCCCCCTCGCAGGGATGTTGCCGGGACTGGGCGGCTTGAAAGACTTGGACAGGAGATGAGGAGGCATGTTCTTAGTCAACGGGTGGTGAATCCGTGGAATTAATTGCTACAGGGGGGGGGGGGGGGTCTTTCTCCCACACATGATGGTGTGTATATAAAATGAACTGCCAGAGAATTTGGAGGTGGGTGCAATTTTAAAGTGTAATAAAATACATTTAGACAAATACATGGATAGGAAAGGTTTGGTGAGTTATATGCCAAATGCAGGCAAATGGGACTAGTGCAGTGGGCACCGAGGTCGACATGGATTAGTTGTGCTGAAAGGCATGTTTCCTTGCTATAAAACTGATTCTAAATCGCAAACTTCAGCTGTGTAAATATAGATGGCTGCATGGAAACTATGCCTCAAATGGGACACAGCAGGCCATCACGGTTTCTGCTGCATGGGGTAAAGTCATGGCCAATTTTTTTTGCCAGTAAAAGGTAATAAAGCCATTGGTAGTTTTATTGGCTGATGAGCTGGGGTGAATGTGGGAATTAGTGATATTAGAGAGGAATAAAGCAATGTTAGCTATTATCGTTTATAGTGACACCGCATGTACACAAGTTGTACTGGTGCATGATATGATTACACTTGTGTGTGGTTTGGTTTACACAGCTGAACCTAGTGATGTAGTCAGTTATATAGCATGGAAACATGCCCTTCGGTCCAACTCGTCCATGTCGGACTGGGTGCCACGGAGCTAGTCCCACTTACCTGCACTCAGTTCGTACATAGAAAAAGCATAGAAAATAGGTGCAGAAGTAGGCCATTCGGCCCTTCGAGCCAGCACAGCCATTCAATATGATCATCCAAAATGAGTACCCGGTCCTGCTTTCTCCCCCATATCCCTTGAATCTGCTAGCCCTAAGAGCTATATCTAACTCTTGAATACATCTGGTGAATTGGCCTCCACTGCCTTCTGTGGCAGAGAATTCCACAGATTCACAACTCTCTGGGTGAAAAAGTTTTTCCTCATCTCAGTCCTAAATGGCCTAACCCTTATTCTTACACTGTGACCCCTGGTTCTGGACTCCCCCAACATAGGGGACCTCTCTAAACCTATCCATGTACCTGTCTAAATGTCTTTAATACTTCATAATTGCACCCACCTCTGTCACTGTTTATTAATTTTATTATTTTGGGCTGGTTAGAAAATATCAAACCACAGCATTCTACTAAATGTAAGCATGATGGCACTTGTGTATACTTGAATAAGGGCTTCCTGATGGACAAATGGGTGTATAATTTTAGTAGATATATAATTGCTTTAGAAATTGCATTTTAGCACAAATAAGTTATGTCAGTTTACTTCATTGTGTAAGTACATCCCAAGTATAATTTTTGCTGCTTTTTTGCACTGAGAAATATCTGGCTGTGACGAGTCAACGGTTAAATGTTTGATCAAGATAGATTAGTTCATTTCTCTTCACTCTGGGGATTATCCAATCTAGTTATGAGTGTATTTTAATTAAATCAGAACTAATGCCTCTGACACTGTTCTCGGGGTGTTCGTCGTAATTTGCTGTCAATGGTATTTAAGAATTGGAGCTGTTGTCCGTAACTGGGACTGATTTTCTCTGAGATTTATTATTAAATTTTTAATTTTGCTTCTGAAGCAAAAGTCTGCTCTAATTTTGGACTGTTTGCAGCAATGTATTTATAAATTTCTGACTAACACAATAGGCGAATATTGTATTAAAGAAGGAACTGCAGATGCTGGAGAATCGAGGGTACACAAAAAGCTGGAGAAACTCAGCGGGTGCAGCAGCATCTAAGGAGCGAAGGAGATAGGCGACGTTTCGGGCCGAGACCCTTCTTCAGCACTGAAGAAGGGTCTCGGCCCGAAACGTCGCCTATCTCCTTCGCTCCTTAGATGCTGCTGCACCCGCTGAGTTTCTCCAGCTTTTTGTGTACCCCAGGCGAATATTGTATCCTCATTTCCCTTGATTAAGATCTATCCAAATGGCGCTCTGCTTTTCAAATTGAATCTCATCTCAAAGCACCTGTAATTTCCTAGGTTTGTAAATGTTGAATGTTTTTTGTATTTACCGTTGTGTGATTGCCAGCCTTTAGAGAACTTGTTAAATGTCAGAATTTAGACACCCAAGTTGTCCAGCTAGTTTGTAGGCCAGTTGGCTTCTGTGAATTGTCCTTCGTGTGTAGGATAGGACTAGTGTACAAGGTGATCACTGGTCAGTGCCAAGGGGCCTGTTTCTACGCTGTACCTCTAAAGTCTTTCTACAGGGCTGTATTTTTGAAGCTAGAAAGTTTTATCCACTTGGTTTCCTAAGTATGAGCGTAAAACTGAAATAGTTCGCAGTAATTAAAAATACAAGATCGTAACAGAGTTAGTTAAGTGACGCACTCATAATACAGGGAGAGGATTACTTCCAAACTAAATCACTTGGTTTACTATAAAAAATAGTTTGGTATGTTGAGAGCTACCTTTTATGAAGACCCGAAGAAGGGTCTCGACTCAACGTCACCCATTCCTTTTCTCCTGAGATGCTGCCTGACCCGTTGAGTTACTCCAGCATTTTGTGTCTATCTTCGGTGTAAACCAGCATCTGCAGTTCCTTCCTACCTTTTATTAGGTGACTGACAGTAATTACTTTATCAGAGTTATCATGGTCAATTATAATTCACCTCTGAAGGTTCGTTTACAATTCCCGTTGGATCATGAATCTCGGTAGAATGTGCAAAACTGTTAAGGAGTCTTGATGAGGTAGATGTGCAGTTGATTTGTCTGCTGGGAGTCTAGAATAGGGAGTTTGGGGCCAGTTAAACAGAACAGGTGAGAAGAAATGTTTGCAGTCCTCTGGGATTCAAAGGGAAAATAAAGTCTTCTGTTAATTTTGGGGGTACATGCTAACCGTCATTCATATTAATGAACGCGTTATCTTTTTTTCATTGTTCTCGCTGCCGATTCCAATAAAATAGTGCTTTTGCTACATTGGTGTTTCCAAAATAACAACAAAAAAAGTTCATGCGTGCATCCGCTTAAAGAACTCAACTTGCGTGCTTAAAAGAGAAAATGAGTTATGTTGACGTGTGCTGTGTTGTAGATGATATCAAAACTTTTCATTAATAAATACGTAAAGCCCAGAGGGTTTGGTTGCTCAGATTTTACAGTCAGTCGCTTGTCCTTCTCCATCTGGCTTGGAATCTGTAAATCTTTGTGGGCTAACTTTCCCATGACCCTCAGAATACTGAAGATTGAGCCACACGACCAACATTCTTTGGCCATTGCACTGCATATTTAAATTCGGTTCTTGGAATATTTCTCTGGTAAATAGGAAGTGCCAGGAAAACAATTCAGAACTTGCGTGTTTTTTTTATGTCTGCAAAAGAAATAAGAAACTGGGTTGAGCACCGACTTGTCTGCGCTTGCGAATTTGCATTCCATTTTAATGGGTTGCACAATATTCTAGTAAAAGTGTTTGCGGGGATTGATACTGGGAGCATTTCTGCATAATTCCCTTCATTAGAATATTTTACGGGCTCGTTGGAAGAGTCATACAGCGTGGACACAGGCCCTTTGGTACGACTTGCTCATGCCAAACAGCATGCCCTATCTGCAATAAATAGCCCCACCTCCTGTGTTTGGCCTCCTGTGTAAACCAGTCCTATCTATGTAGCTTTTTCTTAAAAGTTGCGATGGTACCTGCCTGAACTACCTCCTTTAGTGGCTGTATCCAAATACCCACCACCCTTTTTGTGACATAGTTATCCCTCAGGTTTCTATTAAATCTTACCGCCCCACCTTAAACCTATGTCTTCTGTTCGTTTACTCGGTAAAAAATATTTGGGATGGTTCAAAGTGGCAAATACCGTGATGACTGTAGCTATCAATGGAATTGAAAATGGTGACATTCATTTTGAATTGTAATAGCAACATTGTTTTACTTTACACCCTAGTTGGTACATTGGCAGATTAAATAGCTTTAGATTTGTTTATTATTGTCATGTGTACCAAGGTACAGTTAAAGGTTTTGTTTTGCAAGCTATCCAATGAAATCAGATAATACTACACATAAATACAACCAATCCAAACTCGAGTCCAAAAAGTAGAGCGAAGGGGAAGATTTGATGCAGAATATAATTTTTAGTAATGTTGTGCAAGATGGCGCAGCGGTAGAGCTGCTGCCTTGCAGTGCTTCCAGCACCGGAGACCCAGGTTCGATCCCGACTGCGGGCGCTGGCTACAAAGTTTATCCATTTTCCCCATGACCGCGTGGATTTTCTCCGAGATCTTCGGTTTCCTCCCACACTCCAAAGACCTACAGGTATGTAGGTAAATTAGCTTAGTATAAGTGTAAATTGTCCCTAGTGCGTAGAATAGTGTTAATGTGCGAGGATCGCTGGTCGGTGCGGACTCGGGCCGATGAGCTTGTTTTTTTGCTGTATCTCTAACACTAAAAAACTAAAACTAGCTCACTAGTTCCAGAGACAAAGTCGAGTGTCTACAATGAGGTGAGTGGAGTAGCCTAGCTTATGGTTCGGAAGCCTAATACAAGTTGTATTTGTGCTGAAGCTGAGTCTTTCTCCAATTTGAAATCTTTTACCTTCCAAAGTACACAACATTTGTTTGTATTCTCACAGCAAACCTCCCAACGTTTTTTTGCGTCATCAGCACATTTGACTTCAGCACTTTCAATTCCTCCTTAATGTAAATGCTTCCCATTCCCATTCCAGCACTGATCTCTGCAGCCCTCCTCTGGTTACAGATCGCTGATAATAAAATGCTCCCCTCATTCCTACTGACCTGTTTAGCCAATACCCAGTCCATGCCAATGTATTATCTTCACCATGAACATTTTGCAGGGGCCTTATTAAAAGTATTTTGAAAATTTAAATGAATAATGTCGACTCTCGAAACCATCCTCCATTCCTGTGCCGGCTAAGAACATTAGCCAATTAGAGCATTTAAAGTACTTCAATCCATTAAACCCAATAATTGAGAGAACCAGCTGTCATTTTTAATAGATAAACGGAGCAGCCAATGTGCGAATAACCAATGGCTCGGAGCCAAAGCTAAACATATGCACAGTAGACTCGCCTTTGTGGGCGACTTTTTACTGTGTTATTGCAGTATGGAAAGTGTAGTTTCCTTATCACTATCCTTGCTCAAAATATTTTAGTGGGGTTTAAATGTTTTAAAGGTTTACACTTTTTAATCATTAGATGACATTAGTGGTATTTGAGCATTGATTGGACTCTGTGCTCCACCAATATTCAGTTGTATCACAACACTGAAGGAATGTTAAGCGGGTTACCAGTGTGCATTGGGAATTACCACTTTATAACATTTGTAATAGTCACTTTTTCCATATGCAGGAGTGTCCAAAGGGAAAAATAATTACTTGATGTTTAAAGGTCATATTTAATATTTTATCATGAATATGACGACAATGTGCCAAACAATGCAATGATTTAAAGCAAGAAAAAATAGTGACTTGAGTATTTTGTCAGGTGCCTAGCACGTCCCTCTATTTGGGTAAACCTATAAATTTGAGATTAATAAAATCAAAGTAAATACTGAAAAATTGTGGACCTTTAGCCGGTGAAATCAATATGATAGAAATCTGTTTGTTATTCATCCTGGAGAAGGGTCCCCGACGTAAAACGTCACCTACCTATGTTCTATGGAGGTGCTGCCTGAACCGCTGAGTTACTCCCAGCATTTTGTGTCTTTTTTTGTTATTGAGTGCTCTGGTTCAAACAGGGTATCTTTCAAAACGTGTACATAAATGAGATAATTTTACCTCAAAACATTGTGTTTTGTTACCAGTTTGCCTGCAGCATTATTAGGAAAAATAAAAATCTTTAGGTTTTTTGTTCTATTTTAAAATATCTGGTCAAATTATTTATTAATTCTGATTATTAACGGTAGGAATGCTTTTGTTGATCTATGAAATTAAGCTGTCAGGCATTTCCTGATTAAAACTTGCACCCTGTTGAGCCCATCTGTAGTAATAAATCTGCAGTAATGGGTAATGGAGTGGACTAAACTCAAATGGCTAGTTTCCAGTAAGCCTCCCTAAATTTATTTTGGGCTGTACAAAACTTTGTTTGCAATGCAAATGGTTTAAGTTAGAAACCCTTCAGGCGTAGAAGTTTTCCTACTAATGCAGTATTTTGCAGCTGTTGTATTGCTTATGCGCATAGATTTTATTTTCTGACGAGTTCTGCAGAACTTCAGTGTTGCCGATGGATACGTGTATCCAAGAGTAGGCGATTGGTTCATCTTGGCATTGTGAATGGAAACATTTTAATTCGAGCCAAGCAGGAATTTGCTTCTTTCATATACCAGTTATGTAATAGTGAGCCTATCTACTTGCTAGTCAAAGGGGGTAATAACAAGCTGGTAAAGCTATATGTATTTTATAATGTACTACATTGTGTTGAGTTCAAAGCAAGGAACAGAGTATAAAGAAGTGGTCTGGGTCATGTATAATTTTAGTTTAGAGATACAGAATGGAAACTGACCCTTCGGCCCACCGAGTCCATGCTGGCCAGCGAATTCTGTACACTAGCACTACATGTGTAAGCAGATCTTGGTTTATCTTAACATTATGTTTGGTACAGACATTGTGGGCAGAAGGGCCTGGACCTGTGCTGTACTTTTCTCTGTTCCGAGAGTGTCTAGTTACAAGTGGTATGTGGCAAGTGGAGTGTATTGTAAGTAATGAGGTTTATATTTTATATGGAGGAATAGGGGGAATAATCATTGAAAAAGAGAAAGCAATGATGTGTCCAAGTTCCTGAGGTACAAAGAAAATGGATACACAGCAAGCAATTTGGAAGACCAATTGGCTTGTATTTCCAAGGTGTTCAAGTCAAGAGTATTCTTTTGATATATTCACCAGAACAATGAAATTCTTACTTGCTGCAACTTTACGGGCACATAAACAACTAAAAATAAGTATACAATGAATTATATTAAAAAATATTAAGCAGATATTCTAAGCAAACTAGGCCATGATGGTGCAAAAATCAAAGTGTGTACAGCTTCCATAGTAGTGCCTAGTTTAGAGATACAGTGCAAAATCAGGCCCTTCGACCCATCGATTCCACGCTGACCAGCAATCCCCGCACATTAACACCATCCTACGTTAGGGACAATTTACACATACGCCAAGCCAATTAACCTACATACCTGTGCGTCTCTGGAATGTGGGAGGAAACCAAATATCTCGGAGAAAACCCACATGGCCACGGGGAGAATGTACAAACTCTACAGACAGCACCCGTAGTCGGAATCGAACCCGGGTCTCCAGCGCTGTAAGGCAGCAGCTCTACCACTGTGCTGCCCTGTGGTGGTTTGGTGCCTAGCTAGGGTTGTGGTTTGGGCTGTGCTGGGCAGTTCAAGAACCGGATGGTTGATGGGTAGACACTGTTCTTGAACCCAAAAGTAATGGTTCTCAGGGCTCTTATACCTTCCTGGCGCTTAACAACATGATGAGAGAGTGGGCCAGACTGGTGTAAGTCTTTATTAGCTCTGATCTTGGCTGCCATCTTGAGGTGGCACGTACTGTAGGCCCCTTTGGTGGTGGGGATGTGATGGACCAGGCAATGGACATCTCCTGCTGGCTCCTTCTCATGAGCATTGAGCATTTGAGTTTCCCAACCATGCCCAGATGTAAGTAGTGAGTATGCTCTTCAATGTATACAGTATTTGACGATGCGATGAACCTCCTCAAACTTCTGAGGAAGTGGATGTGTTATGAGGTTTCTTCATGATTGCATCAGTACGCTCTGTCTGGACCAGATCATAGTAAGACTTGCAAAAGGAAGGAAGTCTTGCTAAAATGGTATAGATCATTGGGATGCACTTAAACTGTGTGGTTATGAAGAGAACATACTTGTCTTGAAGGTGCACAGAGATTCACTTCATCTTTTCCTCGTCTTGAGACAGTTGTCCTTTGAGTTGGAAACATGATCAGCCTCCACTTGATGGAGTGTAATAGTGGGTGTGGTATTCTCTGAAATATTGTGACATGGATTGTTAGAATGGATACTGAAAGGCTGCTTCTTATTAGAGAATCTTAGTCTTGGGATGAGGGACATTTAGACTGACTTGAAGAGATTTTTTTACATGGAAGTTAATTAACAATTGAAATTCTCTCCTTTAGGCAGTAAATGCTCCCACCTGGAATATATTCAAGGCTGAGATTAATTTGGGATTCAGAAATGTGTGGGTTTGGTGTAGAATTGGTTGTGATGCATGAGAAGCATGCATCTAACAATGGTAAGAGATTTTCCAGATCGTTTCCATTGAAAGGTTCTCAACCTTGTGTGGCGGGATGGGAGATTGCAACCTTCATGTGGTCCATCCTGTTTCGACAAATGCAATCAACCCGGCGTGCACAATCAAATAAGATCAAATAGAACAAGTTGTCCGACAACTTTAGGCTGTGCACGCCATACGCAAGAAGAAGAACCTTGTGTGGCAACCATTTTTTTTTTTTTCCTCTGTGGATACTGCCTGCCCTTTAGTTTAGTTTATTTTAGTTTAGAGATACAGCGCGGAAACGGGCCCTTTGGCTCACAGGGTCCGCGCCGACCAGCGATCCCCGCACATTAACCCACTAGGGACAATTTTTACATTTACCAAGCCAATTAACCTACAAACCTGTTGAACATTTGCAGTTTTGTTTTGTAGCCGTTATCATGACCCAGCAGATAAGAGTTGGCTTGGCACCATGTTCAACCCAGATATTATGGGCTGAAGGGTCTTGTTCCTGTGCTTGACTGGTCTATTTTGCAGAATGGCTGAGCACTGAGCTTTATACCTACTTCTGCTTTGCTGTGCATTCTCTGAGCAAGTTTTTTTTAATGTGATGAAATGCAGGCCAAATACAAAGTGGCTTCCTTTCCTCGCCCCACCTTTTCAAAATGTGTTGGTTCAGTTCATGGAACAGCAGGGTGCACTGAAATAAATCTTTGGAATTGATGGATTAATTGAAGCTTTTGAAAAATGGAAACTATTTAAACATTGTTATTAATTTACCATGTCTGGCATCCTTTCCCTTAACTGTTTCAAATTGCAGAGCCAAAAGAGACATAACAACAGCCCTATGTTGGTTTAACTGCATTTATAGTAAAAGACTTGGATAGAGTGGATGTGGAGAGGATGTTTCCACTAGCGGGGTTGTCATGGACCAGAGGTCATAGGCTCAGGATTAAAGGACGTTCTTTTAGGGAGGTGATGAGAAGGAGTTTATTTTGTCAGAGGGTGGTGAATCTATGGAATTCTTTGCCACAGAATGCTGTGGGGGCAAAGTCAGTGGATGTGTTTAAGATAGAGATAGATTCATGATTAGTACGGGTGTCAGAGATTATGGGGAGAAAGCAGGAGAATTAGGTTAGGAGCGAGAGATAGATCAGCCATGATTGAATGATGGGGTAGACGATGGGCCAAATGGCCTAATTCCGCTCCTATCACATGATCTTTAAAACGCTTCCATGGATATTAATTTCCACCTTATTAAAAAAATTAAGTTTATTATTTTAGGTTTTATTGTCGCATGCACCGAGGTACAGTTCTAAATTTTTCTTTGAGTGCTATCCCAATCAAATAATGCACACAAATACAAATTTCCTGCTTTAAAAATCAACAGAAATAGCCATTGAGCCATTGGTTTATCACATTGACACCCCTTTCTCCATAATTACAATGCACCAAATGCTGGAGTAACTCAGTCTGAAGAAGTGTCTCGACCCGAAACGTTACCCATTCCTTCTCTCCGGAGATGCTGTCTGTTCAGCTGTTACTCAAGCTTTTTGTGTCTACCTTTGATTTAAACCAGCATCTGCAGTTCTTTCCTACGCACAAGAACACACCGTGTGACAAACTGTTCTCATTTTACTCAGCCCTTTGCATTTTTAGAAAATACAGAATAGTTGCATATTAATTCAAGACCAGTTTTGTTTTTTGTTTTTTTACTGTGTCAATGTCTAAACCTTAGTGCTGATTTTTGAGTGTGACTCTTGTTTGTGTTCCCCTCTGCCAATAAAGATTTTTCTGACACGTTTTAGGTCAGTGTCTGGCATTGTGGCATAACTGCATTTTCAATTTATCCTGTTTTGCTAATAACTCTAGTTTATTGGCTTCTCGACATGCCAGCACATGGGATCATAAAGACTTGCAGGCCGTTTAGTCCATTGGCTCTGGAGAGCCACTGAGGACAATAACATTTGGCACATTACTTTATGGGTTATAGTACTTCAAGTGCTCACCCAGTGTCTTTCTAAATGCAATAACAGTTCTACTCCACCCTATTCTGGTACTGGGGTGGAGGGAAAAACCCACTCATCCCTCAGTTTATAGCTGAGGAAAGTGCTTCCTTTCTGATAATTGTACCGAGGGCAAAGATAGAAACCAAAAGGCTAGAGTAACTCAGCGGGTCGGACAGCATCTCTGGAGAAAAGAAATAGGTGACGTTTCGGGTCTACTCCAGCTTTTTGTGTCTATCTTGCAGTTCCCTTCCTACACATTGTATCTAGGGCTGTTTTATTAATCAAAAATTAATGTCCCTCGGCTTTCAATGTTTTTAAAAAAGGCACCGTTAGTCAAGATATTCGTCATTAACATTTTCTTTCTCTGGCTACATCCATGTCAATTTTCTCTGCACCATCACGAGTGCTATCAGTCCCTTGGCTGTGTGACCGCATCCTGTGCATGACTCGTGGTTAGCATATTTTTTGTCTTATTTTCCTGACCTTGTTTTATCTTGATTTGATGAAGGCAAGTACCGTATATGTAATCTTAAACCAACTTACCCACCCATCCTGCTGTTGCAATGGATTTCTGGACATTTCAGGATTCCTTTTCTCCTGCAGATTCCTAAATATATGGTAGTGTTCATCAGCATTCTTAAATATTCTCAACAATTAACCTCATCTTGAGCTTGATGCTTTGAACAATATTTGCTGTTATTTTTGTACAATTCTGTGACTGAATTACGTTAATGAAAGTCAAATGAGTTTTAAAATACAATTTACGATTTGCATCATATTTTAAAAAGGTGATAATCTAATCTGATTATTTTGTTATCAAAAGCTGTTGTTAGGAACTTCAGACCAACTGCATGGAATAAGCTAGAAATACCAACCGTAAGGTAGACAAAAGTGCTGGAGAAACTCAACGTGTGCAGCAGCATCTATAGGCAACGTTTTTGGCCGAAACGTTATCAATTTCCTTCGCTTCATAGATGCCGCTGCACCCGCTGAATTTCTCCAGCACTTTTCTCTACTGTTGATTTTCCAGCATCTGCAGTTCCTTCTTAGTCAAATACCAACTGTAATCTTTGCACTATGTGTGGGTTATTATGCGATATGCCATAATAAACTTAAATTCATACAATTAACTTGTTATCAAATCTCTTTGAAACACTTCAATGTTGCACACAAACTGACAATATTGATTCAAGTTGTTCATGAGGAGCTTTTCAGGACTGGTTCAGAAAAATTGGCCTTTTGGTGTCTATTTCACACATGCTCTTCGCGTCTTCACTTAACAAATGTTAGCAATGCACCTTTCCACCTCTCTTGCTTCATACCTCTCTGGCTTCTCCTTGACTATGTTAATGTCATTCACCTCATCTGTTCATTGAGATAATAAGTTTCAGGTTACAAATAAAACCCCAAAGAAATGTTCTCCTGAATCTGCTACTGGAACCATAGGTGGTGATCTTATTGATAGTTGCATTAGAGGCATTCATGTAGGGCACAGATGGGTGACAGAATGATGAAGAATCAAGCTGAACAAATAAAACAGTTTGAGCAGTGAGTGCTGTGGGGGTAGGGTTGAAAGGGAGACAGGCTTTCCAATCAACAAAAATAATCTTCAGGCCATAAATAATTCTTGGTTTATCATTTTGACACCCCTATCTCTACAATTACAGTGCACAAGAACACACCATTTGGCAAACTGCTCTCATGGTGGCAAGAATCTGGGGCCCAGTCTGAAGAGGGGCCTTGACCCAAAATGTCACCTCTCCGTGTTGTCCAAAAATGCTGCCTGTCCCGCTGCGTTATTCTAGCATTTTGTCGTCTTTCAGAATCTGGTAAAAGTGTTTGCACGACTATGGAGAGTTGGTCTCAAAGAGCAAACTCTGCACTGTTTTATGATCATGGCACCAAGTGTTGCTCCTCACAATTAATGTGCTTCACTTAGAGTTTGCTAAGTGTTGTAAATTGATTAGACTATTTGATTTTAATTTAAAATCAGTCACCAATTTGCAGTTTTATTTTCCTGTGTAATTTAGCTGCACGGATTTGTTTATCACAGTGAAATGATTTCATTTTAAGGATGGGGGGGAGCATTCAGAGTTTGTAAAAAAAATAATTCATTGTAATGAAATGAAATAAACAATTAATTTCTCAGCAGATTTACACTCTAGGCCTATTATCAAATAACTTTGTTAAATAGAATATATTTTGGAGTGTAATGTGGAACCTACTCAGCTCAGCCATAGACAGTGTTATATATGAATGTGCATGATTTGGAGAAGTGGGGGCAGCATGGTGGCACAGCGAGAGTTGTCGTCTTAGTGCTAGAGACCCAGCTTCAATTCTGATTCTGGGTGCTGTCTGTATGGAGTTTGTATGTTCTCCTTGTGACCACGTGGCCTTCTCTAGACGCATCTTGCAGGGATGGATTTAATAACTAGATTATCAGTGAAAGCAATGCATTCAGTTTCATGTGCAGGATGGGATTATAATCTAACCTGTCCAGCTTTGCAGAACCTCATGATTGCTGAGTCTTCCTCCCCTCGTGACCATCATGAGAAATAACTTTTTTCTCATCTGGATGGCATGCAATTTGTGTTTAATGTTAAAATATTAGATTTGCCCATTTTACAATGTAATTAAACTTATGACATTTAGCTTTTCTGATCTTTGCTTGAGGGAAGTTATTAGGTCAAAATCATCTGTTCTTGAAACTCATTGTGAAACCATGATAGTTCTACTGCCATATATGGAAAAATAAAAACCGAGGCTACTTGCATTGACGTGTAAGTTGTGTTCTACACTAACTGTAATCTTAATGCTGTTATAGTTTTTTTGTAATCTTTCTATTTTAACTCTGTAGACAATGAAGTATAATTGTAGGGGGAGGGAATGTTTGATGCACAAATGTGGGTAAGTTGTGTTTTTCCCTCCCACTCTCCCATTCCCAGAAGCTTGGAGATTTATTATGCATTGGTTAATTGCCTCATTAAGGCACCCTGGCCAATTAATTGCGATTGTTCAACTCTGAAATATTTCATTATATCTCTGACATGTATATTTATATTTACCTTTTAAAATCTATTCCATTTTACTGCCTTTCTAAAATAAGCGCTGTCCTTTGTTTAAGGTGAAATTTAAAAACGTATTATTAGTTTAACAATCAAATTGCACTTCACTACAAGATTCCCTTGGATTCAGAACTAAAATGTGTGTTATGGATTTTCAAGCTCCCTGTTTCGAACCAAATTGTCAGAAAATGTTTTTAAGATTTGACTCGTAAGTTGTTTAGATCCTGTAAACAATTTAAGATTTGACTCTCTTAGATTGTTTCGATCCTGCAACAACAGAATGCAATTTTAATGGAGTTTTATGTCAGCATTTAAACTGAATCTTGAAGCTTATTTTCTGTGTAAATATTTAGTGGTCTGGAGAATGCTGTGAACTCACATGTTGCACTATTGTTACAGCTGTGTGGAGAGAGATGGCAGAGCAGGAGCCAACCGTGGAGCAGCTGGCAGCCATTGCCGCTGAGAATCAGGAAGAGGATTCTGCAGTGAGTTACAAACCACCAGCACAAAAAACTCTGCAGGAGATCGAGGAGCTGGACAAAGATGACGAGAGCCTCAGGAAGTACAAAGAGCTACTGCTGGGGAACCGTGATAAAGTTATTGGTAGGTCAAGCTGCTTTTGTTCAATTGAATTTCAACTGAGCTCTTATAATTTTATCCAGGTTATAGGTGTGGGCGGAACATCACTTGCTGGAACCTGTAGCGTGATTCTGTTCTTTCCTTCATATGCTTGTGCAGGTTCTTTTTAAATGCACCACACATTCCTTCAATGCTTCTCTGGTAGCAGGTTCTACATTCTTGCTGTTTATTTTTAGCTGAAGGCATTTCTCGTGCATTTCCTTACTAACAATCTTGTATTTCTGATCTCTGGTTATCCTCTTTCCAACGATTGAACGATTGATCTCTGTCTATACCTGCTGAATTCGTTCATCATTGTAAAGGCCTCTATTTAGTGACCTCTCTGGCCATAATTCCTCGAGACAAGAGACAGTCTGTCTAACCTTTACTGGTGTGCTTATCATCATCTGATATCATCATCGCAAAAAGACACAGATGATATACATTGACTCTGCACTTTTATATGATTTGATTATTTTCATGTGGCTTATAAAGTGCATTTTCAGATTTACAGCTGATCCTTGAGTAGCATTACACTCAGTCATTTATACTCTGTCATTTCCTCTCCCTCTTCCACCCTCCTCCAGCCCCCACCCCCACCACAATGCCTTTCATAGCTAGTTCTACGTGTTTTAAAAATCTTTGTTAACTGCAGGCAAATATGACCCTTCATTCATTTGAATTTATTATCTTATTGAGGTTTAGCAAATCATGAAAGGAATAGATCGGGTAAATGCACAGAGTCTCTTGCCCAGTAGCGGAATTGAGGACCAGAGGACATAGGTTCGAGGAGAAGGGGAAAAGATTTAACAGGAATTTGAGGGATAATGTTTTCACACAAAGGGTGGTGGGTGTATGGAACAAGCTGCCAGAGGAGGTAGTTGAGGCAGGGACTATCCCAACATTTAAGAAACAGTTAGGTGCATGGATAAGACAGGTTTGGAGGGATGTGGACCAAACCCGGGCAGGTGGTACTAGTGTAGCTGGGACATGTGGGCCAGTTGGGCCAAAGGGCCATTTTCCATGCTGTATCACTCTATGACTCTAATTTTTTCAAAGAGTGAAAGCGTGTCAACACGAACCATCACCTATCCATGTCTTTCTGACATGCTGCCTGACCCGCTGAGTTACTCCAGCACTTTGTGCCTCAGGCCTGGGCTACAGTGTCTCTTGAATGTAGGGCACCATTAACTATTAATGGGATGTCATGCTGAACATGTGTGGGAAGGCAGAATAATTGATTGAGTGTAACGCTGTGACTCAAAAAATGCACTTTATAGCCAAGCATAAAAATAATCAAATCATGCACTGAAAAGACATAGATATAACATAGATCTTTACTTTGCATTATTACTTTATTGTCATTGTAGTGCTGCATACAACAAAAATCCAGGCGCATGTACAATAAAATAACAGCAAAAAAGTGAGAAAAATAAAAATTGTTCATACATTCACATGCACATACTGTGACACATACACACAGATTCACACACGCATACACATTATGCCTACGTATAACCATATAATATAACCATATAACAATTACAGCACGGAAACAGGCCCTCTCGGCCCTCCCAGTCCGTGCCGACCATTTGTTTTCCCCTAGTCCCATCTACCTGCACTCAGACCACACCCCTCCATTCCCTTCATGTCCATATACCTTTCCACTTTACTCTTAAATGTTAAAATCGATCCTGCCTCCACCACTTCTGCTGGAAGCTCATTCCACACAGCCACCACCCTCTGAGTAAAGAAGTTCCCCCTCACGTTACCCCTAAACTTCTGTCCCTTAATTCTCATGTCATGCCCTCTTGTTTGAATCTTCCCTACCCTCAATGGGAAAAATGTATCCACGTTAACTCTGTCTATCCCTTTCATCATTTTAAAGACCTCAATCAAGTCCCCCCTTAACCTTCTGCGCTCCAAAGAATAAAGACCTAACTTGTTCAACCTTTCTCTGTAACATAGTTGCTGGAACCCTGGCAACATTCTAGTAAATCTCCTCTGTACTCTCTATTTTGTTGACATCCTTCCATAACTAGGCGACCAAAATAGTATACCATACTCCAGAATTGGTCTTACCAATGCCTTGTACAATTTTAACATTACTTCCCTACTCCTATATTCAATGCTCTGATTTATAAAGGCCAGCACACCAAAGGCTTTCTTTACCACCCTATCTACATGCGATTCCACCTTCAGGGAACTATGCACAGTTATTCCTAGATCCCTCTGTTCCACAGCATTCCTCAATTCCCTACCATTTACCATGTACGTCCTATTTTGATTTGTCCTGCCAAGATGTAGCACTTCACACTTAACAGCATTAAACTCCATCTGCCATCTTTCAGCCCACTTTTCCAAATGGCCCAAATCTCTCTGTAGACTTTGAAAATCTACTTCATTATCCACAACACCACCTATCTTAGTATCATCTGCATACTTACTTATCCAATTTTCCACCCCATCATCCAGATCATTGATGTACATGACAAACAACAGTGGACCCAACACAGATCCCTGAGGCACGCCACTGGTCACCGGCTTCCAACCTGACAAACAGCCATCCACCATTGCCACCAATGGGTGACATATCCCATTCAGCCACTGTTGAATCCATCTTGTTACTCCGCCATTAACACCCAAAGATTGAACCTTCTTAACCAACCTTCCATGGGGAACCTTGTCAAAGGCCTTACTGAAATCCATATAGACAACATCCACTGCTTTACCCTCATCAATTTCCCTAGTTACCGCTTCAAAAAATTCAAGAAGGTTTGTCAAACATGACTTTCCAGGCACAAATCCATGTTGACTATTCCTGATCAGACCCTGTTTATCCAGATGCTTATACATATTATCTCTAAGTATCCTTTCCATTAATTTGCCCACCACTGATGTCAAACTAATAGGTCTATAATTGCTAGGTTTATTCTTTGAACCCTTTATAAACAATGGAACAACATGCGCAGTACGCCAATCCTCCGGTACTATTCCCGTTTCTAATGACATTTGAAATATTTCTGTCATAGCTCCTGCTATTTCTACACTAACTTCCCTCAATGTCCTAGGGAATATCCTGTCAGGACCTGGAGACTTATCCACTTTTATATTTTTCAAAAGTGTCAGTACTTCCTCCTCTTTGAATCTCATAGTTTCCATAGCTACTCTTTCCCCTTAACTCACAGAGTTCAATATCCTTCTCCTTGGTGAATACCGAAGAAAAGAAATTGTTCAATATCTCCCCCATCTCTTTTGGCTCTGCAGATAGCTGTCCATTCTGGTTCTCTAATGGTCCGATTTTATCCCTCGTTATCCTTTTGCTATTAATATAGCTGTAGAAACCCTTTGGGTTTACTTTCACCTTTCTTGCCAAAGCAACCTCATATCTTCTTTTAGCCTTCCTAATTTCTTTCTTAAGATTCTTTTTACATTCTTTATACTCCTCTAGTACCTCATTTACTCCATGCCTCCTATAATTATTGTAGATATCTCTCTTTTTTCGAAACAAGTGTCCGATTTCCCTTGAAAACCATGGCTCTTTCCAATTTTTACTATTTCCTTTCAACCTAACAGGGACATAAAGATTCTGTACTCTTACAATTTCCCCTTTAAATGTCCTCCATTTCTCTTCTACATCCTTCCCATGAAACAAAGTGTCCCAATTCACTCCTTTAAAATCCTTACGCATTCCCTCAAAGTTAGCCTTTCTCCAATCAAAAATCTCCACCCTAGGTCCAGTTCTGACTCTCTCCATAATTATATTGAAACTAATGGTGTTGTGATCACTAGTCCCGAAGTGCTCACCAACACATACCTCCGTCACCTGACCTGCCTCATTTCCTAACAGGAGGTCCAGCACTGCCCCTTCTCTGGTCGATACCTCTATGTACTGCTGCAAAAAACTATCCTGCACACATTTTACAAACTCCAGCCCATTTACAGAATGTGTTTCCCAGTCTATTTTTGGAAAATTGAAATCTCCCACAATCACTACCTTGTGCTTACTACTAATATCTGCTATCTCCTTACATATTTGCTCTTCCAATTCTCGCTCCCCATTTGGCGGTCTATAATACACCCCTAAAAGTGTTGCTACACCGTTCCCACTTCTCAGTTCCACCCAAATAGCCTCCCTAGACGAGCCCTCTAATCTATCCTGCCAAAGCACTGCTGTAATATCTTCTCTGACAAGCAATGCAACACCTCCCCCTCTGGTCCCTCCAATTCTATCACACCTGAAGCAAGGAAATCCTGGAATATTTAGTTTCCAATCACAGCCCTCCTGCAACCATGTTTCACTGATTGCCACAACATCATATTTCCAGGTGTCAATCCAGGCTCTAAGTTCATCCACCTTACTTACAATGCTCCTAGCATTAAAATATACACATTTTAGAAACCCACCATCCCTTATTCTCTGTCTATTATCTTTTTCATCTTTCTCGCCTACATTTTGGATCCGAGTGCTTCCCTTCTCTGCCTCTTGCCCCACACCCTGACCCCTAGCCCCCTCTACCCGAGTCCCTCCCCCCAGTCTTTCTAGTTTAAAGTCTCCCCAGTAGCCTTTGCAAATCTCCCTGCCAGGATATTGGTCCCCCTCGGGTTCAAGTGCAACCCGTCCTTTGTGTACAGATCATGCCTTCCCCAAAAGAGGTCCCAGTGATCAAGGAACTTGAATCCCTGCCCACTGCACCAGTCCCTCAACCACACATTTATCCTCCACCTCATTTCATTCCTACTCTCACTGTCACGCGGCACAGGCAGAGATGCCAAGTGTCCCGGATTCGCCGTATTTTATCCCGGCGAAATAACCTTTTTACGGTGTTCCGGCAGTCAAACATGCTGTTACGGAACACCGCCGCGCCGGTGTTCCTCCCGTGGTGAACGCCGGCGCCATGTGTCCCCGGTTTGCCGGCCCGCGCGATCAGCGGCACTTTGCCGGGCCCTAGTGTCCGCGCCTGCGCAGTTGGGGAGGGTTGCCGGGCCCCAGTGGCCGCGCGTGCGCAGTGGGTGAGGGTTGCCGGGCCCCAGTGGCCGCGCGTGCGCAGTGGGGGAGGGTTGCCGGGCCCTAGTGGCCGCGCGTGCGCAGTGGGGGAGGGTTGCCGGGCCCTAGTGGCCGCGCGTGCGCAGTGGGGGAGGGTTGCCGGGCCCTAGTGGCCGCGCGTGCGCAGTGGGGGAGGGTTGCCAGGCCTGGCGCCATTTCGAGCCACGCCACGCCCGACCCAGAGCCCGGGCGGCGCCGGCCCGCCAGTGGGCCGCTCGCGGCAGCCCCATCACCGGGCCTCCCCCCCACCCCCACCCAGTGCGCATGCGCAGACCCGCCGGCAACCTTGCCAAGTGCGCATGTGCCGCACCCGCCCGCCGGCAGCCCGCTGATCTGCACCAGTGCGCAGGCGCATAGCCGCCGGCAACAACCCCAAGTGAGTATGTTACGGAGAGAAATGCATTTAACCCCATTTGTTACGGACAAATGGGTTGAATGTTACTGTGAACTAAATTTAGGGTTGGCATCTCTGCACAGGCAGTAATCCTGAAATCGTTACCCTTTTGGTCATTCTCCTTAACTTTCCCCCCAACTCCCTAAATTCTCCCTTCAGGACCTCGTCACTTTTTCTGCCTATGTCATTGGTACCTATGTGTACCACAACATCAGGCTCCTCTCCCTCCCTTATCAGAATCTTTTGGACACGTTCTGACACATGCGAGACCCTGGCACCAGGGAGGCAAACTACCACCCGGGTCTCCCGACTGCGTCCACAGAATCGCCTATCCGACCCACTAACTATAGAGTCCCCTATTACAATTGCCCTCCTCTTTTTGCTACCCTTCTGAGCATCAGGGCCGGTCTCTGTGCCGGAGGCCCGGCCGCTGTTGCTGCCCCCAGCTAGGCTGTCCCCTCCAATCGTACTCAAACCCGAGTACCTATTTTCCAGGTGCACGGTCATAGGGGTACTCTCTAGCCCCTGCCTCTGCCCCTTGCCCTTCCTAACTGTGACCCATTTGTCTGCCTCCTGTGGTTTGGGAGTAACTACCTCCCTGTAGCTCCTCTCTATTACCTCCTCACTCTCCCTGACCAGACGGAGGTCATCGAGCTGCTGCTCCAGGTTCCTAACACAGTCCTTTAGGAGCCCTATCTCAACACACCTGGCGCAGATGTGGATGTCTGGAGGGCTATCAGATTCCCTGACCTCCCACATCTGACATCCAGAACAGTACACTGCCCTTGCCTTCATACTCCCCCCCTTACACAGGATACAATAGCAACACAATACAAAGTACACAACAAACTGCTGGGATCTGACTGCCAATCAACTGCTTTCCCTAGTCCACTTCCCACCAATCAGCTGCTTTCCCTAGTCCACTTCCCACCAATCAGCGGCTTCCTCAAAAAAAACACAAAAAAACCCACTTCTCCAAATGGAATGTTATGGATTTTGGTAAGCCTCTGAAAAAACAAGCCCCGCGCTTGATTTTAAACCTTACCAGTCGGGAGTCGCTCCTCCCCCTCCTCCTCTTCTTCCAACGGCTCCTGTGGGCCTCTGAAAAAACAAGCCCCGCGCTTGGTTTTAAACCTTACCGGTCGGGTGTCGCTCCTCCCCCTCCTCCTCTTCTTCCAACGGCTCCTGTGGGCCTCATCATGAGATATGCACCCACATCAGAAAATAAGATATTGCACTCTAGAAGGTCATTGTCGGAGTATAAGATATTGCACAGAATAGTATTAAAAAATAAATATTATAAATGAATATATCAGTATTGCAGAAAGGTAGGTATTCTAGAGTATAAATATTGACTATGGGGGGGGAGGGGTGCTTTTAGTGCAGAGTTCAGTGTGGTGATGGCCTTAGGGTAGAAACTGTTTGTTGGTCTTGTGGTGTGCGCTTTGATGGACCAGTAGTGCTTTCCTGAGGGTAGAAAGGCAAACCTGGTGGGAGGGGTGAGATGCCTTAGGATGCAGGATGCCTTCCGCAGGCAACGGGAGCTATTCAGTGCTTCTTAAACTGGTGAATGGTTCACACAAGGGTGAATGACTTAATTTATTCAGATATTATACACAAGGGAGAATGAGATGAAAATTACCAAAAAACATAAGAAAATGTAGTTGAGGGTGAATGAAATTTTGTGATAAAGACTCAAGGGCGAATGACACTGAAATAGTTTAAGAAGCACTGCTATAGATGTCTTCCAGGGCAGGCAGATGTGTGTCGGTGATCTTCTAGGCTGTGTTGCAGAGCCTTCTTGTCAGCCATAGAGCTGTTGCCATACCACACCAGGCTACCAAGGATGGAGAACAGTCTTAATAATCATCTTGGTAATGTCCAGAGCCGTCTGTACTTTCTGAGGCGGCTCTGCTCGTTCAATGTCTGCAGTAAGATGCTGCAGATGTTCTATCAATCGGTGGTGGTCAGCACCATCTTCTTCGCTGTCATGTGTTGAGGCAGCAGGGCCAAGGCTGCGGACACCAACAGTTTTAACAAGCTCATCAGGAAGGCTGGCTCCGTCCTGGGGGTGGAGTTAAATTCATTGGAGGGGAGGATGCTCCTCAAACTGCGGGAGCATCCTGGACATTACAGCTCACCCCATCCATGACACACTGGTCAACCTGAGGAGTACCTTCAGCAAAGGACTGTTCCACCATGATGCAGCACAGAACGCCATGGGAGATCTTTTTTCCCCGTGGCTATCAAACTGTACAACTCCTCCCCCTTCTGTCGTGGGGTAGACCCCAATCCTGGACTTTCCACTCGTCACTTTAATTTCATGTATCGTGTTGTGTTTTATGACTGTTGGCAGACCAATTTCACTCCTGGGATAAATAAAGTTCTATCATATAATGTGGGGTGGGTTTTATCACGTCAATATCAAGGTAAATGTCTCTGATTGGATCTTTTGTGTTGTATAAAAAACAACTTTGTTTCAGTTTGCCACTGATTCTTATTCCAGCTAATGTTTTTTGTACAATTAAGCATGATTCCATAACTGGTGATGATGTAAAATGATTTGCATTGTACCATCTGCAAGTGTCATTTATGCTACGTCTCTCTTTCAAATCTCGTTTGGCAAAGATTGGAGTCCATTTTGAATTGCCTTGAGGCATTTTTCTGCTTTTTAGAAGCTGGTTAAAAATAGTTTTGTGTATTTCACAAAATGGTGTGCGATTTAATCTTGAGTTGATTCGGTTCAAGATGAACGTGAGTGTAATAAAGATCGACATGTCTTGCCCCCCATATGATTCTAACCAAATAAAGCATACTTGAGGGAGATTTTTCCCTGGAGAACAATCTGGTTGCTATGAATCTGAGAGTCAGCTGCCAAAACAGCTCATAAATATCACGTGTCAAGTGAACAAGACTTGTTGGGCTCTGGATCCATTTCATGTGGAGGGAAAGGAGTTAAAATGACCAGCTGAGCTCACTGATCACTGCCCTGGTCTGTGATGGAAATAGGTCAGTACAAATGCCGAGAAAAACAAGCTGGGTGGACTTAGTTCATTTTAGTTGAGAGATAAAGGAAACGGACCCGTCGGCCCACCTAGTCGATGCAGACCATCAATCGCTCACTCGCACTAGTTCTATGTTACCTGCTTTCACAATTGCTCCCAACACACTCGGGGCAATTTACAGGAGCCAAGTAACCTGCAAACCCGCACATCTTTGGGATGTGGGATTTATGGAATTCCCTGCCACAGAGGGCAGTGGAGGCCAAATCACTGGATGGATTTAAGAGAGGGTTAGATAGAGCTCTAGGGGCTAGTGGAATCAAGGGGTATGGGGAGAAGGCAGGTACGGGTTATTGATAGGGGACGATCAGCCATGATCACAATGAATGGTGGTGCTGGCTCAAAAGGCCGAATGGCCTCCTCCTGCACCTATTTTCTTTGTATGAAACCCACGCAGTCACAGGATGAACATGCAAACTCCACACAGGCAACTCCCAAGGTCGAGATCAAACCCAGGTCCCTGGCGCTGTGAGGCAGCGGCATTGTTTCGCCCAACTCTTTGTTTCAGTTTGCCACTGTGTTTTGTCTCCACTATCTCCCCCTTTATGGTTCAGTAGGCTTTTAAAGTCAAAAGGAAATGAAGTACATTTGCACAAACCAGCATCTGCAGTTCCTTCCTACACATAAAATCTAAAGTTCCCAGCGAATAACTCCAACCCCATCTCGCCATGTTCCGTTGTAATACCATATTACCAAACATTACCACTGTTCAGGAATCCAGTATATTATTGTGGAATATAAAATACATTGCAGGTTTAGACATTGCAGATTTGATAGATTCAGAAGACAGCACTGTTTATCAGAGCTCAGAACATTAGGAGTTCCAGTCAGGGTGGAAATTTAAATGTATTTAAAAGGTACTTTGATGAAGCTTTTTCCACCATAAATTTATGAACAATCAGATGTAGTTTTTTTTTAATGTAGATCAATATGGCATTTTTATTTCTAATGGGCAGTTTTTCTGGCTTGTCAGTAATTAATATCTCTAAAGCCAGGATCTATTGACCACCTTTCATCGGTTTTAAGGCAGTCAGCGGCTTTTTGCATTTTGGGAAGTGAAATTACTCGAGGTGATCTGGGTTTCAGGAGTGTTTCAAAGATGGGATGATAAAATGACACTTAACAGGAATCAACAACAAAAAAAATGGAATAAAGGTTGAAGTTGCAATGTAGGTGGGGGAGAATGGCTGGGTCAGTGAAAGGTTGGGGCCAGGTTGCTGTGGCAATAAGGTGCAGTCAGACGTAATGGCGGCAGTTAGTGATAAAACAGAACAAGGTGTGTAAAATATTGTGAAATACAGGGCTGTCAGATTGCCCAGTCAGTCTATACTGATGGAGCGAGAACAGCCAGTATCACACATAGACACAAAAATGCTGCCAAAAATGGGCGACGTTTCCGGTCGGACCCCTTCTTCAGAGTCTGAATAAGGGTTGCGACCCAAAATATTACCTGTTCTTTTTCTGGAGTGTTGAAATTATGGAATGCTGGAGTGATTTAGCTGGTCAGGCTGCGTCTCTGGAGAAAAAGAATAGGTGACGTCTGAAGAAGTGTTCCAGTCCAGAACGTTGCCTATATTTCTCCAGAGATGCTACCTGACCTGCTGAGTTGCTCCACCATTTTGTCTATCTTTGGTATGAACCACAAAGATAAAGTGCTGGGGGAACCACGGGCCAGGCAGCATCTGGGGAGGGAATGGACAGGTTATGTTTTGTATGTATATTTCTTTAGTTTGGTTGTTGGACTGGATAAGGTGCCAGACGTTGCTTTTCAGAGATTCTCCCTCACTCAAACCAAATTCCTTTCCCAAAGCAGTAGAGTTGCTGCCTTCCAGCGCCAGAGACTCGGGTTCGATCCTGACCACGGTTGCTGTCTGCATAGAGATTGTACGTTCACCTGTCACCGCATGGGTTATCTCTGGGTGCTCTGGTTTCCTCCCACACTCCAAGACGTGCAGGTTTGTAGGTTAATTGGCTTCTGTAGATTGTAAAGTTGTCCCTAGTATGGGATAGTGCTAGTGAACAGGATGCTTGCTGATCCACGTGGACTCAGTGGGCCAAAGGGCCGGTTTCCGTTGTAGCTGGTCTAAAGTCAGTCTGCCATATGATTGTTACACTCATAATCTACTTGGTGTTTTATACTCTTCACTAAAAATTAGGATCAAACCTTTACATCTCCACTTTGAAAGCTCCTTAAGAGCTTTTATGCAGATGGGTTAGGACATTCAAGCTGAGTATCCTTGTAATACAATTGTGGGTCATTTGTCAGATGACTATTGTTACAGCTGTGGTCCATGTCTCTTAGTCGCTGAATTTTTAGCTTGTAAATGCTTGACGTATGCCTTCTTTTTTTAAATTCAAAGAGCAACTGTGTTTGGATTTTTAAGGAATGCAATGTTATGTTTGAAGATGAATCGCTAAATACAAGTTGAATCTTGAATATTATCGGTCAGGCGACTCCCAATGGTTCAAGATCAGAATGCTTTGATCTCAACACCCATGAGAATACGACACTTCAGAGTTCACCAATGTCAACTGGACATTTGGTGATTTTAATTAACCATGTTGTCTAGAGACACCAGGTTTGGAAAGCAGTTTCTTATTACATTTTTTTGTTTACTTGCAGATCCTAAAGCTCCAAATGTTCAAGTGATCCGTTTATCATTGATGTGTGCATCTGCACCTCATCCCTTAGTTCTGGATTTAACAGGTGAGTCAAACACCCTACATAACATTTAATGTGCAGAACAGTGCATGTGCAAACCTCAAAACAATGCACAATATGTTCAGTTGCAGCTTTATCTGTGGTGGCACGGTGGCGCAGTGGTAATGATGCTGCCTTACAGTGCCAGAGACCCGGGTTCGTTCCTGACTACATTTCTGGAGAAAAAGGAAAGGTGATGTTTCGGGTCGGGACCCTTCTTCATACTGCAGAGGGGTCCTGATCCGAAACGTCGCCTACCCTTTTTCACCAGGGATGCTGCCTGACCCACTGAAGTATTCCAGCACTTTGTATCTACCTTTGGATCACCCGTTCGCACTAGTTCCATGTGATTCCACTGGGGGCAATTTACAGATCGCACGTCTTTAGGGTATGGGAGGAAACCAGAGCATTTCATAGGCTGATGGCCAGACGGGAGAGATTGAAGAGGGACGTCAGAAGCAACATTTTCACTAGGTAGTTCATTTTTATAATGAGCTGCCTGGAGAATCTTTAGAAGCGGGTACAATTATGACTTTCAAAAGACATTTGGACAGATATATGGATGAGGGATATGAGCCAAGTGCAGGCAAATGGAAACATAGAAACATAGAAAATAGGTGCAGGAGGAGGCTCTTCGAGCCAGCACCGCCATTCATTGTGATCATGGCTGATCGTCCGCTATCAATAACCCGTGCCTGCCTTCACCCCATATCATATAACCATATAACAATTACAGCACGGAAACAGGCCCTCTCGGCCCTTCCAGTCCGTGCCGACCATTTGTTTTCCCCTAGTCCCATCTACCTGCACTCAGACCATACCCCTCCATTCCCTTCACGTCCATATACCTATCCACTTTACTCTTAAATGTTAAAATCGATCCTGCCTCCACCACTTCTGCTGGAAGCTCATTCCACACAGCCACCACCCTCTGAGTAAAGAAGTTCCCCCTCCTTTGACTCCACTAGCCCCTAGAGCTCCATCCAACTTTCTCTTAAATCCATCCAGTGATTTGGCCTCCACTGCCCTCTGTGGCAGGGAATTCCATAAATTGACAACTCTCTGGGTAAAAGGTTTTTTTTTCTCACCTCAGTCTTAAATGACCTCCCCTTTCTGGCCCAGCATGTCTATTTGGCCAGCTTGGATAAGGTGGGCCGAAGGGATGTGGGAGGAAACCGGAGGAGACCCATGCAGTCACAGGGAGAGCGTAGAAAAACTACACACACGCACAGACGCGCGCGCACACACACACAAACAAACAAACCCGGGTCACCGGCGCTGTGCGGCACTTTAACAACTTTCTAAAGTACTGCTTGATTTCTGGCACACTTTAAAATGCTTTTGGATATTCCTGTGCGTCCAAAGGCGTGTTTAGCCGAATGTCCCAACTAGTGTATAACACAACTATGATGGAGGTCCATCAGTATTTCTTGGTCTGAGTTTAACCAACTGTCTTTATTTTCAGGTGACCTTGACAACTTTAAAAAGGATCCTTTTGTACTGAAAGAGGGTGTTGAATACAAGATAAAAATTAGCTTCAAGGTTTGTTTCCGTTTTTAGAAATATCTTACTGAAATTTGTGAATATACAGTAAACCCTCATTGTAACAGACCATGGGGTCCATTATTGTCGATTGTCCGCTATAACTGAGTAAATGATTTGCTCTAACCACGGTCACGTTGTGAAACACTGTTATTTTCTAATATAAAAACAGCTAAAAATGTATTTTGTTACTGCAAGCTAAAGATACTAAAGGTTGTTTGTTACATTGTTTCATTGATCATTAAGTGTGGATCCAAGCAATTGTCACATTCAATGCCCTGTCACTTTCGATAGCTCCGCAATGTACAGTGGCTTGCAAAAGTTTTCATACCCCTTGAACATTTCCACATTTTATCACGTTACAACCACAAACATAAATGTATTTTATTGGGATTTTATGTGATATACCATCACAAAGTGGTGCATAATTGTGAAGTGGAAGGAAAATGATACATGGTTTCCAAATTTTATTACAAATAAAAAACTGAAAAGTGTGGCGTGCAAAAGTATTCAGCCCCCCTGAGTCAATACTTTGTAGAACCACCTTTCGCTGCAATTACAGCTGCAAGTCTTTTGGGGTATGTCTCTACCAGCTTTGCACATCTAGAGACTGAAATTTTTGCCCATTCTTCTTTGCAAAATAGCTCGAGCTCAGTCAGATTGGATGGAGAGCGTCTGTGAACAGCAATTTTCAAGTCTTGCCAGAGATTCTCAATTGGATTGAGGTCTGGACTTTGACTGGGCCATTCTAACACATGAATATGCTTTGATCTAAACCATTCCATTGTAGCTCTGGCTGTATGTTTAGGGTTGTTGTCCTGCTGGAAGGTGAACCTCCGCCCCAGTCTCAAGTCTTTTGCAGACTCTAACAGGTTTTCTTCCAAGATTGCCCTGTAATTGACTCCATCCATCTTCCCATCAACTCTGACTAGCTTCCCTGTCCCTGCTGAAGAAAAGCATCCCCACAGCATGATGCTGCTACCACCATGTTTCACAGTGGGGATGGTGTGTTCAAGGTGATGTGCAGTGTTAGTTTTCCGCCACACATAGCGTTTTGCATTTAGGCCAAAAACTTCAATTTTGGTCTCATCAGACCAGAGAACCTTCCTCCATATGTTTGTTGTGTCCCCCACATGGCTTGTGGCAAACTGCAAACGGGACCTCTTATGGCTTTGTTTCAATAATGGCTTTCTTCTTGCCACTCTTCCATAAAGACCCGATTTGTGGAGTGCACGACTAATAGTTGTCCTGTGGACAGATTCTCCCACCTGAGCTGTGGATCTCTTTAGCTTCTCCAGAGTTACCATGAGCCTCTTGGCTGCTTCTCTGATCAATGCTCTCCTTGCCCGGCCTGTCAGTTTAGGTGGACGGCCATGTCTTGGTAGGTTTGCAGTTGTGCCATACTCTTTCCATTTTCGGATGATGGATTGAACAGTGCTCCGTGAGATGTTCAAAGCTTTGGATATTTTTTTATAACCTAACCCTGCTTTAAACTTCTCCACAACTTTATACCTGACCTGTCTGGTATGTTCCTTGGGCTTCATGATGCTGTTTGTTCACTAATGTTCTCTAACAAACCTCTGAGGCCTTCACAGAACAGTTGTATTTATACTGAGATTAGATTACACACAAGTGGACTCTATTTACTAATTAGGTGACTTCTGAAGGCAATTGGTTGCACTGGATTTTATTTAGGTGTATCAGAGTAAAGGGGGCTGAATACTTTTGCACGCCACACTTTTCAGTTTTTTATTTGTAAAAAAATTTGAAAACCATGTATCATTTTCCTTCCAATTCACAATTATGAGCCACTTTGTGTTGGTCTATCACATAAAATCCCAATAAAATGCATTTACGTTTGTGGTTGAAAATGTGGAAAAGTTACAGTGGCTTTGCAAGAATTCGGAAGAAGGGTCTCGACCCGAAACGTCATCTATTCCCTTCTGTCCATAGATGCTGCCTGTCCTGCTGAGTTACTCCCGCATTTTGTGTCTATCTTCGGTGCAACCAATTGCCTTTGGTGTATTTCCTTGCATAGGAAATAATTTGTGGAGGCCAATTCACTGGATGAATTTAAATCAATTAATTTAAATTAAAAGTGGAATCAAGGGATAGGGGGAGAAGGCAGGCACGGGTTTCTGATTGTGGATGATCAGCCATGATTACAATGAATGGCGGTGCTGGCTCGAAGAGCCAAATGGTCTCCTGCACCTATTTTCTATGTTTAACTGCAGATGTTGGTGTAAATCGAAGGTGGACATAATGCTGAAGTAACTCAGCGGAACAAGCAGCATCTCTGGAGAGAAGGAATGGGTGAGGTTTCAAGTCGAGAAACCATCAGTCTGAAGAAGGGTCTCAACCTGAAACGTCACCCATTCCTTCTCTCCAGAGATGCTGCTGGTCCCTCTGAGTTACTCCAGCATTTTGTGTCTACCTGCAGTCCGCTATAACCGAAACCCATTATAACATGGTCTGTAATAACAAGGGTTTACTGACATTAACATACTTGGTTTCCAGCATTCAAGCAATCCCCGTTGCCTTATCCTACTTACATCATTCTGGCTGCTCGAAATAGCACAGGGACAACTACAATTGTGGGAGCCATTATGCACGCAGTTCTTTGGATGTATTAATGAGCTCTGGCATATCATCAAGCATTGTGTTTGTGGAACTACATCCACTTCATTTGAACAATGTTTAGACTTTGGAAGAATGACAGTTTGGTTCTAATTTTAGACTTTTGTGTCAGTATCTCATTCCTGTATTGTATGAAAGGGAAAATCTCAGGCTGGGAAAACTGGTAGAAAAGACAGAGTAATCCAGTGGGGGAAATTAGGAAGTTGGCAAATTAAAATGAAACTAACAGCTTTGTTGTAGCTACAAAGATTATTGTAATATCTACAAGTCACACCCATGTAGACTGAAGCGGCTACTGCGCCTGTGGTTGTATGGGTTGGTAACACACCAAAGTGGAGTAAAACACAATGTTTGAGGAACTCAGTGGGTCGGGCAGAATCTACGACAGGTGAAGTTTTGGATCATTCCATCCACAGATGCTGCCTGACCACCCACCCGCCCCCTGCAGAATTCCTCCAACACTATGTAGTACTCGGGATTCTAGCGTCTGCAGTTTCTTGTCTCCGTTTGGCAGTCATGGATACCTGTTCTTTGTGGCTTCATTTATTTCCGCTGACTGCAGCCAGTTTGCACCTTGTAAGTTGTGACCTGACTTTCTCACAGGCCAACAATAACTCAGAGGTGCTGTTGCAAAAAACAGCAAATTCTAGTGAACAGGTGAATGGCAGACGAGGATCTTCAGATGCTGGTCTTCAAGTGAAGACACAAAACGCCCCAATATGGATCAACATGGTCTACAACTAAACTTGGAGTAGGCGTGAAAGCCGAACGCTTGCACATGATGGTGCAAGGTTAATGTGTGAGCATAGAGTGTATGTAAGTGGGAAGATAAACATGTGAGAGTGGGATGTATCACACGCACATGTGCCGGTAACAGGCACGAACATGCAGAAATATGGAACTGCAGGTGCTGGTTTGCACAAAGGGACACAGTGCCGGCGTAACTTTGGAGCGGGTCATGCAGCATCTCTGGAGAACATGGATCGGTGATTGTTTTTTGAGGCAGGACCCTTCTTCAGACTGGTGGAGAAGGGGGGTGGGTCAAAGCTGGAAGTGGTGGGGGCCGGACAAAGCCTGGCAAGTGATAGGTGAATACAGAGGAGAAAGGTTTGACAAAGGCCAGGGATGAAAAGACAAAAAGTGTGAGATAAGGATAGAAAAGGTACAAATTGTGAATCCAGGGGAAGGAATATGGGGGGAAGAGGAGAAATGGATGCCCATCCAGGTGGGGCACTGGGAAAGAAAGCAAGGGTTTGTAGGTTAGTTACCTACAATGGAGAATTCAATGCTTGTACCATTAGTTTGTAAGATACCCAATTTTCAAGCAAGACCTCAACCTTGCGGAGAGAGAGATGACTTGAAATACATTCTTGTATCCACTGTAGACAAAGTGCTGGAGAAGCTTAGCAAGTGAGGCAGCATATGTGGAGAGAAGGAAATAGGCAACGTTTCGGGCCGAAACCCTTCTTCAGACTTGTATCCACTGTGCCAGGTGTACAGTTTTAAAATTGTGGATCTTTTTCCTTGTGTGCAATGCAACTTCATGCCGGTAGGAAATGCACAGTGAGGTAGACAGTTAAATGCAGATGTATATTCTGAGAACTGCAAGTGATTAGCCATCCAATCTAATTTCAACCTCTCTATTTCTCCAGGTTAACAAAGAAATAGTTTCTGGGCTGAAATATATTCAGACAACGAGTAGGAGATCTATAAAAAGTGAGTACATGGGGCGCAAATGTGTTATGTGATCTCAATCTAGCCTGTCCAATACGTCGTGAGAACCTTTACAGTTGCAAATTCCTTGTACTCTTTTTGTCCTTTTGACACCAACAAACAGGTCAGATGCTTCTCAGTGAAGTATTTGTTTTAAGACAAAGGTTTCGTAAGACAAGTTTAGAGATACAGCATGGAAATATGCCCTTCCGCCCACAGGGTCCATGCTGACCATCAGTCACCCGCAATGTTATCCTACACACTTGGGGAAATTTATAGAAGCCTATAAACTTACACGTCTTTGGAGTGTGGGTGGAAACCGTAGCACCCGGAGGAATCCCACGCTGTCACAGGGAGAAAGTACAAACTCCCTACAGGCAGCACCCATTGTCAGGGTCTAGCCCGGGTCTCTGGCGCTGTGAGGCAGCAACTCTACCACTGCGCCACCGTGGTTGAGTTTAATATCTACAGGAGTCAGTAGAGGGTGGTGCAAACTTCAATACAGTATAGCCTGCTGCCAACCATCCTGACCTCAGTTGCAAGTTAGCGTTTTAAAACTTTTATATGAAATATTTCTCGTTCTGTTGGGTCAAAAGATTTTGTAATCGCCCCTGACTAAAAAGGAAAAATCATGCTATATCTGGGTCATATTAAGTAATCGGAATAGAGGTGGTCCATTTCACCCATCGAGTCTACTCCTAGTTACCGTGCCCTCCGTGATGTTTGGGACAAAGACCCATCATTTATTTATTTGCCTCTGTACTCCACAATTTCAGATGTGTACTGGAAAAAAAAATCCCATGTGGTTAAAGTGCACATTGTCAGATTTTAATAAAGGCCATTTTTAAACATTTTGGTTTCTCCATGTAGAAATTGCAGCTGTGTTTAGCATTTCAGGGCGCCATCATGTTTGGGACACAGCAATGATATGTAAATGAAAGTAGTCATGTTTAGTATTTTGTTGCATATCCTTTGCATGCAATGACTGCTTGCAGTCTGTGATTCATGGATATCACCAGTTGCTGGGTGTCTTCTCTGGTGATGCTCTGCCAGGCCTGTATTGCAGCCATCTTTAGCTTATGCCTCTTTGGTGGCTAGTCCCCTTCAGTTTTCTCTTCAGCATATACAAGGCATGCTCAATTGGGTTCAGATTGGGTGATTGACGGCCACTCAAGAATTGACCATTTTTTAGCTTTGCAAAACTCCTTTGTTGCTTTAGCAGTATGTTTGGGATCATTGCCTTGCTGTAGAATGAACTGCCAGCCATTGACTTTTGAGGCATTTGTTTGAACTTGAGCAGATAGGATGTGTCTATACACTTCAAAATTATGCTACTACCATCAGCAGTTGTATCATCAATGAAGATAAGTGAGCCAGTGCCTTCAGTAGCCATACATGCCCAGGCCATAACACCCCCACCACCGTGTTTCACAGATGAGGTGGTATGCTTTGGATCTTGGGCAGTTCCTTCTCTCCTCCATACTTTGCTCTTGCCATCACTCTGATATAAGTTAATCTTCGTCTCATCTGTTCACAAGACCTTTTTTCCAGAACTGTGGTTGCTCTTTTAAGTACTTCTTGGCAAACTGTACCCTGGTCATCCTATTTTTGCAGCTAACCAGTGGTTTGCATCTTGCAGTGTAGCCTCTGTATTTCTGTTCATAAAATCTTCTGCGGACAGTGGTCATTGACAAATCCACACATGACTCCTGAAGTGTGTTTCTGATCTTTCAGACAGGTGTTTGGGGATTTTTCTTTATTATTGAGAGAATTCTTCTGTCATCAGCTGTGGAGGTCTTCCTTGGCCTGCCAGTCCCTTTGCAATTAGTAAGCTCACCAGTGCTCTCTTTCTTCTTAATGATGTTCCAAACAGTTGATTTTGGTAAGCCTAAGGTTTGGCTGATGTCTCTAACAGTTTTATTCTTGTTTCTCAGTCTCATAATGGCTTATTTGACTTCCATTGGCACAACTTTGATCCTCATGTTGATAAACAGCAAAAAAGGTTTCCAAAGGGGATGGAAAGACTGGAGGAAAGACTAGGTGCTGAGAGCTCTTATACCTGCATTAAGGAGGCAATTAAACACCTGAGGAATTACAAATGCCTGTAAAGCCATGTGCCCCAAACATTATGGTGCCCTGAAATGGGGGGACTATGTATAAACACTGCTGTCATTTCTATATGGTGAAACCAAAATGTATTAAAATGGCCTTTAATAAAACCTTACAATGTGCACTTTAACCACATGTGATTTTTTAAAATATTATAAAATCCAAATTATGGAGTACAGAGGCAAATAAATAAATGATGGCTCTTTGTCCAAAACATTATGGAGGGCATTGTAATTCCGCATTAATCAGGAGTTGAATTGAAATTCTTGTCACTGTTTTGATGAGCACCAATAAAATGGAGAGTACAAAAATATATTCTTGGTCAGACTGGCTTTGTACAGGCACTCTCATTTAAATTATAACTTCCAAGGTGTAGAGGACTTGCATCGAATATGTATGCAGTATTTTGATTTTGTGGTCATTCTGGCTCTTTAGATATTCCTGCCCATGAAACTAGAAGAAGTGGTGTGGGATTGATGATGGGTGTTCGATGGTGCTGCCTAATCCACAAAAGGGACACAAAGTGCTGGAGTAACTCAGTAGGTCAGGAGAACGTTGATAAGTGACGTTTCAGGTCAGGACTGTTCCTCACAGACAATAGACAATAGACAATAGGTGCAGGAGTAGGCCATTCGGCCCTTCGAGCCAGCACCGCCATACAATGTGATCATGGCTGATCATCCCCTGCCTTCTCCCTATAATCCCCTGACTCCGCTATTTTTAAGAGTCCTATCTAGCTCTCTCTTGAAAGCATCCAGAGAACCCGCCTCCACCGCCCTCTGAGGCAGAGAATTCCACAGACTCGCCACTCTGTGAGAAAAAGTGTTTCCTCGTCTCCGTTCTAAATGGCTTATTCCTTATTCTTAAACTGTGGCCCCTAGTTCTGGACTCACCCAACATCGGGACATGTTTCCTGCCTCTAGCGTGTCCAACCCCTTAACAATCTTATGTTTCAATGAGATCCTCTCTCATCCTTCTAAACTCCAGAGTGTACAAGCCCAGCTGCTCCATTCTCTCAGCATATGACAGCCCCGCCATCCCGGGAATTAACCTTGTAAACCTACGCTGCACTCCCTCAATAGCAAGAATGTCCTTCCTCAAATTAGGGGACCAAAACTGCACACAATACTCCAGGTGTGGTCTCACTAGATCAGACAACATCTGAAGAAGGGTCACACCCCAAACATCAACTATGCACATTCTCCAGAGAAGCTAGCAGGCCCACTGAGTTACCCCAGCACTTTGTGTCCTTTTGTGGATTAGGTTAACATAGGATTAGGGTAAATGAGAGATAGGTGGACGACATGGACTCTGTGGGCCGAACGGCTTGTTTCCATGCTGTATCTCTCCAAGTAGAATTGTTTGTAGATGGTGTGACTTGAGATGTATAATGGAGAGTTTACTAAAACATTGGACTTGTTTTGTTTCCTCTTATTCGTTTTGACAGTTGACAGCACTAGTTACATGGTTGGGAGTTACGGCCCGCGGGACACCGAGTATGAGTTCCTCACAACACAGGAAGAAGCGCCAAAGGGCATGTTGGCGAGGGGCAACTACGTCGTCAAATCCGAATTCACCGACGATGACAAATTCAATCACCTCTCCTGGGAGTGGCAGCTCAACATCAGGAAAGACTGGAAAGAATAATCAATGCCGGGCTGGCTGTAGTCCAATAGTTTAAAAAAAAAATCACAAAAATACACCTCCTGTACCAAAGTTAGCTTTTTTGAAACAAAACAAAATCATATTAGATTTGTACTGCACAGCGCGATCATTGGCAAAAAATCTTTTTTTTTGGTAAGACACAGGTCAGATGCATGGCTAAGTTCCATTCTGTCTCATTTTAATGTTTCCCCATTTTTTTGTTCTGCCAACAGCTGCCTTTTGCAGGAGGGGAGAGAGGGGAGCTGCAGTTTTATTTTAAAGAGAAAATGATGTGTAAATCAGGCTTGGCTTGATGCCGCTGCTCTGTTGCATTAACGCAGTGCTAAACCTTGGAAACCTACGTGGTCACAATGTTTCATCTAGGCAGAAGAATATAATATAAAGCTTTAGAGGCAGTTTTTTTCTTAGATTTAATAAATCCTGTCATTTTTATTGTGTAACCCTGTTGCCTTATGTACGCTAAAATTGTTTATGGAAATCAAAGCGAAAAAAAATCATGCATTTCTTAATCGTCTTTTATACCAAGCATGGATTTCAAGCCCTATGTTTTTCTGTCTGGGAATTTGTGGGCGTGCATCCACAATAAAGTCTGATCAGTGATGATATTTCTGAATGAATACACTCCTGTTTTAAAAAAAAATAGTGCTTGTATATAATGGAGTATTGAAGGCGTATGGTTGGGAGGGGTTATTTTCTGCTGCTTTGCATGTTGTAGCGGATGCAAAATGGAGCTGTGTGAACATTTTGAACAGTAGATGGTGCTGGTAATATATTGTTTAAAAATGCTTTTTTGGTTTTTTTTTAAACTTGTCTTGAGTTGGAAAGAGATGTCCTGGATAATGTTGTCTCTTTGTATTTTTGTGCCACACCTCAATCTGCCTCAGTATTCCATCCGCTCTGGATTCTCTGCTTCGTTGTCCGGCTAATTTTGACTAGTTCTCGTTTTTGAACGTGGCATATTTAAGAAATAATGTTCTAAGCAGCCAGCATACATCATTGGTAGACATTGTGGTTAGAACTGGGACCAAAGGTGTTTTTTTGTTTTTTTTTTAACCTGTTTGTCTTGCCATTGCCCTGCTCTTCCCCTTTTCAAATGAATTTTATTTTTATTTTTTTCGTTCTCTTCTGGCTCCTGTGTAGACTGGACATTAGCAGGTAAAAGAACAATACCATCATTTTCACAGCAAGAATAATAAAATATTCAGACTAAAACATTTGGGTTTTTTTTTAACAATCAAAAAAACAATTTGCGTTTATGGAACACTTCTAAATGTATCATCAAGATTCCTCCACACAGGAATGTTACCAAACAGGATTATCCCTGTTTGGTTCATTATTGTCACGTGAACCGAGGTATATTCCAAAAATACGCTATATTCCGATTGTTGGAAAACAAGAACAGTGCAAAAACATTCTCCAGACATTCTCAGCAGCTATACATACATTCATTAGTGTTATCTTTGGTAGGGTCACGAGACTATTGTTATACCTGGCACCCTTGCCACTCATGTGCCCTCCCTGGGGTGATGCCCCTTCCCTCGTTTCAGGGGAATCTCCACCACAACCTGCCCTCCAATGTCCGGCTGGGGAAGGACCCTAGACTGTGGTCCTCCCCTACGGAGCCTTGGCGTTGGCTGCAACGAGCTTCAGCGCGTCCCTCAGCACTACTGTAGTCTGGAGCGGGCCACCATCTGCATGCTTCTGGACTGTAGACCGCGCCAATCCTGGGTATCTATGGAAGAGTTGTACATCAAGTGGGGAGATCACATTGCCACTCCTGTGCAAAGATGCCAACTGCCGTACTGCAAGTGGCCTCCCTTTTGGTTTTTGTAACTGGTCTGAAAACCAAATAGCAGTTACTCTGAGGATATGATCTGTAGAGTATTAAATGCAGAAGCAAGGGCTGAAGTTTCTTGGCGAATTCTGACTGAATTCACGGTTTACGGAGCCTCCATTACAAAATCAGCAGCTCTGGGTGCAATTGTCAGGACTACCTGCAGGTGGTGGTCTTGTGTGAATATTGAGAGGATAATCCGGGGTGGAGAACCTTTTCATGTTGAAATGCCGCATTAAGTTAGCTGTAATCTAATAAAACCGCATCCAAGAAACTTCAATTAGATGTACTTCAAGATGTACATTATTCTGTTAAAATAGCCCTCATGACTTTTTTATTGCGACCGTCAGTCGGGGAGGATTATTTTGTTGAATCTTCTTTTATTCTTTAGTATTTTAAATATGTTCATTTGAAGATTAAAATAAAAATAATAAAAGACAAAGACATACGAATACAAATAAAAGGATTTGTTCTACAAAACTTGGATTCATTCAAAGGGCTGCACTGAATGGCCTAGAAGGCTGCAGGTTCCCCACCCCTGGATAACCAGTGGAGGCAGCAGAGTGGCACTGCTTCCATTGGGAGTGGGGCAATCCCAGGGCAAGAAGATAAGCGGGGAGCCTTGAAATGCTGCAGCAAGCAAGATGTTCATTGTACCTGTACCTCACCGCATGTGACAATAAACTTGACGTTAGATAGACACTCGAGTGCTGGCGTAATAACTCAGTGGGTCAGGCAGCACCTCTGGAGAAAAATGATTAGATGCGGTTTGGGTCGGAGTCCTTCAAACTGAGGAAAGTTTCAGAATTGACAGTCTGAAGAAGGGTTCTGACCCAGTTCTTCACATATTCCTTTTCTCCAGAGATGCTGCCTGACCCGCTGAATTACGCCAGCACTTTGTGTCTAACTTTGGTATAAACCAGTATCTACAGTTCCTACAAATTTTGACTTGGCGTTACCTGCACGGACTGATAATCCATAAATTAGGCGATCAAACCTGCCCAGTAATTTGTCTAAAGAAGGGTCTCGACCCGAAAAGTCGCCCATTCCTTCTCTCCAGAGATGCTGCCTGTCCCGCTGCTCCAGCTTTTTGTGTCTATTTATAATATTCCAACACAACATTCAGGATGGTCAGCTGGTCATAAGAGGTTGGTTTTAAAGGGTCAGAGAGTCATCTCCTGAACCCAGATCTCTGGCATGTCCGCTAGTGGATACACAAGAAGCCAGGATGCAGACAGACACAAGGAACTACAGGCGTTTCCCCCTGTGGCTATCGAACTGTACAACTCCTCCCCCTTCTGTCGTGCGGTAGACTGCCCAATCTTTGCACATCCCCAATCCTGGACTTTCCACTCGTCACTTTAATTTCATGTATCAAAGATTTCCAAGGTCTTTTGTTGTCACATGTACTAATTAAGATACAGTGATATGCGCCTTACCATACAGCCATACGAAGAGAGAAAAATGTGACACGACACACAACTACATAAGTTAATATAAATATCCACCACAACGGATGCCCCACATTCCTCACTGATCTAAGGCAATAAAGTCCAAACTTCTTTCTCATTATCTTGCGTTTTATGACTGTTGGCAGACCAATTTCCCTCCTCGGATAAATAAAGTTCTATCGTATCAACGCCTTGAGTAAAAGCTGCATCTGGAGGACATGGATAGGTGATGTTTTGGGTCGGGACACTTCTTCAGACCGATTAGTAGGGTGGAGAAAGCTGTGAGTTGAAGGAGAGACAAAACCGTCCAAGTGATTGATGGGCACAAAAAGCTGGAGTAACTTGGCTGTGCAGGCGGCATCTCTGGAGAGAAGGAATGGGTGACGTTTCGGGCTGAGACCCTTCTTCACATTGGTACAGGTGTGTGTGGATTAGCAGATGGGTCGACAAAGGCCTGAGATGAACAGGAGGGCCTGGCCATCCGTGAGTTACGGTGCCAGGCAGAAGAGGGCTCTGCCCGAGCCAGCCATCTGCCCCTTTTCTGGGGTTACGTCTGCGCCAGGTGGTAATAGAGAGGGACTACGCCTTTACCATGGGCACCCTGGGGCTTTCCAGGGCCGCGGGGGGTGGAATACATCCTTGACAAGGATTATATTGTAGTTTATTTTGTCTGTTTGTTTGTCTTGTATTATGGTGGTGGGTTCTGTTTTGCTTTATTCTGTTCTAAATATTATTTTTAACAATTGAATAAACTTTTGATTTATTAAAAAAAAAGATGAACAGGAGACGATAGGCTGTGAGAGGAGGAGAGCGCACTTTCCCTTGCAACCGCAGGAAATGCTACTCTTGTCGCCTTGACTCCATCCAAGGACCCAAGCAGTCTTTCCAGGTGCAGCAGAGGTTCACCTGCACCTCCTCCAACCTCATCTATTGCATCCGCTGCTCTAGATGTCAGCTGCTCTACATCAGTGAGACCAAGTGTAGGCTTGGCGATCGCTTCGCCCAACACCTCCGCTCAGTTCGCAATAACCAACCTGATCTCCCGGTGGCTCAGCACTTCAACTCCCCCTCCCATGCCGAATCCAACCTTTCTGTCCTGGGCCTCCTCCATGGCCAGAGTGAGTCCCACTGTAAATTGGAGGAGCAGCACCTCATATTTTGCTTGTCATTGACTTCTCCAATTTCAGGTAGTCCTTGATTTCTCCCTCTTTCCCCTCCCCTTCACAGCGCTCCCTCAGCCCACTGTCTCCGCCTCTTCCTTTCTTCTCGCCCCCACCCCCACATCAGTGAAGAAGGATCTCGACCCGAAACGTCACCTATTCCTTCACTCCGTAGATGCTGCCTGGCCCGCTGAGCTTCTCCAGCATTTTTATCTACTGGAGGTAAGGAGAGAAGTGCTTTGTGATGCCAGCTGGGGGGGGGGGGGGGGGGGGGGGGGGGGGTACAGGGTAGAGATAAGGGGGGAGGGGTTTATTGATTAGTCACACAATTGGAAGCCAGGGTGTGTTGAATTGTGAAGGGCAGAATGTGTGTTGAATTGTGAAGGGCGGGACTGTGGTGTTCAGCAAAGTCCAAGGGAGGAGGGGGGGGGGAGAGAAGTTCTTGAGTTCTTGGCTTGGATCCATCTTGCATGCATCATTGCCTCCATCATCTGCCAAACCCCTCTGCCCCTCAAGTGTTCATCGGCTGGTCACCTCACTGCGCCGTGGCCTGTTTCCTTTATCATCGTTACTTTTTTGTATGTCTTTCATTCAATGTTCTTTCTCTCGCCACGTCACCGTCTACAGTACATCTCCCATTTCCCTTTCCCGCGACTTTCAGCCTGGAGAAGGGTCTCGACCCGAAATGTCACCCATTCCTTCTCTCCAGAGATGCTGCCTGTCCCGCTGGGCTACTCCAGCGTTTTGTCCCTATCTCTGGTCACTGCTGCTGGCGTCTCTCCTCAGTCCCTCCAGTCCCCACCCGGCCAGTCCCCACACTCAGTCCCCCACTGACGCGCAGCACCTCTCTGGCCAGAGACAGCACGTCGCCACGCCTCACTGCAGCCTGACTGCTTGTGGTGTCCTGCAGAACGCTGCAGTCATTTGGGATAATATTTACTCTGCACAGTACTTTTCTCGTGTTTATTAGCAGCAAATGGACTTTGTATAATAGGACTGTTTAATTATTCCTTATCAGTGCCCACGTGTTTACACTTTGGACTGACTACTCTGCGAGTGCCAGGGTGATCACGTTTTAGATAATGATTCACATTTCCCCCAGTCACTCGCTCTTCCTGCCTCCCTCACTCCCACCCCTCTCCGTTCCTCTTCAATCCCTGATTGTTCCCTCCGCTCTCCCTCATCTTCCGCTCACCTCCCTTCTACGGTTGCTCAACACTTTAACTCCCCCCCCCCTACCATTCCCACACTAACCTTTCTGTCCTTGGCCTTCTCCATTGTCAGAGTGAGGCCCAGCGCAAATTGGAGGAACAGCATCTCATATTTCCCTTGGGCAGCTTACACCCCAGCGGTATGAACATTGACTTCTCTAACTTCAAGCAACCCTTGCTTTCTCTCTCTCTCCATCCCTCCCCTTCCCAGTTCTCTGACCAGTTCTTAATGTCTCCAACTACATTCTTTCTCTGTTTGTTTTGTTGATACCTTCTCCCAGCTAACAATGATCTATTCTACATTGTCCTCGATCCCTATCCCCTTCATACCTTACGCTTCCTTATCTCTGTATTTCCCTCTCCCCTGACATTAGTCTGAGGAAGGATCTCGACCCGAAATGTCACCCATCCTCTCCAGAGAAGCTGCCTGTCCCGCTGAGTTACTCCAGCATTTTGTGTCCATCTTCCTTTCTACACTCTCCACCCTCCCAAAGACAGTGGTGAATCTCAATCCCGAAGATGGTGAATCTGTGGGATTCATTACCACAGGAGGCTGTGGAGGCCAAGTCAGTGGATATTTTTAAGACAGAGATAGATAGATTCTTGATTGGTACCGGTGCCAGAGGTTATGGAGAGAAGGCAGGAGAATGACGTTAGGAGGGAGAGCTAGATAGGCCATAATTGAATGGTGGAGTAGACTTGATGGGCCAAATGGCCTAATTCTACTCCTATCACTTATGACCTTATGACATGGGTTATTTGGTTGCTGCAAGTTGCCCCTTGTGTCAGGGTGAGGGCAGAATCTGGGGGAGTTGGTGGGAAATGGAGGGTTTGGCAGTTCTATGGTGCTTTATTGTAAATGCATGGTGAAAATCTTTCCTTGTTTACAGTTTAGTAAAGTATTGCGATACCTAAACACAATCACCAATTAGCAAAGTGTACAGTAATAGTCCACTCAGCCCGCCTGGAAGAGGCGCCACAATCTGACACCATTTTCACAATGTCCAGGCCACGCTCTAGGCAATAGACAATAGGTGCAGGAGGAGGCCATTCGGCCCTTCGAGCCAGCACCGCCATTCAATGTGATCATGGCTGATCGTCCCCAATCAGTACCCCGTTCCTACCTTCTCCCCATATCCCCTGACTCCGCTATTTTTAAGAGCCCTATCTAGCTCTCTCTTGAAAGCATCCAGAGAACCTTCCTCCACCACCCTCTGAGGCAGAGAATTCCACAGACTCACCATTTTCTGTGAGAAAAAGTGTTTCCTCGTCTCCGTTCTAAATGGCTTATTCCTTATTCTTAAACTGTGGCCCCTGGTTCTGGACTCCCCCAACATCTGGAACGTGTTTCCTGCCTCTAGCGTGTCCAAGCCCTTAACAATCTTATATGTTTCAATGAGATTCCCTCTCATCCTTCTAAACCCCAGAGTGTACAAGCCCAGCTGCTCCATTCTCTCAGCATTTGACAGCCCCGCCATCCCGGGAATTAACCTTGTAAGCCTACGCTGTACTCCCTCCATAGCAAGAATGTCCTTCCTCAAATTAGGGACCAAAACTGCACACAATACTCCAGGTGTGGTCTCACTAGGGCAGACAGCATCTGAAGAAGGGTCACGTCCTGAAACATCATCTATCCACGTTTTCCAGAGATGCTAGCAGGCCCACTGAGCTACCCCAGCACTTTGTGTCCTTTTGTGGGTTAGATTAACGTAGAATTAGGGTAAATGGGAGATCGGTGGACGGCAAGGGATCTGTGGGCCGAAGGGCTTTTTTCCGTGCTGTATCTCTCTAAGTAGAATTGTGGAGTGGTGGCTGATCCAGGTGAGCACCAGGCTGCTGCAGGGCCTCCAGCCGTCGCTGCCGCCACCTCTGGACGTGTGGATCAATCAGCGAACCCACATCCCTCTCCTCACCCGTCCACCTTTGTGCCTCCTTTGTGCTGGCTCGAAGGGCCAAATGGCCTACTCCTGCAGCTATTGTCTATTCCCTGTTGTCTCCTGCAGCCAACCTTGAGGGCGCAGTGGGCCAGACCCTCTCCTACTGGACTTGAATGAAAAAAGGTATCAGTGCAAATGGGCAGCACAGACCCGGCGGGCCTGTTTCAGTGCTGCACGTGTCATCTGGGAGTCAGTCGCGGAACGATGAAGGTGCTGACGTGTTCAGTCAGAGCGGTCAGGTGTGTCAGAGCGACACGGAGAAGCCAACTACTGTTCAAAAATTGTGTTGACTTAGCTGCTGGAGAGATCGCATGATAAAGCTGCCACTGGACAGAGCTCTGCGACTGCCAAGTTGTACGGCCCTTCCAATCAGTTTTCACCAGCTCAGCGTTCCACGTGGAGTCCTAGCAGATGGGACATCCTGGTTCATCCATGCCAGCCAAGATCCCCCATCCCAGCTAGTCCCACTCACTCGTATTCAGCCCATATTCCTCTAAACCTTTCCCGTTCGATGGCTCAATGCTGCCTTAACTGCATTCTCTTTGCATATCTCACATGTCAAGTCAAGTCTTGTCACTTTTATTTATATCGCACATTTAAAAAACAACTCTCGTTCGCCAAAGTGCTTTACACTGGTATAAGAATAAAATAACAAACAACAGTGGTTCATAGATTAAATACAAACATCACTACATACATATAGCCCTCGCTCAGAGGACGTCAAGAAAGGCTTGGGAGTAGAGATGACATGCAGGCACCGACAGTTTTAAAAGACCAAAGTCCGGTCCGCTCGATGGTACTGGATCAGTTCCCACGAACTGACGTCCCTCTCCTCCTCGCCTGGCCTCCTGCAGCCGACCTTGAAGATGCTGAAGACATTACCCCAGTTCACCCTCTAACCATTACATCTGCAGCTCTCCATGACAGTGGGAACCCACTGAAGCCATCCGAAGAGCCTTCGGGCGGGTCTCCAGTCCCTCCGACCGATGATACCTTTTAAATGCCTCAACTCCCTTGTCTGGCAGCTCGTTCTGTATTCCCACCTTCCTCGAAGTTGATAACGATGCCCCTTGGGTTCCTATTAAATCGTTCCTCTCTCACCTTAAATATGCCTTCTAGTTTTTGATCAAAGATCAATTCTCTATGATCTTTGTTCTTGGTTTTCCTATTCTGGATAAAAGCATTCACCGTATCTATCACACTCAGGAATTTATCAAGTTTAAATACCACCCCCTCAGCTTCCTGTGCTCCTGGTTCCAGTTCCACGTGGATGTGTGGAATGCAGTTACCAGATGGTCAGGAATGCTGTAAACGTGTGGCTTGTTGCAGCTTCAGCCGTTGCTCAGTTGCCAGAGGAGTTTGCAGAACCCACAGCGCTGCCTCGCCAGTGCCTCTGATAGTCCATCAGCCAAACCAGGGCCTTCCCATGTTCTCTCCTCGACAGGGAAGCTACGGCGTTATGCAAGCGTGTCCCTTCCTCCCTCAACACACACGCACACACGTGTCGTACACACCTGCACCCTCCCCCTTCCTGGTTCTCCAACCACTGACTGACTCTCCGATTACATTTTATCTCTGTATGCTTCATTGTCACCAAAGATCCTATAGCAAGCAAGATAGACCACTCCTTCTAAATGCAACGGGCTGACGTGTAGAACGGAACGGAACGTGGGCCTTTTTTTAATCCATTTCAGTAACCCGACCCAACTCGCAGTTTAATCAGCGTTGCGGGGGAACAGTTTGTGTTAATAAATTATAATTCTGAAAAAGAGAAGATTTTTCCCAAATAACTTTTATTTTTACGAGGATGTTTCCGTAACTGGCTTCCGCTCCGCACTAGTATCCTTGCTCCGCTATGGGATCTTTGGTGTGGAGACGGAAGCCGGTTACGGAAATGGGGCCGAAAATTACCCATGACCGTACGACGTCTTTTCCGTCGAGTGATCTATCTTGCTCGCTATAGGATCTTTGATTGTCACCTCCCAGTTAACAATGATCTATTTTACATTTTCCTTGACCTTCGGCCCCTTTGATGTCTCATTTTCACACCTTGCCTTCCTTATCTCTGTCTCCCCCACTCCCTTGACACTCAATTTGAAGAAGGGTCTTGACCTGAAACGCCACCATTCCTTCTATGCAGAGAAGCTGCCTGTCCTGCTGAGTTACTCCAGCATTTTGTGTCTATCTTTTTTACTGCACTCAAATAATCCGTGGCAGAAATATGCAGAACACAAAGTGCTGGCGGACCCAGCCAGCATCTTTCAGCGACTGGTTAGCACGCAACAGAAGCTTTTCACTGTACCTATAACAATAAACTAAACTGAACATCTGGGTAGAATTATACTCACGTCTGGTACGCATGTCCAAATCACAGACCGACACGTTACTCCTCGTGTAGGAAGGAACCTGGTGCTGGTTTAAATCGAAGTTAGACACAAAATGCTGGAGTGACTCAGCGGGACAGGCAGCATCTCTGGAGAGAAGGGATGGGTGACATTTCGGGTCAAGACCCTTCCTCAGACTAATTTTCAGTCGTCAGTCTGAAGAAGGGTATCGACCCGAAACGTCACCCATTACGTCTCTCCAGAGATGCCGCCTGTCCCGCTGAGTTACTAGAGCTTTTTGCGCCTACATGTTACTCCTCACGCCGGCGAGATGTACCCCTGCAAAAGGGATGTCCCACGCTTGCTCACATCTAAGGACACACAGTGCTGGAGTCACTCAGCGGTTCAGGCAGCATCTCTGGGGTACATGGCCTTAGCCACATTCTCCAGAGATGCAAGATACATTTATTTGTCACATGTACCAATTGGTACAGTGAAATGTGTGGTCACCATACGAATAATAAAGAGCACAGGACACGATAGTCTTTAACACAGACATCCCCACACAGCGGGATCAAAGTTTCCCACTGTGAGGGAAGGCTCCAAAACTCCTCTGTAGTCCTCCCGTGGTCAAGGGGCTCCCGAACCCCCATTATTGCCGCTAGGGGCGGCCCCATGTTCAGGCTGGGGTGATGGGAGTCCGATGTCCAGACTGGAGGACCTCCTCAGCGGCTTGGACATCTGAGTCGGGCACCTCCTACCGGAGTCCGCGGCGCCCCAAGTCCGCAGGCCGCGCTGGGCGAAGATGCAGTGCTGGCGGCCGCGCTGGGAGCTCTCCCAAACCACAGCTCCGCGATGTTGGAACAGTGGCCCAACGATCCAGGTAAGGCATCGCCCACTCAGCAGTGAATCCAGCGCTGCGCTGCCCCTGCTGGAGCTCTAGACCGGTTCCTGGTCGCCGGCAGGAAAGGCCACTCCAATCCAGGTGGTAGGTCGCGGGGGGGGGCGAGGACACGACTCGGAGAATTAGGCCAGGAAGCGACTTGGAGACAGTTTCCCCCATTATCCTACCCCCCTCTCCCAAATAGAAAAGCTAAAGGATCCCCAAAACAAACTTTAAAACGGACCAAAAAAACAGACAGAGGCAACGGACAGAGGCTGCCTTCAATGCGACGCCCCGATCCCCGAATGCTGCCTGTCCCGCTGAGTTACTCCAGCACTTTATGTCCCTTTGTGCAAACCAGCAGTTCCATGTTTCTACATGCTCACGTCCGTTGCCCTCACACGTGTGCGTGTGATACCCTCCCATTCTCACGTGTTTATCTTCCCACCTACATACATGTGGCACTCACACATTAACCTCGCACCGGCAAACATGAGCGGTGCATGCGTTTGAAGTTTGCATGTTGTAGACCAAGTTGATTCTTTTTTTTGGTAAGAAAAATAATTAATTTAATTACGATCACGATACAAAAACAAAACCTTGGTGACACACCCACCACCATAGTACAAAATCACCAAATTATCTAGACACTATATTTTCAAACAATTATGTTACAATCCTTACAAATGTACTCTGTTTAAGAAGGAGCTGGAGCGAAGGAAATAGGCGACTTTTCGGGTCGAGTCCTTTCTTCAGACCAGTAGTCCTGAAACGTCGACTATTTCCTTTGCTCCATAGATGCTGCCTCGCCTGCTGCGTTTCACCAGCACTTTTGTATACTTACAAATATACGAAATAACTACTATACAACTATGCCCCTATCTAACACCACCTGGGAGCGGACGTAACCCCAGAAAAGGGGCAAGCATCTGGCTCGGGCAAAGCCCTCTTCCGCCTGACGCCGTGACTCGCGGAAAGCCAGCTTGGCCAGGCAATGTTGATTCATATTGGGGTGACACGGTGGCGCAGCGGTAGTTGCTGCCGTACAGCGCCAGAGACCCAGGTTTGATCCTGACTATGGGTGCTGTCCATATGGAGTTTGTATGTTATCCCCTGGGACCGTGTGGGTTTCCTCTGGGTGCTCTGATTTCCTCCCACACTCCAAAGACATACCGGTTTGTAGGTTGTATAAGAAAGAACTGCAGATGCTAGTTTAAATCGAAGGTAGACACAAAATGCTGGAGTAACTCAGCAGGTGAGACAGCATCTCTGGAGGGAAGAAATGGACGACGTTTTCGGGTCGTGACCCCTTTTGAGTCTTCTCTCTTCTCTCCTTCTTCTTGCACTCCTTCTCTCCAGAGATGCTGCCTCGCCCGTTGAGTTACTCCAGCATTTTGTGTCTATCTCCGGTTTGTAAGTTAATTGGCTTCTGGAAATTGTAAATTGTTCCTAGTATTAGTGTACAGGGTGATCGTTGGCGCGGACTCGGAGAGTCGAATGCTTCTGCGCTGTATCTCTGAACTAAACTAAACTAAATGTGTTGAGCTGAGAGTTTGACCATGGTTACCTAGATGGGCAATCAGCCTGCTCTCCTTGGGAAGAAAGAAGATTAAGGGATTTGATCGAGGCGTTAACGCATAAATAATGTAGATAGAGTAAACAGAGATAACGGGTTGGTAATCAAAGGGAAGAATTTTAAGGTGAACTGGGAAAGGAAAATTTGAATACACAGTGTTTAGAATTTGACTTCACTCCTTAAATTGATTGGACTGATCCAGGATCTGCCTACAGACAGGAAATGCCACAGTTGGCGTCCTGGTACCATCGCAACAACCTGGAGCCAACTCTCTGAGAATCAAAGATCCTATAGCGGAGCAAGATAGACCACTCCTGCTAAATGCAACGGGCTGACGTGTAGTACGCAATGGAACGGAACTTGGGCCTTTTTTTCATCCATTTCCGTAACCGGACCTGACCCGACTCACAGTGTATTCAACGTTGCGGGGGAACAGTTTGTGTTAATAAATTTAAATTCTGAAAATGAGGGGAAGATTTTTACCAAATAGCTTTTATTTTTACGAGGATGTTTCCGTAACTGGCTTCCATCTCCACACTATTATCCTATGGGATCTTTGAAGTGGAGACAGAAGGCGGTTACGGAAATGGGGCCGAAAATTACCCATGAATCTGCCCATGACCGTACGACGTCTTTTTCGTCGAGTGATCTATCTTGCTCGCTATAGGATCTTTAATTATCACCTCCCAGTTAACAATGATCTATTTTACATTTTCCTTGACCTTCGGCCCCTTTGATGTCTCATTTTCACACCTTCCTTATCTCTGCCTCCCTCTCCCCTGACACTCAATTTGAAGAAGGGTCTTGACCTGAAACGCCACCATTCATTCTATGCAGAGAAGCTGCCTGTCCTGCTGAGTTACTCCAGCATTTTGTGTCTATCTTTTTTACTGCACTTTTTTACTAATCTATCTTGATTGCTGTAGGATCTTTGCTGAGAATGACCCCCTGATGGGCAACTTCGGGACAAGGGCGGTCCCGTACAGGACAAACCAATTTAGCCCAAAATATGGGATGCCCCGGCTAATACGGGACAGTTGGCAAACCTAAGTACGTCCTCTGTTGGGTCTTTTTGACTGTGGAGTCGATGGTAGCCCCCCATTTAAGGTCCCTGGAGATGATGGTTTCCAGGAATTTAAATGACTCCACAGATGTGACTATGGTGTTGATGCTGAGTGGGGTGGGGGGGAGGGGGAGGGGGAGGGGGAGCTTTCCTAAAGTCTGCAATCAATTTCACCATCTTAAGAGCATTGAGCTGGTTACAAAGGCACCAGGACGCCAACTGTGTCACTGTGACTTGACAAAGGCCTTCCGTACTTTATGCTGTCGGGAATTTGTCCCTTATTTGGGAGTGATATAGTTGGCAACCCCAGATGTACTTCCTGCGGCAGCTGAGAAAACACAATCCGCCACAGGCAATGATGGTCCAGACAAACGCTCATCATATGTCAACACCATTGTGCCAGAGCTACTACACTCCAAACTCTCCCAGTTGAAGGTGCCTGAACCCCTCTGTCAGTGGGATCACCAACTTCCTGACAGACAGGAAGCAGCATGTGAGGCTGGGAAAGCACATCTCATATCCGTAGACCCTCAGCATAGGAGCACCGCAAGGCTGCATACTCTCCCCTCTACTCTCTCTGCACCTCCGCAGACTCCTCTGTCAAGCTTCTCGAGTTTGCGGACGACACAACCCTGGTTGGACTGATCCAGGATGGGGAGGAATCTGCCTACAGACAGGAAGTGTCACCGCTGGTGTCCTGGTGCCGTCGCAACAACCTGGAGCTCAATGCTCTTAAGACAGTGGAATTAATTGTAGACTTTAGGAGAGCTCCCCCTCCCCCCACTCACCATAAACAACACCACAGTCACATCTGTGGAGTCTTTTAAGTTCCTTGGAACCATCATCTCCAAGGACATTAAATGGGGGGCCACCATCGACTCCACAGTCAAAAAGGCCCAACAGAGGATGTACTTCCTGCGGCAGCTGAGGAAACACAATCTGCCACAGGCAATGATGGTCCAATTCTACATGGCTATCGTAGAGTCTGTCCTCACCTTCTCCATCATGGTCTGGTTTGGCTCAGCCACCAAGCACAATATCCGGATGCTTCCTCCATTGTCAGAGTGAGGCCCAGCGCAAATTGGAGGAACTGCACCTCATATTTCGCTTGGGCAGTTTACACCCCAGCGGTATGAACACTGACGTCTCTAACTTCAGGTAGCCCTTGCTTTCTCTCTCCATCCCCTCCCCCTTCCCAGTTTTCCCATTAGTCTTACTGTCTCCGCTTAAATTATTTCTTTGTCCTGCCCCATCCCCTGACATCAGACTGAAGAAGGGTCTTGTGCTGAAACATCTCCAATTCCTTCTCTCCAGAGACGCTACATCACCTGCTGAGTTACTCCTTTTGTGTCTATCTTCGATTTTACCAGCATCTGCAGTTCTTTCTTAAACATGGAAACATAGTACTCTGTAAAACCCATAATAACCAACAGAAGTGTTTCAGTTTTATTTTATTTTTAAAACAGCAAACAAATAGACAATAGTACTGCAAAGTCAAAAAATAACACCCCCAAGTCTGAAGAAGGGTTTCGCCCATCTCCTTCGCTCCATAGATGCTGCTACACCCGCTGAGTTTCTCCAGCATTTTGTGTGCCCCCAATTCTATATAGTTTGGAGCTTATTTGGAGGTTGTAGTGATCAATAGCCTGATGGTTGTGTCAAGTCAAGAGTCAAGAGAGTTTATTGTCATGTGTCCCAGATAGGACAATGACATTCTTGCTTGCTGCAGAACAACAGAATATGTAAACATAGTACAGAACAGGAGATAAAAGTTCAGTGTGTCTATATACCATAGACCATATATACACAATAAATAAAGTTATAGTGAAATAATAATAATAGACTGTTTTTGTTCAGAGCTTATTTGACGTGTTTAGGGGTTGGACAGGCTAGATGCAGGAAGATTGTTCCCGATGTTGGGGAAGTCCAGGACAAGGGGTCACAGCTTAAGGATAAGGGGGAAATCCTTTAAGACCGAGATGAGAAAGACTTTTTTCACACAGAGAGTGGTGAGTCTCTGGAACTCTCTGCCACAGAGGGTAGTTGAGGCCAGTTCATTGGCTATATTTAAGAGTGAGTTGGATGTGGCCCTTGTGGCTAAGGGGATCAGAGGGTATGGAGAGAAGGCAGGTACGGGATACTGAGTTGGATGATCAGCCATGATCATATTGAATGGCGGTGCAGGCTCGAAGGGCTGAATGGCCTACTCCTGCACCTAATTTCTATGTTTCTATGTTAATAGCCTGATGGCTGTGGGTAAGTGGCTATTCCTGAACCTGGACGGTTCAGATCTCAGGTGCCTGTACCTTCTTCCCGATGGCAACCCGATGCAGGGGGGAATCACAATACTCTTGTGAGTACGACTGTGGGATTCAGTAAGATTAATGAGGGATGGGCTGAAGGAAAGAGCGTTCACATCGCGACCCTGTTTCCACCAATCTTTCCACCACTGCGCACAAGAAGCTCACGAAGGAACATGACAGACACCATTGTATGCAGATGCCGAGAAGTGTGTTCAGCTCTGGCTGAACCACTTCTAATCTTGTGTGTGAACTGGATAAGAAGAAGTATTGAAGGGATTAGAGAGCGTAGGACAGGTGTATGGAGATGGTTTTGATGATGGCAGCCAAGTAGTGCAATTTGGACAAGGTGTTAATTGACATTAAAAAAAAATCCATCAATTACTTACAAGAATAATATTTAAGAATAAGGGGTAAGCCATTTAGAATGGAGATGCGGAAACACTTTTTCTCACAGAGAGTTGTGAGTCTGTGGAATTCTCTGCCTCAGAGGGCGGTAGAGGCAGGTTCTCTGGATGCTTTCAAGAGAGAGCTAGATAGGGCTCTTAAAAATAGTGGAGTCAGGGGATATGGGGAGAAGGCAGGAACGGGGTACTGATTGTGGATGATCAGCCATGATCACGTTGAATGGGTCGAAGGGCAGAATGGCCTACTCCTGCACCTATTGTCTGTTGTCTAAAATACAAAACAATACTCTCCACCATAGCACAACGTAAAACAGATATTCTTAAATATCAATATGCTGAAAATTGAACAACGTAATTACAATGGGGGGGCAATTTGCAGAGGCCAATTGTCCGGCAAACCCACACGTCTTTGGGATGTGGGGAGTAATCTGGAGGAAACTCACACGGGCCGCAGGGAGAACTGGAAAACTCTACACAGTCAGTACCCGAGGTCAGGATCGAACTGGGGTCTCTGGTGCTGTGAGGCAGCAGCTTTACCAAATGCACCACTGTACCTCATTGTGCGTTGAAATCACAGAGCCATTGAGCTGTACAGCACAGATACAGGCCATTCGACCCACCACGTCCATACCCCATCCAAGCTAGTCCCATTTGCCCGTGTTTGGCCCATAGCCCGCAACATCTTTCCTATCTGTGCACCTGTCTAAATGTTTTTAAATGCTGTTATAGTACCTGCCTCAACTACCTCCTCAACTAACTCGTTCCATACACCCACCTTCCTCTGTGAAAAGATTGTTGCTCAGGTTCATATTCAATTGTTCCCTCTCATCTTAAACCCATGCCTTCTCGTTCTTGATTCCCCTTATTCTGGGTAAAAAGACTCCATCCATTCACCCTACCTATTCTCTTCATTGGGTGTTTACAGAAAATGCTGGAGAAACTCAGCAGGTGCAGCAGCATCTATGGAGCGTAGGAGATAGGCAACGTTTTGGGCTGAAACCCTTCTTCAGATCGATAGGCAAGTTTCGGGCCGAGACCCTTCTTTTTTTTTCACTGTCAACAAACTAACTTTTTTTTTGCTTTTTGTTTTGTTGTTTTTTTTTGTTAGAAGTAAGTACAATAGTGTGGTACTTGAGTACCTAATACACACATACATATTTCCATTCTTGTACAACTTCGTATTTTTAATTTAATAATAAAAGAACAGTCAGAGAAAAAATAAATAAAGAGTGTCGGAATAGATAGACAAGCGAGTAGAAACAGAAGGCAAAAGAAATAAAGGACAGAGATGAGAAGCTAAAAAGATTGAAAAAAAAGGAGAAAGTAGAGAAAAGAGAGATTAGGAGAGATCAAAACCAGGGCAAAAATCAAAAAGGGCCACTTTTCAGCAAAATTGTATAAGGGGTAAGTGCGTTGTAAAGACAAGCCTGAAGGCTTTGTGTCTCAATGCAAGGAGTATTCGTAATAAGGTGGACGAGTTGAACGTGCAGATAGATATTAATGATTATGATATAGTTGGGATCACGGAGACATGGCTCCAGGGTGACGTAGGCTGGGAGCTGAACATCCAGGGATATTCAATATTCAGGAGGGATAGAGAGAAAGGAAAAGGAGGTGGGGTAGCGTTGCTGGTTAGAGAGGAGATTAACGCAATGGAAAGGAAGGACATTAGCTTGGAGGATGTGGAATCGGTATGGGTAGAGCTACAAAACACTAAGGGGCAGAAAACGCTGGTGGGTGTTGTGTACAGGCCACCTAACAGTAGCAGAGAAGTTGGGGATGGTATCAAACAGCAAGTTAGAAATGCGTGCGACAAAGGCAAAACAGTTATAATGGGTGACTTCAATCTACATATAGATTGGGTTAATCAAATTGGCAGGGGTGCTGAGGAAGAGGATTTTTTGGAATGTATGCGGGATAGTTATCTAAATCAACATGTAGAGGAACCAACGAGAGAGCAGGCTATTTTAGACTGGGTTTTGAGTAATGAGGAAGGGGTAGTTAGCCGTCTTGTTGTACGTGCCCCCTTGGGCAAGAGTGACCATAATATGGTTGAGTTCTTCATTAGGATGGAGAGTGACATTGTTAATTCAGAAACAATGGTTCTGAACTTAAAGAAAGGTAACTTTGAGGGTATGAGACGTGAATTGGCCAAGATTGACTGGCAATTAATTCTAAAAGGGTTGACGGTGGATATACAATGGAAGACATTTAAAGACTGCATGGATGAACTACAAAAATTGTTCATCCCAGTTTGGCAAAAGAATAAATCGGGGAAGGTAGTGCATCCGTGGATAACAAGGGAAATCAGGGATAGTATCAAAGCAAAGGATGATGCGTACAAAGTAGCCAGAAAAAGCAGCATACCAGAGGACTGGGAGAAATTCAGAGACCAGCAGAGGAGGACAAAGGGCTTAATTAGGAAAGGAAAAATAGATTATGAAAGAAAACTGGCAGGGAACATAAAAACTGACTGCAAAAGTTTTTATAGATATGTGAAGAGAAAGAGGTTAGTTAAAACAAATGTAGGTCCCTTGCAGTCAGAAACAGGTGAGTTGATCATGGGGAACAAGGATATGGCGGACCAATTGAATAACTACTTTGGTTCCGTCTTCACTAAGGAAGACATAAATAATCTGCCGGAAATAGCAGGGGACTGTGGGTCAAAGGAGGAATTGAGTGAAATCCAGGTCAGTCGGGAAGTGGTGTTGGGTAAATTGAATAGATTAAAGGCCGATAAATCCCCAGGGCCAGATAGGCTGCATCCCACAGTACTTAAGGAAGTAGCTCAGGAAATAGTGGATGCATTAGTGATAATCTTTCAAAACTCTTTAGATTCTGGAGTAGTTCCTGAGGATTGGCGGGTAGCAAATGTAACCCCTCTTTTTAAGAAGGGAGGGAGAGAGAAAACGGGGAATTACAGACCAGTTAGTCTAACATCGGTAGTGGGGAAACTGCTAGAGTCAGTTATTAAAGATGGGATAGCAGCACATTTGGAAAGTGGTGAAATCATTGGACAAAGTCAGCATGGATTTACGAAAGGTAAATCATGTCTGACGAATCTTGTGGAATTTTTCGAGGATGTAACTAGTAGCGTGGATAAGGGAGAACCAGTGGATGTGGTATATCTGGACTTCCAGAAGGCTTTCGACAAGGTCCCACATAAGAGATTAGTATACAAACTTAAAGCATACGGTATTAGGGGTTCAGTATTGATGTGGATAGAGAACTGGCTGGCAAACAGGAAGCAAAGAGTAGGAGTAAACGGGTCCTTTTCACAATGGCAGGCAGTGACTAGTGGGGTACCGCAGGGCTCAGTGCTGGGACCCCAGCTATTTACAATATATATTAATGATCTGGATGAGGGAATTGAAGGCAATATCTCCAAGTTTGCGGATGACACTAAGCTGGGGGGCAGTGTTAGCTGTGAGGAGGATGCTAGGAGACTGCAAGGTGACTTGGATAGGCTGGGTGAGTGGGCAAATGTTTGGCAGATGCAGTATAATGTGGATAAATGTGAGGTTATCCACTTTGGTGGCAAAAACAGGAAAGCAGACTATTATTTAAATGGTGGCCGATTAGGAAAAGGGGAGATGCAGCGAGACCTGGGTGTCATGGTACACCAGTCATTGAAAGTAGGGATGCAGGTGCAGCAGGCAGTGAAAAAGGCGAATGGTATGTTAGCTTTCATAGCAAAAGGATTTGAGTACAGGAGCAGGGAGGTTCTACTTCAGTTGTACAGGGTCTTGGTGAGACCACACCTGGAGTATTGCGTACAGTTTTGGTCTCCAAATCTGAGGAAGGACATTATTGCCATAGAGGGAGTGCAGAGAAGGTTCACCAGACTGATTCCTGGGATGTCAGGACTGTCTTATGAAGAAAGACTGGATAGACTCGGTTTATACTCTCTGGAATTTAGGAGATTGAGAGGGGATCTTATAGAAACTTACAAAATTCTTAAGGGGTTGGACAGGCTAGATGCAGGAAGATTGTTCCCATGTTGGGGAAGTCCAGGACAAGGGGTCACAGCTTAAGGATAAGGGGGAAATCCTTTAAGACCGAGATGAGAAAGACTTTTTTCACACAGAGAGTGGTGAGTCTCTGGAACTCTCTGCCACAGAGGGTAGTTGAGGCCAGTTCATTGGCTATATTTAAGAGTGAGTTGGATGTGGCCCTTGTGGCTAAGGGGATCAGAGGGTATGGAGAGAAGGCAGGTACGGGATACTGAGTTGGATGATCAGCCATGATCATATTGAATGGCGGTGCAGGCTCGAAGGGCTGAATGGCCTACTCCTGCACTTAATTTCTATGTTTCTATGTTTATCTACCTATTTCGTATTTTTGCCCATCCAACACCCAGTTCTAAACCATTTAATTTCTAAGGTTATGTTATGTTGCACCATCTACTTGTAAAAAGTTGATAAAAGGACACCAAGTCTTTAAGAATTTGTCTACTTTGCCTAGTAGGAGGAATCTCATTTCTTCAAGGTGTAGCGTTTCCAACATATTTGAAATCCACATTTTGAATGTTGGCGTGGTTGCGTTTTTCCAAAGTTTGAGTATAAGTTTTTTTGCTGTTATTAAACCGCAATTAAGAAAAGCTTCTTGGAATATAGTTAGTTTACTTCCCTGTTCCATTGATCCAAAGATAATCAGTTTTGTATTGGGGTTCAATTTTGTGTTAAATAGTTTTGTAAAAATTCCAAAAATGTTATTCCAAAATTTATGCAGTTTTGTACAAGAGACAAAGGAATGTGCTATAGTGGCATTTTGAGTTAGACATTTATCACAGATGGGGGAAACATTTGAAAATATTTTATTCAGTCTAGTTTTCGAATAGTATAATCTATGTAACATTATAAATTGAATTAGGTTATGTCTTACATTAATTGAACATTTATTTACATATAATAGATTTTTTTCCCATCTATCGTTCGGAATTTTTATCAATAACTCTTGGTCCCAGTCCCTTCTAATTGCCTCTGTCGTTGGTGTTTCTATATTTAGAATTATATTTTATAAGTAAGATATTAAATTGCTTGATTCTGCCTTTCTATTCATTCCTTCCTCTAATAAATCTGGAGTTAAAGTTTGATATCCTTGTATATATTTTTTCAAATAATCTTGAATTTGAAGATATTTTAAATATTGATTACATTTCAAATTATATTTTAATTATAATTGTTGGAATGATAAAGGTTTTCCCATTTCATACATATCTCCCATCGTTTTAATTCCTATTCTTTCCCATTGATTACACGTTTTATCAATAATAGATGGTTTGAATGAGGGATTATTAGTTATTGGAGAAAGAAGCGATAGTTTTCTTGATTTTAAAGTTAATTTTATTTGTTTCCAAATTCGTATTATACTGTGAGTAATTGGATTTTTCTTATATATTATATTGTTCAGTTTCTTTTTTTTTGTGTTAAATATTTTTATTATAGAAACATATTTATGAAAATTACAATGTTTTACATAAATGAAATTACATCATTATATACTTTTGTGATATTAATAATATTGATATTATTATAAATATTAAAATTTGAGGACTATATGCTTCTATACGCTTTTAAAATTTTTTTATAAAGTAGGAAAAAATAGAGATAAATAATGAAGAAAATATGAAAGCGAATGGAGTGTTAATCATTAATCCATCATTGGAGATATAGGCATGATTTATTATATATATTTCTTCATCCATTCTAATATTCAGGCCTCAGTCAAGCCCTCGTACCAAGCCGTTATGACTCTGTAAGTATTCAATATATGGAGACCATATCCCTCTGAAGAGATCTAACCTGTCCATTAGGACAAGCCTCAATCTCTCCAGATGAAGAGTCTCCGACATTTCTGTATTCCACATTTTAATTGTAGGGGATGTAAGGCCTTTCCAAAATTTTAATATTAATTTTTTTCCCAATTATTAACCCATAACCAATAAAAATTCTTTGATTCGTTGTAATTAATTGTTCTGTTTCCAGTATTCCTAGTATTATTAAATTTGAATCAGGTGTCAAAGTTATATTAACAACATTCGAAATTATCCTAAATATTTCAGTCCAGAATTTTGTAATTTTTATACAGTTTGTAAATGAGTGTGACAAATTAGCTTCTAAATGTTGACATTTATCACATATAGGAGATACTTTTGGAAACATGTTATGTAATTTGGATTTTGAAATAATATAGTCTATGTAGTACTTTAAACTGTATAAGAGAGTGTTTAGCATTTAGCGAACAATGGTGTATATGTTGTAAACTTTCATCCCATACTTCTGGTCTAATAGTTTGGCATAATTCATTTTCCCAAGATTGTCTATGTATTTCTGTTTATGGGAACATCACCTTCCAATAAGATGTTATATATATATTAAATCATTTTTTCTGTATTCGGGTGTATAGTTAAGCATTCATCTACTATTTCTGTCTTTCTATTTCTGAGTTCTTGCGTATTTGCTTTAACATAATCTCTAATTTGTAAATATCGAAAATAATCTTTAGACTGTAGTCCATAAATTTGTTGTACGTCTTGAAATGAAAGGAAGGAGTTTTCCTTATAGAGATCACCAATCTTAATAATTCCATTATTTTTCCATTGTAAAAAAGCTGCTAATACCCCAGCAGCAGCCTTGGATTTCGCAAAGCAGTTCGAGTCTTGAAAAGTATCTACAAGCAAACATACTGACTTTTACTACTTTTAGAGACCCAACATGGACTCTCAACACCCTCAGCAGCCTTGGATTTCGCAAAGCAGTTCGAGTCTTGAAAAGTATCTACAAGCAAACATACTGACTTTTACTACTTTTAGAGACCCAACACGGACTCTCAACACCCTGTGAGATTTCATATGATAATATGGGACTAGAAGTAATGGACAATGCCGTATGGAATGAAGAGGAAAAAACTGGATTGGAAGACGTTTTCTGGATACTGATAATTAGTTTTAACATATAACTAATATAAACAAATAACACACATACTAAAATCACAACGCGGTTTTATTATCACTATGATTATTATTAATCAAGATTGCTCACTATTGCTAATTAATATCACTAATAATTAATAACTAATGTCTCGTTAATGAATGGAGTTAAATTTAGCGATGGATCTCATTTGGAGATCCTTTTTTTCTAATAATAATTTTTATTTTGTACTTTAAATTATATTCTTTATGTTTAATACTGCTTAGATTTCTAAGTTAATTTTAGATATAGATACCCTTATATGACGATCACCACCACTTTTTTCTTTCCTTTAATATTATACCCCCGTTAAAATATTATTATGGAATAATAATTCCTTAAATCTAGGAGCTGGCCAAGTTAATAACAAAAATGCCGGAAGTCCTTAGATGGATAGCCAAGTTAATATGGCTAACACAAACTACAAATACTTTATTTGTAGTTTTTTCTTTCTTTACACATACTATTAATTTCTTTAACTATTCTTTACTATCCTTTTATATCTATTGTATTTTTCAGTTTGAATGAAGTTACACATTGGACCAATGGAGATATATTCGTGAGGTACATAAAAGAGATTTAAAATTCATCTATTCGGTGTTCGGGTGTAAGGTTAGGTCTACTGCGCTGATCCTTAGACTCTATTGTAGATTCCCACAAACTTAAAATGCAAGACTTAAAAAGAAACACGGGGAATGAGGGATTAACGTTTTGCAGTTGGAACGTTAAAGGTATTAATGAACCAATAAAGAGAGGAAAAATATTGACACATTTAAAGGCAATTAAAGCTGACGTAATTTATATTCAAGAAACCCACTTAAAAAAAGACGCTGAAAACAGGTTGAAAGCTAAATGGATAGACAAAATATATCATTCTTCTTTTACGCATAAATCAAGAGGTGTAGCAATATTATTTCGTAAAGGTACTTTATTTAAGCATACATCAACTATATCTGATAAAGATGGCAGATACATTATTGTGATAGGAGAAATAAACACAGAAAAAATGATTTTTGTTAATATATATGGACCAAATTTTGATAGCCCTTTGTTTTTTAAGAAAGTACTTAACAATATTCCGGAATTAACACATTATAATTTGATAATTGGAGGAGATTTTAATTGTACATTAGACCCTTACCTAGACAGATCTTCAAAACAAAGAAAAACTAAATCACATTCTAGTGATTTATTAAATGCATATATCCAAACGACTAATATTAAAGATGTTTGGAGAACAGAAAACCCTACTGGTCGAGAATACTCTTTTTACTCACCAGTACATAAAACTTATTCAAGAATAGATTATTTTCTGGTAGATGCAAAGCTTATCTCACTTACTTACGAACCCAAATATCATAATATTATAATCTCAGATCATGCACCATTAACATTTAAAATTAAAATAAATGGTTAAAACAGAAAATTTAGGACAATGGAAACTTAATCCACAAATTTAAAAAAATAAAACCACTCAGGAATATATTATAACTCAAATTAAGATTTTTTTTGAAATAAATGATCAACCAGAAATATCTCGCTCTTTATTATGGGAAACATTTAAAGCATATCTTCGAGGAATTATGATTTCTTCACAAGCATTCCATAATAAAAAGATTCGGAAGGAACAACAGGACTTGGAAAGGGAGATTAAACAATTAGATATACAGAATGCAACAAAACCAGATATAATAATACATAATAAAATTGTAGCATTGAAATATAAATTAAATAAAATATATACTGATCAAGTTATAAAATTTTATCAACATACTAAACAATTACAGTTTGAATTTGGAGACAAACCCCAAAAATTATTGGCTCGACAATTAAGGAAAATTGAAGCTGAAAAAATTTATACATAGGATTAAATCACAAAATGGTGATTTATTAATACAACCTAAAGATATTAATGAAAGATTTATGCAATATTATAAAAATCTATATACTGCTAAAGCGACAGTAAATAAAACAGAAATAGATGCTTTTTAAAAAATATGTAACTTAAAAGGATTGGATTTACAAAATAAAGAACTATTAAATGCTGATATTTCAATAAAAGAAATCCAAGAATCTATTAGATCATTAAAAAATGGTAAAAACACCGGGACCGGATGGTATAGGTTCGGAATTTTATAAAATTTTTCATGATCATATGGTCCCATATTTGAAATCATTATATGAACAGATATATACACAACAGAAATTACCAGATACGCTGAACGAGTCTATTATAACACTTATACCCAAAATAAATAAAGACTTGGATGAGCCAGGATCATATAGAGCAATAGCTCTATTAAATACGGATCAAAAGATTCTAACAAAAATATTAGCACAAAGATTAAGTACAGTTGTCAATGAATTAATTCATCCCGATCAAACAGGATTTATACCTAAAAGATATTCCTCATATAATCTAAGACAGTTATTTAATATTATATATTCGAAAAGAAGTGATAAAAAAGATTTAGTAGTTATCTCGCTGGATGCAGAAAAAGCTTTTGACCAAGTGGAATGGCCTTATTTATTTTCGGTGATGGAAGCTTTCAAGCTCGGTGAGAAGTTTACTACTTGGATTAAATTGTTATATGCAAACCCAACAGCTAGAATAACAACAAAACCGTATGTTATCTACTAAATTTAGTTTATCTCGAGGTTGTAGACAAGGCTGTCCTCTATCACCTTTATTGTTCGCGCTAGCAATAGAACCTCTCGCCCAAAAGGGTGAGATTACATCCGGAAATACATGGATATGATACTAAAGATACTAAGAATAAAATCTCGTTATATGCGGACGATGTATTACTTTATATCACTGAACCGGAAATAAGTATCCGAAATTTGTTAAAACTAATAACGGAATTTGGATTAATCTCAGGATACAGTATCAATTGGAATAAAAGTGAACTTATGCCAATAACGATGAATAATTTACAGATATTACAACAATTTCCTTTCAAGATAACAAATGAAAATATTAAATATCTTGGCATTTTCGTTACAAAAAGATTTGAATCTTTATTTAAATCTAACTTCCCGTTATTACTGAACAAATTAAATAAGAATATTTTATACTGGAAAAGTTTACCTATTTCAATGTTAGGTAAAATCAACGCGATAAAAATGATTTTTCTCCCACAATTATTATATTTATTTCAATTAATCCCGATATATCTCCCTAAAAAATTTTTCAAAAAATTAGACTCCCTAGTTACTAACTTAATCTGGGATTATAAGAACCACAGAATAAATAAAAAACACTTATGTAAAGCTAAAATAAATGGGGGATTAGCATTACCAAATTTTATGTTTTATTACTGGGCAGTTAATATCAAAAATATGAATTTTTGGCTAGAAGAAATAGATAACAAACCAAACTGGTTAAAAATGGAAAAAGAAGATTGTTCTCCATTTGAAATTAGTTCTATAATATTTGCTAACACTAACGTAGCTAAGAAAATTTATAGTGAAAACCCGATAATAGAAAACGGAATCCGCATTTGGAAACAAATAAAGAAAATATTAAAATTAAAATCTATACCGTTAGGTCTTACCATTGCCAACAATTTTACATTTAAACCTTCAACGATGGATAAGGCTTTTTTACAATTGAAAAATAAAGGAATTTTAAACATAGGGGATCTTTATAAGGAAAGCTCTTTTCTTTCATTTCAAGAGTTACAACAAACTTATGGACTACATAACAATGAATATTTTAGATATTTACAAATCAGAAACTATATCTCTGCAAATACACAAGAACTTAGAAATAGAAAGACTGAAATTTTAGATGAATGCTTGAATAAACATCCAAATACAGAAAAAAAGATATCATATATTTATAATATTTTATTGGAAAGTGATATCCCATCAACGGAAACACATTGACAGATTTGGGAAAATGAATTAGGTCAAATAATAAGCCCAGAAATATGGGACGAAAGCTTACAACACATACATCATTGTTCGTTAAATGCTAAACATGCTCTTATACAGTTTAAAATTCTACATAGACTACATTACTCCAAATCTAAATTACATAATATATTTCCAAAATTATCGCCTATATGTGATAAATGTCAAATCTCAGAAGCAAATTTGTCACATTCATTCACTAATTGTATAAAGATTGTAGAATATTGGAACGAAATATTTAAGATAATTTCGAATGTTATTAATATTACTATGATTTCTGATCCAAAGTTAATAATACTTGGAATACTTGAAACGGACCAACTAATTACAATGAACCGAAGAATTTTTATTGACTATTGTCTAATAATTGGGAAAAAATTAATACTAAAATTTTGGAAAGGCCCTGCATCCCCAACAATTAAAATGTGGAATACAGAAATGTCGGAGACACTTCACTTGGAGAGATTGAGGCTTGTCCTTATGGATAGGTTAGATCTCTTCAGAGGGATTTGGTCTCCATATATTAAATATTTACAGGGTCATAACGGTTCGGCGCGAAGACTTGACTGAGGCCTGAATATCTGAATGGATGAAGAAATATATATAATAAATCATGAATATATCTCCAAGGACGGATTAATGAGTAATATTCCAATCTCCATCAAACTTTCAACACTCTCTTTTCTATTTTCTATTTTTTATTTTTTCTATCCTTAATTAGAAAAAAAGTATAGAAACACATTATATTAAATTCTTAATATTAGTGCGAATATAGATATCATTAGTTGTATGAAAATATTATTAATAACCGTCTCAAATTATATGAAGAGTATTGTTTTGGTATAAATCCTGTTTGATCAGGATGAATTAATTTATTAACAACTGAGCTTAACCTTTGTGCTAATATTTTAGTTAATATCTTTTGATCGGTATTTAGAAGAGCTATTGCTCTAAATGACCCTGGTTCATCCAAGTCTTTGTTTATTTTAGGTAAAAGTGTTATAGTAGATTAATTTAATGTTTCTGGTAGTTTCTGGTATATATATGTTCATATAATAATTTCAGACGTGGTACAATCTGATCATAAAATATTTTATAAAATTCCGAGCCAATGCCATCTGGTCCCGGTGTTTTACCATTTTTTAATGATCTGATTGATTCTTGGATTTCTTTTATCGAGATATCAGCATTCAGTAACTCTATATTTTGTGAATCCAACCCTTTCAGGTTACATTTTTTTTTAAATGCTTCTATTCCTATTTTATTCTCTGTTATCTTAGCAGTGTATAAGTTTTTATAATATTGCATAAATCTTTCATTAATATCTTTAGGTTGTGTTAACAATTCGCAATTATGTGATTAAATCCTATGGATTATTTTTTCAGCTTCCATTTCCCTTAGTTGACGAGCCAATAATTTTTGAGGTTTATCACCGAATTCAAACTGTAATTGTTTAGTATGTTGATAAAGTTTAACAACTTGATCTGTATATATTTTATTTAATTTATATTTCAGTGCTGCAATTTTATTATGTAATATAGTAGTTGGATTCACTGCATTCTGTATATCTAATTGTTTAATCTCCTTTTCCAAATCTTGTTGATCCTTACGATTCTTTTTATTATAAAATGCTTGGGAGGAAATCATGATTCCCCGGAGGTACGCTTTAAATGTTTCCCATAATAAGGAACAGGACATTTCCGGTTTATCATTTATTTCGAAAAAAATCTTAATTTGTTCTGTGATATATTCCTGAGTAATTTTATTTTCTAAAATTTGTGGGTTAAATCTCCACTGTTCTGATTTTTGTATTTTGCCATTTTTTTTGATCTTGAATGTTAATGGTGCATGATCTGAAATTATAATATTATGATAATTGGATTTATAAGTGAGTGAGATAAGTTTAGCATCCACCAAAAAATAATCTATTCTTGAGTACGTTTTATGTACTGACGAGTAAAAAGAGTATTCTCGTCCGGTAGGGTTTTCTATTCTCCAAACATCTTTGATATTAGTAGTTTCCATATATGCATTTAATAAGTCACTAGAATGTGATTTAGTTTTCCTTTGCCTTGTAGATCTATCTAAGTATGGGTCTAGTGTACAATTAAAATCTCCTCCAATTATTAGATTGTATTGTGTTAATTCCGGGATATTGTTAAATACTTTCTTAAAAAACAATGGGCTATCGAAATTTGGTCCATATACATTATCAAAAATCATTTTTTGTGTATTTAATTCTCCTATAACGATAATGTATCTTCCATCTTTATCAGTTATAGTTGATGTATGTTTAAATAAAATACCTTTACGAAATAATATTGCTACGCCTCTTGATTTATGCGTAAAAGAGGAGTGATACATTTTGTCTATCCATTTAGCTTTCAATCTATGTTCAGCATCTTTTTTTAAATGGGTATCTTGAATGAAAATTACGTCAGCTTTATTTGCCTTTAAATGTGCAAAAACTTTTCCTCTCTTAATCGGTTCATTAATACCTTTAACATTCCAACTACAAAACGTTATTCCCTCATTCCCTATATTTATTTTTGAGTCTTGCATCTTTTGACTATGAAGGTCTACAATAGAGTCTATGGTTCAGCACGTCAGACCTTACACCCGAACATCGAATAGATGAATTTTAAGTCTCGTGCATGTCTCTCACGTATATATCTCCATTGATCCAATATATAACTCCATTCAAATTGAGAAAAACCATAATAGATTATATGAAAGAAGAACAAAGGATAGATTAAGAAGTTAGTATTGTGCATAAAGAAAGGAAAAACTACATCTAGAGTTGTTGCAGTTAGTGCTAGCCATACTAACATGGCTAACCATCTACCGACTTCCGTCGTTGATGTTAGTAACTTAACCAGCTCCCAGGTTTTTGGAATTGTTATTCCATAAAAATATTTTACCGGGGGTGTAGCATTAGAAAAAAAAAAAGAAAGGGAAAAAAAGGGTAAAAATAAAGACTTATTTAGTAAAGACTTATTTAAATTATAACAATTAAAGGTATAGAAATACAATTATTTAAGACTTATTTAAAAATCTAATTATTATAAACAAGAAAAACAAAAAAAGATATCAAAGTACATATTTAAAACTTAATTAAAAATCTAATAATTTTAAACAAAAGAAACAAAAAAAAAGTAAAAAGAAAAAAGAAAAAAATCCATCCAACAAAAAGAAAACAAAAAATAAGAATGGAAATGAAAAATTGCTGGCGAAAAAGAAAAATCTCCAAATGAAATCAATCCCTAAATTTAACCTTATTCATTCCAACATAGAAAATCATTAATTATTAGTAATTGTGATTAATATTAATTAGTAAAAATGGTGTTAATAAAGATACCACTGTGTGTCTATAATATGTGTTAGTTATTTATATTAGTAGTGTAATTATACTAATTATTAGTATCCAGGTGAAGTTTTCCAATCCACTTCTTTCTCCAACTTCCATCCAACGTTGTCCAGTTCGGTCCAGTCCTGCGTTATTTTGTGGAGTCTTGCGAGGTCTTGGGAATTCTTGTAGAGTTCTTAAGAGTCAATATATTTGAAAGTAGCTGCTTCTCAGGTCTGGATCTGGCGAGCAAAGTCCAGTGCTGCTGCTGGGTTGGAAAAGAGATGTTCCTCGTTGTTGAAAGTAACTCTTAGAATAGCTGGATAATTCAAGCCGTATTTCAAATTTGCCACTCCTCTCATAAGACTTTTAGCCTCGTTGAATGCTTTCCGTTTCCTGGAAACTTCTGCAGGATAATCTCGGTAGATACTGATCCTGTGACCTTCGACTTCCGGTGGCGCTATGGAGGGCCAGAGGACAACGCCAGCCAGCTCCGTGAAAAAAACGGGAAAAAACGGGGGATTAACGGACCTACCTGCTGCCTGCCGTTTCTGCACCGATTGTTGTGAGTGACGTCATCAGGCGCGCGACTAGTTATGTCAACAACACGCAGCCCACCCGAAAGACAGAAAAGTCGACCAAGCAGGCAGAAACCGGCAGAAGGCCCAACTGAAGCCTCGGACTCAAGTAGGGCCTCATCCCAGGAAGATGTATCGAAAAGAACAGGGAAAAAAACTGAAAGTGAAGAATTGAAAACTTTCATTTCTCGTGAGATTGCTGGTTTAAGGAAAGAAATAAACCAGATGAATACTCAAATGAAAGAATTTCAACAGGAAACAGGGACCAATATCCTGGCAGGGAGATTTGCAAAGGCTACTGGGCAGACTTTAAACTAGAAAGGCTGGGGGGAGGGACTCGGGTAGAGGGGGCTAGGGGTCAGGGTGTGGGGCAAGAGGCAGAGAAGGGAAGCACTCGGATCCAAAATGTAGGCGAGAAAGATGAAAAAGATAATAGACGGAGAATAAGGGATGGTGGGTTTCTAAAATGTGTATATTTTAATGCTAGGAGCATTGTAAGTAAGGTGGATGAACTTAGAGCCTGGATTGACACCTGGAAATATGATGTTGTGGCAATCAGTGAAACATGGTTGCAGGAGGGCTGTGATTGGAAACTAAATATTCCAGGATTTCGTTGCTTCAGGTGTGATAGAATTGGAGGGACCAGAGGGGGAGGTGTTGCATTGCTTGTCAGAGAAGATATTACAGCAGTGCTTTGGCAGGATAGATTAGAGGGCTCGTCTAGGGAGGCTATTTGTGTGGAACTGAGAAGTGGGAACGGTGTAGCAACACTTTTAGGGGTGTATTATAGACCGCCAAATGGGGAGCGAGAATTGGAAGAGCAAATATGTAAGGAGATAGCAGATATTAGTAGTAAGCACAAGGTAGTGATTGTGGGAGATTTCAATTTTCTAAAAATTAGACTGGGAAACACATTCTGTAAATGGGCTGGATGGTTTGGAGTTTGTAAAATGTGTGCAGGATAGTTTTTTGCAGCAGTACATAGAGGTATCGACCAGAGAAGGGGCAGTGCTGGACCTCCTGTTAGGAAATGAGGCAGGTCAGGTGACGGAGGTATGCGTTGGTGAGCACTTCGGGACCAGTGATCACAATACCATTAGTTTCAATATAATTATGGAGAGAGTCAGAACTGGACCTAGGGTGGAGATTTTTGATTGGAGAAAGGCTAACTTTGAGGGAATGCGTAAGGATTTTAAAGGAGTGAATTGGGACACTTTGTTTCATGGGAAGGATGTAGAAGAGAAATGGAGGACATTTAAAGAGGAAATTGTAAGAGTACAGAATCTTTATGTCCCTGTTAGGTTGAAAGGAAATAGTAAAAATTGGAAAGAGCCATAGTTTTCAAGGGAAATTGGACACTTGTTTCGAAAAAAGAGAGATATCTACAATAATTATAGGAGGCATGGAGTAAATGAGGTGCTAGAGGAGTATAAAGAATGTAAAAAGAATCTTAAGAAAGAAATTAGGAAGGCTAAAAGAAGATATGAGGTTGCTTTGGCAAGAAAGGTGAAAGTAAACCTAAAGGGTTTCTACAGCTATATTAATAGCAAAAGGATAACGAGGGATAAAATTGGACCATTAGAGAACCAGAATGGACAGCTATCTGCAGAGCCAAAAGAGATGGGGGAGATATTGAACAATTTCTTTTCTTCGGTATTCACCAAGGAGAAGGATATTGAACTCTGTGAGTTAAGGGGAAAAAGTAGAGTAGCTATGGAAACTATGAGATTCAAAGAGGAGGAAGTACTGACACTTTTGAAAAATATAAAAGTGGATAAGTCTCCAAGTCCTGACAGGATATTCCCTAGGACATTGAGGGAAGTTAGTGTAGAAATAGCAGGAGCTATGACAGAAAAATTTCAAATGTCATTGGAAACGGGAATAGTGCCGGAGGATTGGCGTACTGCGCATGTTGTTCCATTGTTTAAAAAGGGTTCAAAGAATAAACCTAGCAATTATAGACCTATTAGTTTGACGTCAGTGGGGGGCAAATTAATGGAAAGGATACTTAGAGATAATATATATAAGCATCTGGATAAACAGGGTCTGATCAGGAACAGTCAACATGGATTTGTGCCTGGAAGGTCATGTTTGACAAACCTTCTTGAATCTTTTGAAGCGGTAACGAGGGAAATTGATGAGGGTAAAGCAGTGGATGTTGTCTATATGGATTTCAGTAAGGCCTTTGACAAGGTTCCCCATGGAAGGTTGGTTAAGAAGGTTCAATCTTTGGGTATTAATGGCGGAGTAGCAAGATGGATTCAACAGTGGCTGAATGGGAGATGTCAGAGAGTAATGGTGGATGGCTGTTTGTCAGGTTGGAAGCCGGTGACCAGTGGGGTGCCTCAGGGATCTGTGTTGGGTCCACTGTTGTTTGTCATGTACATCAATGATCTGGATGATGGGGTGGAAAATTGGATAAGTAAGTATGCAGATGATACTAAGATAGGTGGTGTTGTGGATAATGAAGTAGATTTTCAAAGTCTACAGAGAGATTTGGGCCATTTGGAAAAGTGGGCTGAAAGATGGCAGATGGAGTTTAATGCTGTTAAGTGTGAAGTGCTACATCTTGGCAGGACAAATCAAAATAGGACGTACATGGTAAATGGTAGGGAATTGAGGAATGCTGTGGAACAGAGGGATCTAGGAATAACTGTGCATAGTTCCCTGAAGGTGGAATCGCATGTAGAAAGAGTGGTAAATAAAGCCTTTGGTGTGCTGGCCTTTAAAAATCAGAGCATTGAATATAGGAGTAGGGAAGTAATGTTAAAATTGTACAAGGCATTGGTAAGACCAATTCTGGAGTATGGTGTACAATTTTGGTCGCCTAGTTATAGGAAGGTTGTCAACAAAATAGAGAGAGTACAGAGGAGATTTACTAGAATGTTGCCAGGGTTCCAGCAACTATGTTACAGAGAAAGGTTGAACAAGTTAGGTCATTATTCTTTGGAGCGCAGAAGGTTAAGGGGGGACTTGATTGAGGTCTTTAAAATGATGAAAGGGATAGACAGAGTTGACGTGGATACGTTTTTCCCATTGAGGGTAGGGAAGATTCAAGCAAGAGGGCATGACATGAGAATTAAGGAACAGAAGTTTCGGGGTAACGTGAGGGGGAACTTCTTTACTCAGAGGGTGGTGGCGGTGTGGAATGAGCTTCCAGCAGAAGTGGTGGAGGCAGGATCGATTTTAACATTTAAGAGTAAAGTGGATAGGTATATGGACGTGAAGGGAATGGAGGGGTATGGTCTGAGTGCAGGTAGATGGGACTAGGGGAAAACAAATGGTCGGCACGGACTGGAAGGGCCGAGAGGGCCTGTTTCCGTGCTGTAATTGTTATATGGTTATATGGTTATAAACAAATTCAAATATTAATAATAAGACCAAGAAAATTTGAAGAAAGAAATTACAGAAATGATGAACGAAATGATAAAGGAGATGGATAATAAAATTGAAAAGGTCAAAAATGACTTTGAAAAAAGGCTGAATCCTTTGGAAAAGGTACTGGAACAACAGACGGTCGGTATAAAAGGCCTTGAAGAATTAGTTGATACCAGTGCTGTGACTACAGCAAAGCTGATTACAGAAAACGAACGTCTAACGAACTTACTGACTAAAATAACTGAGAAATGTACTGAGCTAGAAGGTCGCCAGAGAAGACAAAACCTAAGAATTACAGGTATTCCCGAAGGACGAGAGAAAGATGAAGATCCTCGATAATTTACTGCGAACTTATTGCAACATGTTTTATCTCTGGAACAAAAGCCTTTATTAGCCCGTGCTCACAGAGTCAGAAGACGTCAGACAAGAGCAAACGCCCCTCCAAGACAAATGATTATAAAGCTACAATACGACTTTGTCTTGGACGAGATAATGCGAAAATCCTCGAGAAATAAATTGTTCAGTTTCATTGGGGAAAGAAGGATTACTCCTATGTTATAAGGGGAACAATCCTCTTTCTCCATTCTTATCCAATCTACCTGTTGGGCAGAACTGTCCAACCAGTAGATTATATTTTTAATATTCACTGCCCAATAGTAATACAATAAGTTAGGGAGTGTCAGTCCCCCTGATTCTTTAGATTTACACAAGTGTTTTCTTTGAATTCTGTGTGATTTATAATCCCATATGAAGTTTATAATATCAGAATCTAGTTTTTTAAAGATTTTATTTGGTAAATATATTGGTATTGATTGAAATAGGTACAGTATTTGTGGTAAGAAGATCATTTTTATCGCATTTATTCTGCCTATTAAGGACATGGCAGTGTTTTCCAAAATTTAATCAACCCCTTTAATTTAGTTAATAAAGGCATATAGTTTGCGTTAAGTAGTGATTTATATTTCCTAGTAATTTGGATGCCCAAATACTTAAATTTCTCTGTTGCAATTCTAAAAGGGAATTTCAACAGATGTGTCAGCTTTTGAGGTTTTATCGTCATAATTTTGCTTTTGTTCCAGTTTATTCTATATCCTGAAAAAGAACCAAATTCCTCTATTAAATTTAGTATATTTGGTATGCTAATTTGCAAATTTGTAATATATAATAATATGTCGTCTGCATATAATGAGATTTTATTATTTGAGTGTTTGGTTTTATATCCATTAATATTCGGATAACTTCTTATAATTTCTGCTAAAGGCTCTATCACTAGTGCAAATAGCAGGGGCGATAATGCGCACCCCTGCCTATTGCCCCTTGCTAATTGGAATTTCGGGGATAATATATTATTAGTCAGTATTCTAGCGGTCAGCTTATCGTATAATAATTTTACCCATGAGATAAAGTTATCTCCCATGTTAAATATTTTTGCAATACTTTGAATAAATATTGCCATGCTACTTGATCAAAAGCTTTTTCTGCATCCAATGAAATAATTGCTAAGTCTTCTTCAGCATTATGTGAGTACATTATATTAAACAGCCGTCTCAAATTGTTAAATGAGTATCTCTTTGGTTATAAACCCTGTTTGGTCCGGGTTTATTAGTTTGCTAATATATTTACTCAATCTTCTTGCTAGGGTCTTTGCTAATATTTTTTTATCTGTATTTAAGAGTGCTGTGGCTCTATATGAGCCTGGGTCTTCTAGATCTTTATCCTTTTTAGGTATAAGTATAATTGTTGACTCAGTTAGTGTTTCAGGTAATTTATTTTCTTTAAAAGCGTGTATATATAAATCTTGCAGGCGTGGAGAAATTATCTCGTAGAATCTTTTATAGAATTCATTACTAAAGCCATCTGGTCCTGGCCTTTTGCCATTCTTCAACAAATTTATTGTTTCTTCTATTTCCTGTAGTGTAATCTGAGCTCCTAATCCCTCTTGTTCCACCATATTTAATTTTGGAAGATTACAATTGTCTAAGAAATTTGTAATTTGAGTATTATTTGCAGAGGTTTTCGATGTATATAAATTTTGATAAAATTGAGCAAATCTTTTATTAATATCTTTAGGTAGTGTTAGTACTTCCCCTTTGTCTGATTTAATTTTAGTAATTGTATTTTTTGTTTCCTGTTTTTTCAGTTAGCGTGCTAAGAGTTTATGTGGTTTATCACCAAATTTGAAATGTTCTTGTTTTGTAATTTGAAATAATCTTATTATTCTGGCAGATAAAATTTTATTTAATTTATATTTTAGTATTGTTATCTTATTATGTTTATCTATAGTTGGTTCTTTGGCATTTTCTAAATCTAATTGTCTAATTTCTTGTTCTAACTGCAATTGTTCAGTGTTACTCTTTTTATTTTGGAAAGCTTGATATGAAATTATACTTCCTCTAATAAATAAAAGTTTCCCATAGTAAGGAAGGTGAAGTGTCTGGTGTATCATTTGTCTCAAAGAAGAATATCATCTGCTCTTTTAAATATGTGCAACCTTGAGAGTTATTTAAGATTTGGGGGTTAAACCTCCAGAACGATTTTTTTATCAGGCATTCCTTCTAATTTTAAAGAAAAAGTTAACGGGGAATGATCAGAAAGAATACTATTATGATATTTAGAATTATATGTATATGGAATTAATTTTGTGTCCAAGAAATAGCCAATATGTGAATATGTTTTATGTAACATTGAATAAAATGAATATTCCCTACCTACTGGGTTAGCGATCCTCCATACATCTGTTATGTTGGTATTTTTCATGTATGTATTTAGGAGTTCACTAGTTTTAGAATTTATGTTAATCCTTTTTAGTTTTGCTGATTTATCCCGATATGGATCTAAAACACAATTCAAATCTCCCCCTATTATCACATTTTGATAGTTAAGTTCTGAAATTGTATCCAGAATTTTACTAAAGAATTGGGGGTTGTCAAAATTAGGAGCATAAATATTTATCAAAGTAAGTGGAGTAGAATGAATTTCTCCCGTGACTATGACGTACCTCCCCTCTTTATCTGCTATGGTATTCTTTAATTTAAATGGTATACCTTTACAAATGATAATAACTGTGCCTCTAAATTTAGAAGTAAATGAAGAGTAGTACGTTTGCCCAATCCAATTTGCCTTCAGTCTTATCTGTGTTTGATGTTTTAGATGAGTTTCTTGTGAGAAAATAATGTCACTGTTGAGAGCTTTTAATTGGGCAAAGATCTTACCCCTTTTAATTGGTTCATTAGTGCCCCTTATATTCCAGCTACAGAACGTGATTCCTCCAGTTTTCTTTTGTTTATCATCTTGCATTATGAATCATGTTAATACCTTTACTTCATATGGTGCAACCAAGAACCTCATAACTCTAGGTGAAGGATGGTCATCCCCAGCTGTAAGGTTTTGTTGGCATATCCCCTTCAGAATAGACCTTGAAAAAGACCAGAAAGTGTAAAGCCGAGACCCTTCTTCAGACATCCTCTCCTCTCCTCATCCTATCCTCTTCATTGTTTTATACAGCAGCTGTAAGTTCATCCCTCAGTCTCCTGTGCTCCAAATAAAATAGAGCCCAGAACTGGAATGGATGGTGGTAATTTGCTTGAATTAAGGTTGGCAGCACAGTGACACGATGATAGAGTTTCTGCCTCTCAGCGCCAGAGACTTGGGTTCAACCCTGACTATGGGTGCTGTCTGTACGGAGTTTGTTCGTTCTCCCCGTGACTGCATGGGTTTTCTCCGGGTGCTCCGGTTTCCTCCCACACTCCAAAGATGTGCAGGTTTGTAAGTTAATTGGCTTTGGTAAAAAATGAAAATTGTTCCTATAGCAATGTTACAAAATTTTGAGATTTTAAAAATCAAGTCTGCAATTTATCCCATCAGATAAAGCATAAAAATAAGTTTAATTTGACACCTAATTCACTTTCATATCTTCAGTATTAAAAAAGTTATGGCCATTTTCATACTCGGAAACGTGAACGCTCTTTCCTTGTTCCCATTGTTCCTAGTGTGTGTAGGATAGTGTTAGTGTATGGGGTGATTACTGGTTGGCACAGACTTTGTGGGCCGAAGGGCTTGTTTCCGTATCTCTAAAGTCTAAAACTCTTGCCCAGCCTGTGCTGATAACTCCTTTTGTTGCTCATGGTCAAATTTGTTTAAAAATCTGCTTTAAAGTTCCTTGGAATTTTTTTACTATATAAAGAGTGAACCGATACAAAGGATGGCTGTTCTTTCAATTCTGGCTGGGTCATCACCTTCTTGATAGTCAAATTAATAATCAAATGAAGGCAAAACTAAATGGTAGCATGCCAGTATATGAACCTCACTAAACGATAAACTCAATTAATTAAATGAGAAACTCCGTTAACACAGAAGAAGGGTCCTGTCCTAAAACGTCATCTGTCCTATTTCTCCAGAGATGCTGCCTGACCCGTTGAGTTACTCTAGCACTTTGTGTCCATCTTTGGCATAAACCGGCACCTGCAGTTCCTTGTTTCTACATTTGGATCTGGAGACCCATCCAAGACATTTGAACAAAACCTCCTCCAACACTCTCTTTCTCCACAAATTAACGTATTAATGGCTATGTTAAATGATAACCTGGCTTATCCCTCCCCTTCACAGCTCTCCCACAGCCCACTGTCTCCGCCTCTTCCTTTCTTCTTCCCACCCCCACCCCCACATCAGTCTGAAGAAGGGTCTCGACCCGAAACGTCGCCTATTTCATTCACTCCATAGATCAGGCACGTGCCGTGAGTAATTACTCAGGGTAGGCAGTCAGCCGGCTTTCAAAAAAATAAATCTTAAACTGCGCATGCGCAGATGGTTCTCTTCGTAAAAAATAAAAAATAAGTAACAATTCAATTTTACCAAGGCTTCTCAATCTCCTTCATTTTTAATCACTGAATGGATGGGGGACGGAGGATGAAGTCAGGTGGAGAGATGGTGGGAAAAACGGGAACACACTGGGACATTGAATCAGTTGTCATCTTATTGAATGACAATACTAATTCAAGGGTCCAATTGGAGGGAGAGTTCCTTTCACAGCGTGTGGAGATCTGCGCCAGGGGTTAAAGATGCGGGGAGGGCAGGAGTGTTGAAAAGGAGGAGGGTCAGAGATCATGTCAGACTCACTCACCGCTGCCGCAGCGCTCCGGGCACGTACAGCAGAAGTGGCCGCCACTTCCGGGGATAGAAGCAGCTCGGGTGCGTGCGGCCGCCGGGACCCGACAACAGAACCGGCTGCCATTTCAAGCGCCTTCTGCCGGCCCGCTCACCTCTGGCATTGCTCTTTGTCTGAACATCTCTCACCTGCCGGCTTCGCTCATGTCAACCGCGTCCCGCAAATTCTTACATTCCCACAGCCGAGTAACCTCAACTGGTCCCGTGAGCGCGCTGTCGGAATTATAAGATTTACGGGAAGCCGGCCGGCGAGCGGCAGGTGAGAGATGTTCAGACGGAGACACTACCAGAGGTGACGGGGACTAGCAGAAGGGGCTTAAGTGGCTGAAGAGGTTGGGTCCCGGTGGCCGCTCAAAGTCAGTCACCCGAGCTGCTTCCTTCCTCGGAAGTGGCGGCCAGTTCTGCTGTCCATGCCAGGAGCGCTGCGGCAGCCACCCAAGCTAATTCACTCCCCGGCCACAATAAAACCGTATAGCAGTCTGAAAAAGGGTCTCGACCCGAAACGTCGCCTATCTCCTTCGCTCCTTAGATGCTGCTGCACCCGCTGAGATTCTCCAGCCTTTTGTGTACCCTAGCAATTACAGCATGGAAACAGGCTATCTCGGCCCTTTTACTCCGTGCCGAACACTTACTCTCACCTAGTCCCATCTACCTGCACTCAGACCGGAGCGTGGCAAGTGGGTTACTGACCCCAATCCCCTCCTTCACAACACAGACTTCCCAAACACTGTGAACGGAGCTCTCCCCCCACCTTGGGAAATACAGCATTTAAAAACATAAAGCACCAAGAAATGCACTTACCACGTTATTGGTACATTAAGTCCATTCTTCACTCTGTGTTTCCTGAGATACTATTAAAATAATGGCAATGCATATTTGAAAATCCCGCCAAGAAACTCGCTCTGCGCATGCGCATCAGGCTGCTGCGCATGCGCTGTGCTGCAAAGACAGAATTCCTGCTGCCTTCAGCTCCCCTTGAAACTGACGGCTCAGGCAGTGCTGACGGCCCGTGGGCTGCACAGACCTTCCCGTCTTACAAGCGCTGCGGATGAAAGGCACGGAGAATTATGTCTGCCTAAGAGATCGATCTCTTACATAGGCATAATTCTCCCATGCCTTTACTATTTATATTTAAGAATTGCCATTTCATAATTTTAGTCAGGGTAGGCAGTGCCTACCTTGCCTACCCTGACGGCACGTGCCTGCCATAGATGCTGCCTCACCCGCTGAGTTTCTCCAGCATTTTTGTCTACCTTCGATATTTCCAACATCTGCAGTTCCTTCTTAAACACGTGGCATATTATTGTAACTTTATATCACTGTGGGATATTGAGCACATGTAAATGTTAATGAAATATGAATGTATATGGGACTGTGTTTTTATATAATCTCCACATATATACAGGAGCTTTATAGACAATGGGTGCAGGAGTAGGCCGTTTGGCCCATCGAGCCAGCACCGCCATTCAATGTAATCATGGCTGATCATCCCCAATCAGTACCCCGTTCCTGCCTTCTCCCCATATCCCCTGACTCTGCTATCTTTAAGAGCCCCGTCTAGCTCTCTTTTGAAAGTATCCAGAGAACCGGCCTCCACCGCCCTCTGAGGCAGAGAATTCCACAGACTCACAACTCTCTGTGTGAAAAAGTGTTTCCTCATCTCTAAATGGCTTACCCCTTATTCTTAAACTGTGGCCCCTGGTTCTGGACTCCCCCAACATTGGGAACTTGCGTGTCCAAACTTTTAATAATCTTATATGTTTCAATAAGATTCCCTCTCATCCTTCTAAACTCCAGAGTGTACAAGCCCAGCCACTCCATTCTCTCATCAAAAGACAGTCCCGCCATCCCGGGAATTAACCTTGTAAACTACGCTGCACACCCTCAGTTGCAAGAATGTCCTTCCTCAAATTAGGGGACCAAAACTGCATACAATACTCTAGGTGTGGTCTCACTAGGGCCCTGCACAACTGCAGAAGGACCTCTTTGCTCCTCTACTTTGGGATGGGACCTAGATAAACAGGGATAGTGTGTACGTTAATCAGAGATACAAGGAACTGCAAATGCTGGAATCTTGAGTGAAAAACAAAGTGCTGGAATAACTCAGCAGGTCAGGCAGCATCCGTGGAGGGAGTGGGGACTTTTTGAGTCGGGACCCTTCTTCCGACTGATTGGAGGAGGGGGGTGGGGTGGGGTAGAGAAAGCCGGAAGAGATGTAGGGGCAGGGCAAAGCCTGGGTGATGGGTGGATAGAGGTGAGGGGAGTGTGATGGGCAAAGTGATGGGTGGATAGAGGTGAGGGGAGGGGAGGAGGATTTTGCTTGGCAGATGAGTGGACAGAGGCCAGAGATGAAAATGAGACAAAAGTGTGTCAGAGAAGGAGAGTGAAGTGTAAAGGCTCACTGCACAACCCTAACTCAGCACTGACCTATCTGGCCTTTGTCCTACTAATGTTACACAGTGTACCCTTGCTCGCACCATATTAGCCTGGTTTATCTGGAACAGCGGATAATTTATTTATGTTTGGTTAATGTGCCTGTAAAGCTGCAGCAAGTAAGAATTTCATCATTCTGTTCACCTGACACTTTCACACTTAATATTTTCATGGAACATATCAAGAAGAGGGTGCTACCTGTGTGGAGTTTTCACATTCTCCCTGTGACCACGTGGGTTTCCTCCAGGTGCTCTGGTTTCCTCCCACTTTCCAAAAAGGTACAGATCTGTACATTATTAGGGTTTAAGAAGGAACTGCAGATGCTGGAAAATTGAAGGTAGACAAAAGTGCTGGAAAAACTCAGCGGGTGCAGCAGCATCTATGGAAATAGACAACATTTCGGGCCATCGCTCCATAGATGCTGTTGCGCCCGCTGAGTTTCTCCAGATCTGTAGGTTAATTTGTTTCTATAAAGGCTTCGAACACACACACACACACACACACACACACATACACACACACACACTCACACACACACTGTCTCTCACTCTTTAGACTTGAGAGATACAGCGCGGAAATAGGGCCTTCGGACACCTAGTCTGCTCCGACCAGCAATCGCCCTGTACACTAGCACCATCCTATACATCAAGGACAATTGTACAACTCACCGTAACCAATTAACCTACAAACCTGCACGTCTTTGGAGTGTGGGAAGAAACCGGAGTACCCGGAGAGAACTCACGCGGTCACAGGGAGAACGTACAGATTCCCTACAGACGGCACCCAGAGTCATAATCGAAGTTCATCGTAAAGTTTATTTCTCCCTTTTAACTCCTGAAACTTTACTGGGTTAAAAATCTCTTCAGCCTCCACTGGTTGATTGTGTTGCACCCCAGTCAACATAGGTCATTGGAGTCTCTCTCTTAACCCTTTCACGGCACACTTGTCCCCTCTTACCCCCCAAATTCCTTCAGGATTCCCACTCTGCATGCACATGTGGCGAGTGTGGTAAGACTGTGTCTCCACCTCAAGCTCAGAACATCCAGCACGGAGTGTTTCAGAGGGAAGGGGCTGAGGATGCTGGAGGACACAGCCGAGTCTCTCTCTGCAACACCTTCAGTAACAGATTAAACAGGTAAAGCCACATGCTTCATCATTGCCTTGAGATTGATTGAGCCAAAGTTTGCCTCCCCAGTCAAACCGAGCTCCCACTTGGGACCAAAGGCATCTCAGCGATGCTGGGTCACCTCAGTTTAGGGATGCACAGTGGCACAGCTGCTAGAGCCGCTGCCTCACAGCGCCAGAGATCCAGGTTCAATCCTGACCCTCGTTTGCAGCCTGTGTGGAGTTTGCATGACCCCGTGAGTTTTTCTCCAGGTGCTCCGGTTTCCTCCCACATCCCAAAGACTTGCGGGTTTGTAGGTTAACCGGCCCAGTGTGTCGAGAGTGGATGAGAAAGTGAGATGACATAGAAATAGTGTGAACGGGTGGTCGCTGGTTGCCGTGGACTCGGCGGGTCGAAGGGTCCGTTTCCATGCTGTATATTTCAATCAAATCCAATTCAATGGATAAACGGACACAACATGCTGGAGTAACTTACAGGGTCCGGCAGCATCTCTGGGGAACGTGGGATAGGTGACATTTTGGGTCAGGACCCTTTTTCAAACCAGAAGGTCAGACGCTTCTTTCTGACTCGAAATGTCACCCATCCATGTTCCCCAGAGACACTGCCTGATCTGCTCAGTTACGTTTTGTGTCCTTTTGTGTAAATCAGCAGTTCATCGTTTCTACCTACCAACTAAGTGGCTCATTGCTGTGGTTGTATATTCTTCCCCTTCACATTTTTAGTTTAGTTTAGTTTAGAGATACAACACAGAAACAGGCCCTTCGGCCCACCAGGTCCCCGCATATTAACACGATCCTACACACACTAGGGACGATTTTTACATTGGCCAAGCCAATTTACCTACATACCTCTTTGGAGTGTGGGAGGAAACTGGAGCACCCGGAGAAAACCCACACAGATCATGGGGAGAACATCCAAACTCCGTACAGACAGCAACCGTAGGATCGAACCGGGGTCTCCGGCATTGCAAGCGCTGTAAGGCAGCAACTCTACCGCTGCGTCACCATGACCGCCCACACACATTTAGCTTTACTTGCCATTGTGGAGAAGCAGATCGATGAGATCGATAAGTTCATAAACAATGGAAATCTTTAGCAAGGCAGGCAACGTCTGTTGAAAGAGAAGTGAAGTTAACATATGAGTGTATAGGATCAGAAGAGAAATAGATAGAGTCAATGCACAGAGTCTTTTACGCAGATATGGGGAATCAAGAACCAGAGGACATAGGCTTAAGGTGAAGGTGGGAAAGATTTAATAGGAACCTGAGGGGCAACTTTTTTACACTATGGTGGTAGGTATATGGAACGAGCAGCTGGAGGAGGTAGCTGAGGTAGGTACTATCACAATGTTTAATAAACATTTGGACAGGTACATGGATAGGATAGGTTAAGAGTCAGTGGTCGTGGCTGAGTGGTTAAGGAGATGGACTAAAAACCCATTGGACCCTCCCCACGCAGGTTCGAATCCTGCCGACTAGGCGTTGGTTTTAGGGCGGCTCGGTGGCGTAGCGGCAGAGTTGCTGCCTTACAGCCCCAGAGACCCAGGTTCGATCCTGACTAAGGGTGCTTTCTACACAGAGTTTGTACATTCTCCCTGTGACCGTGTGGGTTTTCTCCGGGTGCTCCGGTTTCTTCCCACAAGTATGTACAGGCTTGTAGGGTAATTGGCTTTGGTAAAAATTGTAAATTGTCCCTAGTGTGTAGGATAGTGCCAGTGAGTGGGGATCACTGGTTGGCACGGAGTCAGTACGCCGAAGGACCTGTTTCTGCGCTGTATTTCTAAACTAAAGAGGAATACGGGCCAATCACAGGTAGGTGGGACCAGTGTAGATGAGGCATGTTGGTCGGTTTGGGCAGGTCGGGCCGAAGGGCCTGTTTCCATGCTGTATGACTCTATGACAGGCCGATACACTATTAACAGAATGTATTGAACTGAAGCAAGAATGACAGTGTTAGTTGGGGGCGTTGGTCTGCAGATGACAAATGCTACGGTTAGGGTTAGGCAAGCTCAACCTGCAGCCATGGATGAGGTGAGTTGGGCATCGCAGAAGAGGTTGGCAAAGGAGATGATAGGGAATAGGGAAGTGCAAAAAAGGGAAGCTGGGCTGAGAACAGTTAAGGCCACGTCAATTATCAGCAAAAATAAATAATGGCAACGTATGGACTGTGACGCAGGATATCTAATCCACGTGTACTTATACTTATGCCATTAATATGTTAATTTGTGGAAAAAGAGAGCGTTGGAGGAAATTATGTTCAAATGTCTTGGATGGGTTTCCTGACCCAAATGTAGAAACAAAGAACTGCAGGCGCTGGTTTATACCAAAGATAGTCACAAAGTGCTGGAATAACTCAGCGGTCAGGCAGCATCTCTGGAGAAAAAAGGATGGGTGACGTTTTGGGTCGGGATCCTTCCTCACACCCTTCCCGACCAGAAACAGAGATGTAATGCTGAGGCTTCTATAAGGGGCTGGTCGGGCCGCATTTGGAGTACTGTGAGCACATTTGGGTCCTATATCTGAGGATGTGCTGCTCTGGAGAGGATGCAGAGGAGGTTTACAAGAACGATCCCAGGAACGAGTGAGTTAGCATATGATGCGCGCCTCTACTCGCTGGAGTTTAGAAAGTTGAAAGACGGGGGACCTCATTGAAACTTACAGAATAATGAAAGGCATAGATAGAATGGATGTGGCAAGGATGTTTCCACTGGTGGGAGAGTCTAGGACCAGAGGTCATAGCCTCAGAATTAAAGGGTGCTTTTTTAGAAAGGAGGTGAGGAGGAACTTCTTTAGTCAGGGGGTAGTCTGCTTCTTCTTTCGTGTAGCGTGCACAGCCTAAAGTTGTAGGACAACTTGTTCCATTTGATCTTCCGTTTGTGCACGTCGAGTTGATTGCATTAGTCGAAACAGGGCGGACCATGTGAAGGTTGCAATCTTCCACCCCGCCAGGGGGTAGTTAATCTGTGGAACTCTTTGCCACAGAGGGGTGTGGAGGCCAAGTCAGTGGATATTTTTAAGGCAGCGATAGACAAATTCTTGATTAGAACGGGGTGACAAGGGTTATGGGGAGAAGGCAGGAAAATGGGACAAGGAGGCAGAGATCTGCCATGATTGAATGGCGGAGTAGACTCGATGGGCCAAATGGCCTAATTCTCCTCCTATAACTTGTGAAAGGTCATCCACCCTTTTATCCCCCAGAGATGCAGAGCCGAGTTACTTCAGCACTATCCTCTGACCTAAATCTCAGTACACGTGACAATAATAAACTAAACAGATGGAAATTTTACTGCACAAAGGGACAGCTGTGTAGCGAGTTATTTTTGTGAGCTGATGATTACTTTCAATACTCTTTTGATGATTTCACCGCCTCTTCCTGCGACTGTCACTTGTGTTTGTTTTGAGGAAACCCTGAGTGGGGCTTCCCCGACAAATCCCCACCTCAAACCAAACCCCATCTTTCCCTTTCAATTTTATGTGCATTGAAGACACGTTCAATTCCCTTTCTCCGCTGCTGTTTCCGTATTCGCAGTGGCAGCTGAACCCGTGATAGTGTGTGATTGTCTCAATGGGTGTAATTATTCAAAGAAAGGGTCTCTCTGGAGAGGTGACGTTCTAGGGACATATTTGTACGCTGTAGTGCTGGTGCAGGGAGAGAATCGCTCTCTCTTCCTGGGCTGGATGAATCTGTCCCCACACTCCCAATCAGGGCTGGATGAGTTCACTCTCTCTTTCTCCCTCTTTCTCTCTCTCTCTCTCACACACACAACAGGGCCTGAACGAGTCCTCTCCCACACCCCTTTTCAGAGATGGGTGAAAATTATTTTTCTCTACGAAGGAAGAACAGTGCCAAGGAGGGCAACGGCCAGGTTCAGGAATAGCTACTTCCCCACAGCCATCAGGCTATTACATAGAAACATAGAAATTAGGTGCAGGAGCAGGCCATTCGGCCCTTCGAGCATGCACCGCCATTCAATATGATCTTCGCTGATCATCCAACTCAATATCCTGTACCTGCCTTCTCTCCATATCCTCTGATCCCTTCAGCTACAAGGGCCACATCCAACTCCCTTTTAAATATGGCCAACGAACTGGCCTCAACTACCTTCTGTGGCAGAGAATTCCACAGATTCACCACTCTCTGTGTGAAAAACGATTTTCTCATCTCGGTCCTAAAAGACTTCCCCCTTATCCTTAAACTGTGACCCCTTGTCCTGGACTTCCCCAACATTGGGAACAATCTTCCTGCATCTAGCCTGTCCAACCCTTTAAGAATTTTGTAAGTCTCTATGAGATCACCCCTCAAACTTCCAAATTCCAGCGAGTACAAGGCGAGTCTATCCAGTCTTTCTTCATATGGAAGTCGTGCCATCCCAGGAATCAGTCTGGTGAACCTTCTCTGTACTCCCTCTATGGCAAGAATGTCTTTCCTCAGATTAGGAGACTAAAACTGTACGCAATACTACAGGTGTGGCCTCACCAAGACCCTATACAACTGCAGTAGAACCTCCCTACTCTTGTACTCAAATCCTTTTGCTATGAATGCCAACATACCATTCGCTTTCTTCACAGCCTGCTGCACCTGCATGCCTACTTTCAATGACTGGTTTACCATGACACCCAGGTCTCGCTGCATCTCCCCTTTTCCTAATCGGACACCATTCAAATAATAGTCTACCTTCCTGTTTTTGCCACCAAAGTGGATAACCTCACATTTATCCACATTACTGCATCTGCCATGCATTTGCCCACTCACCCAGTCTACCCAAGTCATCTTGCAGCCTCCTAGCATCCTCCTCACAGCTAACACTGCCCCCCAGCTTTGTGTCATCCGCAAACTTCGAGATGTTGCATTTAATTCCCTCGTCCAAATCATTAACGTATATTGTAAATAGCTGGGGTCCCAGCACTGAGCCTTGCGGCACCCCACTAGTCACTGTCTGCCATCCTGAAAAGGACCCGTTCACTCCTACTCTTTGCTTCCTGTCTGCCAGCCAGTTCTCTAACCACATCAATACTGAACCACCAATACCGTGTGCTTTAAGTTTGTATACCAATCTCTTGTGTGGGACCTTGTCGAAAGCCTTCTGAAAGTCCAGATTTAACACATCCACTGCTTCTCCCTTATCCACTCTACTAGTTACATCCTCAAAAAATTCAATAAGATTCGTCAGACATGATTTACCCTTCGTAAATCCATGCTGACTTTGTCCAATGATTTCACCACTTTCCAAATGCGTTGCTATCCCATCTTTAATAACTGACTCTAGCAGTTTCCCCACTACCGATGTTAGACTAACTGGTCTGTAATTCCCCGTTTTCTCTCTCCCTTTTTAAAAAGAGGGGTTACATTAGCTACCCTTCAATCCTCAGGAACTACTCCAGAATCTAAAGAGTTTTGAAAAATTATCACTAAGGCATCTGCTATTTCTGGGGCTACTTCCTTAAGTACCCTGGGATGCAGCCTATCTAGCCCTGGGGATTTATCGGCCTTTAATCCATTCAATTTACCTAACACCACTTTCCGGCTAACCTGGATTTCACTCTTTTCCTCCATCTCATTTGACCCACGATCCCCTGCTATTTCCGGCAAATTATTTATGTCTTCCTTAGTGAAGACAGAACCAAAGTAGTTATTCAATTGGTCTGCCATGTCCTTGTTCCCCATGATCAATTCACCCGTTTCTGACTGCAAGGGACCTACATTTGTTTTAACTAATCTTTTGCGCTTCACATATCGATAAAAACTTTTGCAGTCAGTTTTTATGTTTCCTGCCAGTTTTCTTTCATACTCAATTTTCCTTTTCCTAATTAAGCCCTTTGTCCTCCTCTGTTAGTCTCTGAATTTCTCCCAGTCCTCTGGTAGGCTGCTTTTTCTGGCTAATTTGTACGCTTCATCTTTTTCTTTGATACTATCCCTGATTTCCCTCGTTATCCACGGATGCGCCACCTTCCCTGATTTATTCTTTTGCCATACTGGGATGAACAATTGTTGTAGTTCATCCATGCAGTCTTTAAATGCCTTCCATTGCATATCCACCGTCAACCCTTCAAGAATCAATTGCCAGTCGATCTTGGCCAATTCACGTCTCATACCCTCAAAGTTACCTTTCTTTAAGTTCAGGACCCGTGTTTCTGAATTAACAATGTCACTCTCCATCCTAATGAAGAACTCAACCATATTATGGTCACTCTTGCCCAAGGGGCCACGTACAACAAGACTGCTAACTAACCCTTCCTCATTACTCAATATCCAGTCTAGAATAGCCTGCTCTCTCGTTGGTTCCTCCACATGTTGGTTTAGAAAACTATCCCGCATACATTCCAAGAAATCCTCTTCCTCAGCACCCTTGCCAATTTGATTCACCCAATCTATATGTAGATTGAAATCACCCATTATAACAGTTTTACCTTCGTTGCACGCATTTCTAATTTCCTGTTTGATGTCATCCCCAACTCCACTACTACTGTTAGGTGGCCTGTACACAACACCCACTAGCGTTTTCTGCCCCTTAGTGTTTTGCAGCTCCACCCATATCGATTCCACATCCTCCAAGCTAATGTCATTCCTTTCTATTGTGTTAATCTCCGCTCTAACCAGCAACGCTACCCCACCTCCTTTTCCTCTCTGCCTATCCTTCCTGAATATTGAATATCCCTGGATGTTCAGCTCCCAGCCTTGGTCACCCTGGAGCCATGTCTCCGTGATCCCAACTATATCATAATCATAATTATTAATAGCTATTAAACTTGGCTCGGACAAAAATCTGAACATTAATAGCCCATTATATGTTATTTGCACTTTATCAGTTTATTTATTCATGTGTGTATATATTTATATAATGCTATATGGACACACTGATCTGTTTTGTAGTCAATGCCTAATATGTTCTGTTGTGCTGAAGCAAAGCAAGAATTTCATTGTCCTATCAGGGACACATGACATTAAACTCTCTTGAATCTTGAATCTCCTGAATCTTGAGGGTTGATCACTCTGCAGTCTAGTGTCACTAGTCTAGTGGAAGTGACTCTTTCTCACATCTTACGGTGCAATGGAGTTGACGCACTGGAGTCTTCTCTCTGATAAATCTCTCTCTCTCACTGCTGTGCCTTAGTGGAAGGTTTCCCCTTGCTGTATATGAGGTTGAAGGGGACACCCTCTCTCAATGGAATGAGCCAGGTCTGGAGCAGGTCACATTTTATCTTTGTGAATGTAGGAGAGGTTTCTCGCTCTCTATGGCATCTCACCCACCCTGAACTTGGGCTGGGGGAAGGGAAAAAGGAGTAATGGAATAGGGAGGTGGCCAAAGTGCTCAGCCTTATCCTTTCTCTGTGAATAGTGGTGTTGGGACTGGATCAAGGGGTAGGGAGAGAAGGGTCATGGTGAAAATAGACACAAATGCTGGAGTAACTCATCGGGATGGGCAGCATCAATGGAGAGAAGGAATGGATGCCGTTTTCGGGTCAAGACCTTTCTTCAGACTGATGGAGGTGGTCAAGGGCACACCCTTATCCTTTCCCTTTAAAGGGTGGGGAGAGAGGGGTAATGGAAAATGGTGGTCAAACCACTTTTATACCCTCTCTCTCTCTCTCTCTCTCTATATATATATATATGTGTGTGTATACATACACACACATATTTATATTATATATATATATATATATATATATATATATATATATATATATATATATATATATAAAGGATGGAATAGGACAGGGGAAAGGGAGAGAGGGGTCATGGTGCAGGGGTGGTCAAGGTGTCAGTCCATTCTCTGGACACTTTCAAGAGAGAGCTGGATAGGGCTCTTAAAAATAGCGGAGTCGGGGGATATGGGGAGAAGGCAGGAATGGGGTACTGATTGTAGATGATCAGCCATGATCCCATTGAATGGTGGTGCTGGCTCGAAGGGCTGGATGGCCTACTCCTGCACCTATTGTCTAAGTAAGTAAGTAAGTTTATTGGCCAAGTATTCACATACAAGGAATTTGCCTTGGTGCTCCACCCACAAGTAACAACATGACATACAGTGTTGAAGAAGGAACTGTAGATGCTGGAAAATCGAAGGTAGACAAAAGTGCTGGAGAAACTCGGCGGGAAATAGGCAACGTTTCAGTCTGAAGAAGGGTTTTGGCCCGAAACGTTGCCCATTTCCTTTGCTCCATAGATGCTGCTGCACCCGTACTCCAGCATTTTTGTCCACATGACATAGTGACAGTTACGAATGACTCCGAAAACACTAGATATTAATAATAATAAAATATGAATTATTGTCTATTCCTGTCTCCTCATGAGTGGGGGGCATGAGTCAGGCCGGGGGGGGGAGCTGCAAACTCGCTCTGAGGGTGGGGTGGGGCAGACAGGCACACACTACTCACACACACTCTCTCTCTCTCTTTCTCTCTCTCTCACACTCACTCACACACTCTGACTCACACTCTGACTCACTCTCACTCACACTCTGACTCACTCTCACACACACACTCTCTCTCACACACTCTCTCTCACACACTCTCTCTCACACACTCTCTCACACACTCTCTCTCACACACTCTCTCTCACACACTCTCTCTCACACACTCTCTCTCACACTCTGACTCACTCTCACACACACTCACTCACACTCTCACACTCTGTGGTAATGGACTCACCGGCCGCCATCTTTGATGCTGGCAGACGGCCAGCCCGACCCGACCAGTGGGCCCCGGCTTCCGCCTCCGGCGGCCGCAGCTCGGCCAATCCCGCCGCTCCACGAGCCGCTCGGCGCTCATTTAAGCGCCTGCGCGGTGGCGGCCTCCCTTCTCCCCGCTCCGTTCACGCCGCCGCTGCCACGTTCCCGGCCCGCCCGGTCCTCCAAGCCCCCGGCCCGGTCCGCCCGGTCCTCCACGCCCCGGCCCGGTCCTCCAAGCCCCCGGCCCGGTCCTCCAGCCCGGCCCAGCCCGCCCGCCGCCGCACACCACCCACCTCAGCCCGGTCCGAGTCGCCCTCACTCCCTCCGCCGCCGCCGCGATGTGGGCCGCCCGCCTACTGTGCCTGTCCCTGGCCACCCTGGCCCTGGCCGCCGACATCCCCGAGGAGGACGACGTGCTGGTGCTGAAGAAGGACACCTTCGAGGAGGCGCTGCGGCTGCACCGGCACTTGCTGGTGGAGTTCTGTGAGTGTGGAGCAGCGGCTGGCTGGGGCCTGTGGGGGGAGTGTGTAGGCCCGGGGGTGGGGAAGAGTGTGTTGGGGTGGTTAGTGTGTGTGGGGGTGTGGGTAGGAGAGTGTGGGGGGGGGTGAGTGTGTGGGCCTGGGGGTGGGGGAGAGTGGGCCCTGGGGAAGGAGGGGTGGGGGAGAGTGTGTGGGCCGGGGGGAGGAGAGTGTGTGGGCCGGGGGGAGGAGAGTGTGGGCCGGGGGGGGGGGGGGGAAGTGTGAGTGTGTAGGGGGTGGGGGAGTGTGGGGGTAGAGTGTGTGGGCCTGTGGGGGTAGAGTGTGTGGGCCTGTGGGGGTAGAGTGTGTGGGGGTGGGGGGGAAGAGTGGGAGTGGGGTGTGTGGGGGTGGGGGGGAAGAGTGTGTGGGGGTGGGGGGGGAAGAGTGTGTGGGGGTGGGGGGGAAGAGTGTGTGGGGGTGGGGGGGAAGAGGGGGTGGGGGTGGGGGGGGAAGAGGGGGTGGGGGTGGGGGGGAAGAGAGTGTGGGCTTGGGGTGGGGAGTGTGTGTGGGCCTGGGGGGAGAACTGGGGTTGCGGAGTGTGTGTGGGCCTGGGGGAAGAGAGTGGGGTTGGGAGGGGGAGAGTGTGGGCCTGGGGGAAGAGAGTGGGCCTGACGGTGTGGGGGGAGAGTGTGGACCTGGGGGATGGGGAGAGTGCCCGGAGAGCTGAGTGGGGGGGTTAATAGAATAGTTTCCTAGGGTCTGGGCCTGTGGGGCAGGGATGGGGAGAGTGCCCCGGAGAGCTGAGTGGGGGGGTTAATAGAATAGTTTCCTAGGGTCTGGGCCTGTGGGGCAGGGAGTGGTGGTGGGGGGTATAGGGGGGGCGGGAGCTGGTTCCCTCGCTTTTATCCATTTTACCGTAAAAAATCTGCCTTTTAATCCGGCGACGAGGGTTAGGGATAGAGGCTGCGGTTATGGCCATGAAGTCTGGAGGAGTGATCGTCCATGGGGTGTCCATTCAGTCTGTCTGGATTTCACTGTTTCACTTCTGCTGGCGGGTCGATGGAAAGGAATTCTCAGATTATTAAATAAGTATTTTATTCTGTTTCGATATTTGTTTACTTATTCTGTTGTGCTGCTCTGCAAGTAAGAATTCCATGTTTTATCTGGAACATATGACAATAAAACACTCTTGACTATTTTAATAAACATTCAGTACGCATTGTGTACAAGTCTAGGGATGCCAATGAGCTTTAATTTTGGGAAGTGAAATAGTGTTGGCACTTTTATAACGAGGCGTACTGAATGTTTATTAATAATGCAATACTGAATATCATGTGTGCAGGCATTTTATAATAAGCCATAACTAATGCCAATAGGGCGTACTACCTATGACATTTAGAGTTAATTAGATCTGAGATTTGCGTTTCTTAGTAAAGTTTTGTATTCCCCTCAAACTCGGAATCTCAGTGTTTCTTGCAAGTTGCCCAGCGGTGCATTTGCGCTAAGTTGCACGTACTCGAGGCTGGACAAGCTGCCGGGTCGGTGTGGGCTGGGGGGGGGGGGATCGGGCTAATATTGATGGCTAGAGTTGTCCACTAGCAGTCGGAGAAAAGTAGAGGAGGCGGTCGTTCTGCGGTAACTTTAAGTTGACGTGTGCGAAAACCAGTGGTGCGCTTCCTTGTCCTTAGCTTCCACGGTGGGAGAGGGCGTGTCGCGAGCGGCACCAACGTGTACTTTAAGTCTAGTTATGCCAAACACTCACTCCCAGAAACCACAAGAATGACGCATTATTTGAAAGATTGCAGAGAGAGCAACTGTCGATTAGGTCGAAACATTGGTTAATTGATTGCCGTAAATTATCCCGTTGGACTGGGGGAGGGGAGGGATTGATAGAATTTCTCAGTAGAAGGGTCCCGACATGACTCGAAATGTCGCCTGTTCATTCCCTCCACAGATGCTGCTTGATAGGCTGAATTTCTCCAACAATGTTTTGCCAAGATTCCTGCAATTGCAGTTCCTTGTGTCTGTACTCAAGCTAATAATTGAACTATTTCCTTTGTGATAGAGACGGGAGAGTGTTGTGCAGAATTACTAACTTTAACACAATATGTTTGGTTTGTAATTGAACTGCCCGATTATACTTGAAGGTCATCTTCTTGCAAAAGTTGGATTCATAGGGTATGTTGAGCTCCTTGTCACCTCTCTGTGTCCGAATGCATAAACTAAACATTTACTTTGTATTCATTTGGCAAGTATTCCATGGGTTGCTTTGTGAGGTTTAATGCAGATACTGGGACATATGGTTACCACCTGGTCTCAGTTGGGTGTTTCAGGAGTGGCGAGGTTTAGAGAGGTAATTTGAGAGCGAGATCGTGGCCACAGAAGCAAGTTGCCATTTGTGGGGAGACTTTAAAATTGGATGGCTAAGAGGTGAGATGTGGAGTGATTCTTGATGTGCCTGATATTTGCATGAAATGTGTTTATCTGCAATTGGGTGGACAAGCATTGACAAGCATGAGACAGTGGAAGGGTCCAGGGATGGTGGAACTAGTGACACCTTTGTTGTATTGATGAGCTGTGGTTTAAACTGGAATAAAACTAAGTCAGCAATGCTCTCATCTTGGCCTGCTGTGTTGCAGAGACAGGGCTGGTTAACGATTAGAAGGTAGGGATGATTCATCTGTTATTTTGACCTTCCCTGGGTTAGAAAAGGCCTTTAATGGGAGAAAGATGGTGCCAGGAACACAGACTTTGACTTGGAGGATTGTGGCTGTATGAAAAGAGCAGCTAGTTAATGAAATTATTGCTTAAAAATCCGATGGATCTGGGGCAGGTGGGAGAGGCATGGTTTGACACTGACCTGGTGGGTTGTATATGTAGAAAATAAGTTGGTCTCCAGAGATTTTAATAAAATTCAAAGTAAATAGTTTACCCAGTATAGTTGGAATGAGGAACTTGCAACTGATAATTGAAGTGAAAATAGATTAAGGGAACTGGAGATAAGCATCATAGCTTAAGGCAAGGAGGTCTTCTTTGAAAGCCACGATTAGACTATCTACATTCCATTCTGCTTTGTAGGCCGACACTGGTCACAGCTTTGATTCTTTTGGAAGTCACAAAGTATGGGAAAGATTAGAGGGAAATGCTCTTGGGTGGGATGGAGTTTGTACGAGAGCCGACATTGGTGAAGACATCATTCTCCTTCAGTACAGATAGATCCTCCAAGGTGCCACGAGTGTGGATCATTGAGTCCGGGTCCTGTCCATGGGTCACTGTGTTTGGGAGACTGGCATCTTCTGGTGGCAATGGGGCATTTCTGCATGCCCCCTCTCCCAGTCCCACCTCAGCGGTGGGCTCATGCAGAGCTGGGAGTGTTGAGCAGACTTGCTTGCTTGGATGCCAATGGCAGCTGTTCTTGCTGTGCTTTGCTGTCTGTCTCCGCCTTTTCCGTGATTCACTACCACATCGGTACGCTTCATTTCCAACCGAGTTAGTATCATGGATATGCTGATGTTACTTGGAGACTTTGTGTCATTTAAATCAAAGTTTGGGTCTGATAATGGGGGGGCCATCAAATGTCAGGAAAGTGTGTTATTTTTTTGGAAAATGGGAATTGACCCGTTCTCTTGCAAGACCTTTATATGGATGAGAAAAGTTTGTTCCTGGGCTGTGTTTGGATGGAAAAGTGGCACCTAGGTGGAGATTAGATTCTCAGTTTGTGTGGTAATTGAACAAGCTAAGCACAATGTCCGTCTCTCACGATCATTCAGTTTATCTTGATTCCCGTGCATCAGATGGCAGTGTGCTGTTACTGTGGTGGGCTACAATACATTGGTGTGAATTTGAAGGGACACCTCGATTCAGAACAGTCCTGAGAATTAGTTTGTCCAGAAATTTTGACCCACTGAATGCCCAAAGGATATTAAATGTTGGTCATTTTTAATTTGGTGCATATTGATTGCAAATGGCCATTGTGAAGGTAGGGTAATGATGATTTCCGGGTTCCAAGTGATCGTCGGGTATGATCAGTGTGAGCTGGAAGGAGTGGGGAAAGCTGAAGTGAGATTTGATAGCAGTACATAAAATGAAGGGGTTCAGTAGTGGGTGTTTGTCCTCCTTGGAGAGGGTCATATTTCTCAATCGGAAGGAAAGTGAATCTAGTGGATGAGGACTTGTGCTGCATGTGGTTGGAATGCAGGGCTGTTCATTAGTTGGCTGAAGATGGCAAGGACCTGCAGTACATTTTAAGATGCTGCAGATTTATGGCTGTATTCAGCTGCATTGGCACATGAAACACAGGTGTGTGGTCTGGAATTATCGGCATAATTCAGCCATCCTTACTGCCGTTTTATGAATGCTTTTGTGATTAATCGTGATGATTTCACCACAGCTTTTTGCTCAGATTTTCAGTTTAGCTGAAAATGGCATTTTATGGTCATATTAAAGCTGCCAGTTGCTCGGAACCTACTGTTTGTTACCAGGTTGCAACCACTTCCTAATTTCTCAAGTACAGCACACTACTTGATTTGTATTGGCCAATGCATTGCCTGGCCAGCTGCCTCATTACTCTCTTCATTGACAGTTCTGTGCAGCGAGCTGGTGAAATGTTCTTGGCAACGTTATCTACCCAGCGCAAGCCTGTTTGAGAGGAATTATTTTGTGTTGAAATGATGCTGCGGTTCCCGGTAAGAAGATGTGTGATTTAGGATGAAGGGATGCAGATGCCTTTGCTTCTGGTTAGTTAACGTTTTTAGACTGCACTGCAGCTGCCTGGAATGTGCAGAATTTGGCAATGGTTCGTAAAAGCATTTCATGGTGTTATTGGGACGAATTAGTGCAGATTTTTGCAGGTGTTTAGTTTAGAGATCCAGCGCATAATCACCACATCGACCAGCGGTCCCTGCACATTAAACACTATCCTACACAAATTCAGGAATTCAGGACATTTTTACATTTTATACCAAGCCAATTAAACTACAAACCTGTATGTATTTGGAGTGTGGGAGGAAACTGGAGATCTTGGAGAAAGCCCACATGGTCACGGGAAAACGTACAGACTCTGCACAGACAGCATCCATAGTCAGGATGGAACCCGGGTTTGTGGCGTGTAAACGCTGCAAGGCAGTAACTCTACCACTGTGCCGCCCAGATGCTGTAATGTAAATCTGTACATTTGGATTAAAAAATGGAAAATGTTCACAGAGTTGTGAGTCTTTGGAATTCTTTGCCTTAGAGGGCTGTGGAGGCCGGTTTTCTGGATACTTTCAAGAGAGCTAGATAGGGCTCTTAAAGATAGGGGATATGGGGAGAAGGCAGGAATGGGGTACTGATTGTGGATAAGTAAGTTTATTGGCCAAGTATTCACATACAAGGAATTTGCTTTGGTGCTCCGCCCACAAGTAACAACATGATATACAGTGACAGTTACGAATGACTCCGAAAACACTAAACATTAATAATAATAAAACATTAATGATAAAACACCATTGTCGTATCGTATTGAATGACGATGCTGGCTCGAAGGGCTGAATGGCCAACTCCTGCACCTATTGTCTATTGGAACACTGGAAATATTTTGGTGTCAGGGTGTATCTGTGGGAAGAGGAATAAGATGAATGATTTGGGTTGTTTGCTTCTGTTCCTGTGCACTAGGGTGACTTGCTGGCACCAAAGTATCTGTTGCGCTGGCTGTTTATCCAGCAGTTGCTGCGCTGATTGAAAGTCCTGTTCAGCCTGTTCTGCCATTTTCACTTTTGTCTTGTTGGAATGTTCCCCACTTCCAATTCAGCAGCGATGGCAAACCATCTAAATGATGCAATAGTGATGATTTTCCCCAATATCATTGGTGCCACGGGGCACGTTGTGTGGCCGCAGCCTTTGATTATTCAAGGCGTTGATCAGCAAGCTGGAGACATAATTTTGCCAAGGAACTAGGTCGAGGAATTGGAGCTTCAGCTTCTTGTACCAGATTTCCTGCAATCCACAATACGGCAAACTTGCCTCTATGACCAAAGGACAACTGTGCAGCAAAATCATAGTCGGACAGCACACAAACAGGCCCTCCAGCCCCACTCTACCAAGGTGTCCCATCTAAGCTAGTCTTATTTGGGCCATATCCCTCGCCCTTTCCTATCCATTAACCTATTCGAGTTGTCGTTTAAACTACTCTAGCAGCTCGTTCCATATACCCACACAGTTGCCCCTCGGATTCCTATTAAATTCTTCCCTAATCACTTAAACCTGTGTCCTCCGGTTCTTGATTTCCTGGCCTTGGGCAAAAGACGCCGTGCATTCACCCTATTCATTTTCTCCCCCCCATGTTTTAAGTAAGTATGTTTATTGGCTAAGTATTCACATACAAGGAATTTGTCTTGGTGCTCCACCCACAAGTAACAACATGACATACACCCTTATAAGATCACTCCTACTGCCTGTGCTAGTCTGCCCAGCATCTCTCTTTATCTCAGGTCATCTAGTCCTGGCACCATCCTTCGTGTTGCTGGGTGACCAAAACTGAGCACAATATTCTAAAAGCAGCCTCCCCAACATAGTGTATGTTAGCTGTGATAGTGCTTTGTCAGTCTTGGCCCAAATTTCCTGCTGTTTCACATTGCTGCATCAGTCTGGTTTCCCCAAAAGGTAACTTATGGGGCGTTTTCACCTCAAGCGGTCTGTTTCAGTGAAATCTTTCTTGAAATTTGGATTTAATCTGCGAATCAATGTTTAATTTGGTTACATATTTGCCTCTGCCTTGCTCTGGAATGAAGATTAGGCAAATTAAAAATTCTGTAGCTTTTGACATGTTTACAGAATATCTCTATGGATCCCCAAGTTGAATATTTAGATTTTGTCGTTCCATATGGATGTATTCCATCATGTATCGCCTTTCCACTGGCTGGTTAGCACACAACAAACGCTTTCCATTGTGCCTCTGTACACATGACAATAAACTAAACTTTGATTAGTTATTTTGGACTGGAGGTGGGGTGGTGTGTATTTTAAGGAGGAAGTAATTCTAGCCTGACTGAGCTTAAATTATCACTGCATTTGCTGCTTCTCCCCACAGATGCCCCCTGGTGTGGACACTGCAAAGCCCTTGCTCCAGAATACAGCAAAGCCGCTGCAAAGTTGAAGGAAGAGGGCTCGGAGATAAGGCTGGCAAAAGTAGACGCCACTGAGGAGTCTGACCTGGCACAGATGTTTGCAGTCAGGGGATACCCAACCATTAAGTTTTTTAAAAATGGAGACAAGGACAGCCCTAAGGACTATGCAGGTATGGGTGATTTCTATTATAATATTGGTCTGAATGCAGAATTAGAGTGGCTTTAGTAGAAAATTGCGCTATCAATATATTTAAATACATGACAGAAGAGTTTATTCGACACACTCGGAGCAGCCCTGCTTCCCTGTCCTTGGTCTGTCTCGCCCCCTTGGCTTGAAGCCTGTCCAATGCTCATTGGCAATTTTTTTTTTTAAATGGTAACATTTCCTCTTCCATTGCTCTTTCAGCTCCTGGTATGGATTTTTTTTTTCTATAGAAAGCAACGTTTCCATTACTTACCTGATTGCAATTATTGCCGTCTCTAGATTAATCTTCTGCTGGGGGAGTTGGGCCCTGGATGCCCTCTCTGGGTTCCTTGTGACTTTATGCTGTCTTGGAACTTCTTCCCAGACTCCGTGTATTTCTGTTTCCAATCTAGTGTCTCTGATTGAAAGATACAGCATGGAAATGGGCCCTTCGGCCCACCTTGTCCATTGTGACCTCGTGGATCTGCTACCTTCATGGGCAATAAGCATGTGTGCACCTTCACCTACATCTTGCCCTTCAAGTTCTGACGGAGATGTATGGCTGTTTGTTCATTCTCCTTGATACAGTCCTTATCAAGCACCTTGAAGAAATGAGCTGCCCTCATCGCCTCTTTACCACAACATTCAGCCCTCAGTTCCACATGACTTGTGTTGAATGTTGATCTTTGATCTATTTTCAATAATTTGTTGTCTGGCCAGCTGATTATTGGTAGATAATTGGGTTTACTTTTCAGTTATGCAAACAATTGCTGATAGGAAAGATATGGCCTGCATTCTACCTGTGTGGTTTAATGTCTTATTGATAAATTGTGTACCAGAATGATCACATTTCCCCCAAAATGAATTTGCTTTGGGATGTCGACACCACGACAAGGTCGAGGATCAATCTACGGAGAAGCATTTTGCTATCGTTGGGTGGAATATTTAGTGTCCATGTATACTTTCTGCAGATAGCTATGATACAGCAGGAATGATGAGGTTAAACACAAAAAGCTGGGGTAACTCGTCGGGTCGGACAGCATCTCTGGAGAAAAGGAATAGGTAATGTTTTGGGTCAGGGCCTATCTGTCGACGGAGTCGGGGGGGGGGGGGGGACGAGAGAGATTGACAGTGATGTAGAGAGATATAGAAACATAGAAATTAGGTGCAGGAGTAGGCCATTCAGCCCTTCGAGCCTGCACCGCCATTCAATATGATCATGGCTGATCATCCAACTCAGTATCCCGTACCTGCCTTCTCTCCATACCCTCTGATCCCCTTAGCCACAAGGGCCACATCCAACTCACTCTTAAATATAGCCAATGAACTGGCCTCAACTACCCTCTGTGGCAGAGAGTTCCAGAGACTCACCACTCTCTGTGTGAAAAAAGTATTTCTCATCTCGGTCTTAAAGGATTTCCCCCTTATCCTTAAGCTGTGACCCCTTGTCCTGGACTTCCCCAACATCGGGAACAATCTTCCTGCATCTAGCCTGTCCAACCCCTTAAGAATTTTGTAAGTTTCTATAAGATCCCCTCTCAATCTCCTAAATTCCAGAGAGTATAAACCGAGTCTATCCAGTCTTTCTTCATAAGACAGTCCTGACATCCCAGGAATCAGTCTGGTGAACCTTCTCTGCACTCCCTCTATGGCAATAATGTCCTTCCTCAGATTTGGAGACCAAAACTGTACGCAATACTCCAGGTGTGGTCTCACCAAGACCCTGTACAACTGAAGTAGAACCTCCCTGCTCCTGTACTCAAATCCTTTTGCTATGAAAGCTAACATACCATTCGCTTTTTTCACTGCCTGCTGCACCTGCATGCCTACTTTCAATGACTGGTGTACCATGACACCCAGGTCTCGCTGCATCTCCCCTTTTCCTAATCGGCCACCATTTAAATAATAGTCTGCTTTCCTGTTTTTGCCACCAAAGTGGATAACCTCACATTTATCCACATTATACTGCATCTGCCAAACATTTGCCCACTCACCCAGCCTATCCAAGTCACCTTGCAGTCTCCTAGCATCCTCCTCACAGCGAACACTGCCCCCCAGCTTAGAACAAGATATAGAACAAATCTCTCAAAGATATGCAAAAAAGTAACAGGTGAAGGAAACGGGCCATTGTTAGCTGTGGCCCAGGTGACAACGAGTATATAGAATGAGACAACAAGATGACTTTGAAGCTGGTACGACTTGGGTGGGGGAGAGATGGAGGCGGGGAGGGGTGCAAGTACTGCTTGAAGTTAGAGAAGTTATGTTCATGTCACCGGATTGTAAGCTGAAATATGAAATGGCTGTTTCTCCAATTTGCATTTGGTGCCTCTCTTATAATGACAGTTGAGGAGGCCTGTGTGGGAATGGGAAGGGGAAGTAAAGTTCACCGGGAAATCAGGTGGACTAAGTGTGGCGTTCAGGGAAACTAATCCCTGTCTCCCAATCTACGTTTGGTCTTGCCGATCGATGTTGGTAGTTTACACTCTGAGACGTTGCCCCCAGTGTTATTTATTGTGGGTTTCATCATCGCCCAAGTCAACATCCTCCATGACCGCGCCTGATTTTTGATATTTGGTGCTTCCTTTTTGATAAAGCCCACCATTCCTCTTTGCTTTTGCATCATACTCGTCGACGTGGACTTTTTGTAACGCTCCACTGTTATCAGTTTCCTCAATCTGGTAGCTTGGTCAGGTTTTAGATTTTGGCACGGAAACGAGCCTTTCAGCCCAACCGCGTCCTACGCATCCTAGGGACAATTTTTACATTTACCTACAAACCTGTACGTCTTGTGTGGGAGGAAACCGAAGTTGTCGGAGAAAACCCACGCAGGTCACGGGGAGAACATACAAACTCTGCGGATTGCACCCGTAGAACATGGGTCTTCGGCGCTGTGAGGCAGCAACTCTACCGCTGCGCTGCCGTGCTGCCAAGTTGATTAATTTTTAATTTGGACTTCATGAGGCATTTAACGCACGACACTAAGTTGTATTACAGTGCAATGTAATAAAAGCTTGAGTTTTGAGATGCGTTTGATTGGTCCTGGGTGGGAAACTAAACCTATTCATGCGGGTTTCCTGTGGTTGACATTGTATCTGAAACTGAAATTAAACCTTTGTGTAGAAAATAAATACCAAAACTTTCTTTATCATAAGTAGAGTTTTTGGGTGAAAGCTTCTATTGTGGGATGCGTGTGTAGTTAACTCACAGTAGCCTAGCAGAAGAGCTGCTGCCTTAGTGCCGGAGGCCAGTTTTCGATTCTGACTATGGGTGCTGTCATGGGGAGAACATGCAAACTGTATAGACAGTAACCATAGTCAGGATCAAAAACAGGTCTCTGGCGCTGCAAGGCAGCAGCACCACTGCTGGGCTACCGTGCCGCCTGTTTTTGCAATACCGAGATCGGAATTACCTTGTGCTTTTCAAACGCACAACCCTAGAATTAAATGCAAGGTGCCTGTAACTAATTTAATAAATCTGGTCCTGGGATCTCCTCTGGCTCGGCTAACGTGTTCCACGTGTTCTAGTTTTCCGGGGCAGGTTTGTAGGTTAATTGGCTTTGGTAAAATTGTAAATTGTCCCTAGTTTGTTGGATACTGCTGGTGTATGGGGATCGTGGACTCAGTGGGCCGAATGGCCCGTTGCCATCCGGTCTCTCTGAAAACCGTCTAAGTACCAGCATGTAAATCAAGCTTTGGTATTACCGGGACAAGTGTGTTATTTCAAAAATAAATCAAAACTGCATAGAAAACGAGGTGCTCTGAGACCCATCTTGCAACTTCAGGGTACACAAAAGGCTGGAGAAACTCAGCGGGTGCAGCAGCATCTAAGGAGCGAAGGAGATGGGCGACATTTCGGGTCGAGACCCTTCTTCAGACGGTGCTTTTACTGAGATGTGCATTAAATTGTCGTTGTTCTATAAGGCCATTTGAAGTTTAGAGTTCTTGGCAAGGTGGTTCCTGAAGTCCATGACATTCCCCCAAAGCGCAAGCTGTCTTTTTCTCAAACCTGCAATTATAGATAAGGTATGCCATTTTTAAACCGGTCTTTAAAGTGCTTATTTTAATTTTGCTTTGGGCTTAACCAGCTAACTCCAGGGTAGGGAGCCACAAGAGCAGTACTGCAACTTCAGGAGCCCAACTCCACCGCAATAATTTTATGTAATGGTCACTGATTGTAGAGATGTATTATGGTGGCGCAACAGAGTTTTCTGCCTTGCAGCACCAGAGACCCGGGTTCGATCCTGACTACAGCTGCTGTCTGTACAGGGTTTGTACGTTGTTCCTGTGACCTGCGTGGGTTTTCTCCGAGCTCTTCGGTTTTCTCCAAAGACATGCAGGTTTGTAGGTTAATCGACCGTTCTTCCCAGGTGATTCAGGCTGCTGTTTCTGCTCCTTGCGAGTCTTCCTTTAGTTACCCTGGCAGCTCATTCAAGTTGTTAAACTCTATTTTGAACTCCGATTAAGCTCCAAAGCAGCAGGAAAGCCAGGCCAAATGATACTTTGTTGTGTTCTGGATGCTGCCATGGATCTCGTCATCTGTTATCCCTGTACCAGTGGTTAGTGCTAGTGCAGCTTTTTGTGTAGTACACAGTGCTGGAGTAACTCGGTGGGTCAGGCAGCATCTCTGGACAACATGGACAGGCGACCAAAGAAGGATCCTGACCAGGAGTGTTGCTTATCCAGTTCCTCCAGCACTTTGTTCTATACAAGGTTCCAGCATCCACAGTTCCTTGTGTTGCCATAGTGCTGCTGATTTCCTCGTTTGGAGGTAGTAATAATGAGATTAGCAATTCCTGTGAAGGACACAATGAGTTATTTGCTTATTGCAGCAACGGCACCCCTTTGCTTTACCAGCAAGAATTCGGAACAAAAGAGACAAAGAGGCAGACATATTCATCTTGCTCATGTCTGCTGCCTATTAAAATCATGGCTCCGTTCCTCAGCTCCATTTTTCTGCACTATCTGCTTAGACAATAGGTGCAGGAGTGGGCCATTCGGCCCGTCGAACCAGCACCGTCATTCCATGTGATCATGGCTGGTCATCCTCAATCAGTACCCTGTTCCTGCCTTCTCCCCACACTCCACTATATTTACAAGTGCATTCTAGCTAACTCCAGTGTAAAGAGCCAATCTTCCTTTGATTCTTTTCATATCTGTAAAACAAATTAGTTTAGAGATGCAGCATGGACACAGGCTGATTGGCCCACCAAGTCCATGCCGACCATTGATCTGTTCACACTAGTTCTACATGCAAGGAACAAATAACAGAGCCAAATTAACCAACAGACCCGCAAGTCTTTGATACGTGGGAGGAAATGGAGCACCACGCGGTCACAGGGAGAACGTGCTAACTCCACGCAGACATCTGAGGTCGGGTCTATGGCACTGTGAGGCAGCAGCTCTACCAGCTGCCCCACTGCTGACCCCAACCTATGAATCGGTTTTTAAAGGAACACCATCTCTGTACTCTTTTGACTTTCAGCTGGAAGACAGCATGAAGATATAGTGAATTGGCTGAAGAAACGGACAGGTCCAGCAGCTGACACCATCACTGAGGCAGATGTTGCTGAGAAGCTGGTTGACTCCTCTGAAGTGGTTGTCATTGGGTTTTTCAAGGTACTGATTATAGCTTCAAGATTTGTAAAACATGGAGCTAATGCAGCCTTGCCACAGTGAGGCTGCCAGATAATGTGGGTATGGGAGCTGTAATGTTGCTGCCTACGTGTGTATGTGTGCTGCGAGGCAAGTTCACCTGCCACCGTCTGAATCCTTTTCCTCGGCCTCTGATTTAACATTGTCCGTTGTCTTCACTGCACAATTTACTGTGGGCAAAATAGACTAAGGTATTGTGCGTTATCGTGCCCTAAACGTTGTCATGTATCTGTACAATGTGGGTGGCTTGATTATAATTATGTACAATCTTTCCGCTGACTGGCCAGCACGCCACCAAAGCTTTGCACTGTACCTCGGCACAAGTGACAGTAAACTAAGGTAAACGTGTATTAGAATTGCTGTTAAATATATTGACCTGGCTATAGGCTTGCACATACCTGCGCCCACTTCTCATGAACCATTTTGTGCAGCAAAACCTTGTTTTGGCGTGCACTAGAGTGTTAGCGTAAAATTTCTTGCCCACTCCTGAAGACTGAGCAATTATCCTCTGACCCCTGGACTTGTCCTTGCTTCTATTACTGGCGTGAGTGGTGTGATGGTCGGTGTAGACATAGGCTGAACGACCTGTATTTGACAACGAAAACTTTATCTTCCCTTGGCTTGATTAGTAAGGGCGTCAAAGGTTTCAGGAGAATGGGGTTGAGAGCGAAAATAGATCGGGCATGATCAAACGGCGGAGCAGACTCAATGGACCGAATAGCTCTCCTATATCTTTTGGTCTTCTGGCTTTAGCTTGTCAGGGTGGAAGTCCAAGTGGGAAATGGACTTGGTGGTGCTATCTGTAAGAGTTTCTCCCTTTGTGTATCCTGGTGCCTGAACTCTTGGCTACCCCGAGTGAAGTGTCGACTTTAGTTCCAATCTGGGAGGTCTTTGGGTGAAGTGAAATAGTGCATCCCAACCTTGAGCATTTGTCTGTACCATACAAACTAATTCAATCAGGATGGAAAATAACGTAATCTTGTGAGATGTTTAAAGTAAAGGTGAATCTGGCATTTGTTTGTAATTCACTCTAGTCCCTGAGGTTGTGTGAACGCTTGTACTTGTGTGAATGTGCACATTTCTCTTGCCTAGATGCTGTCAGTAGTTGTTGAAGTACTCTGATTAGGACATTGATTTTCTTCAAGCCAACTGAAGCTAAATCTGGTTTACCGTAGACTGATTACTGCCACAACACCTCCGCCTCCACCTCTTTTAAATTGGACCAACTAATACTTGCAGGAGTTGTCTGTGTGGTGCAATTGACTGATGAAACCTTCTGTATTGCAGGATCTGGAAGGGAATGATGCCAAGACGTTCTTTCAGGCTGCAGAGGCCGTCGACGAGGTGCCATTTGGAGTCACATCTAATGTCGACATCTTTGCCAAGTACGATATGCAGCAGGATGGAGTTGTCCTTTTCAAGAAGGTAAAAGGCACTGATCTGAGTTAGATTGGGCTGTAGCTTAACTTTAGAAGCTCCTGCGGGCAATTTTGGATCTTGAATCTAGCACGGAATGCTATTGCATTCATGGGTACACAAAAAGCTGGAGAAACTCAGCGGGTGCAGCAGCATCTAAGGAGCGAAGGAGATAGGCGACGTTTCGGGTCTCGACCCGAAACGTCGCCTATCTCCTTCGCTCCTTAGATGCTGCTGCACCCGCTGAGTTTCTCCAGCTTTTTGTGTACCCTCGATTCTCCAGCATCTGCAGTTCCTTCTTTAAAGCTATTGCATTCATGATGGTATTAGTTGGCAGAAAACTTTGCGATCTTCTGCCAATGCACAGCTGTATAAAGTTTCACAATTTGGGTTTACCAAAGCATTCAGCTATAATTGAATGTCACACGGGATATATAACCAATGGTTAGTTTGCTAAAAATGTGGGCTTGCTCATCAGCCCAAACTTCTCAACTGCTGCTCAAAGTTAAGCGATCCTGTCGACAAAATAGCCATTTCCTTACTTCTGCAACATATACCTGCTGTAAATCCTGGTAGCTGAAGCACATCTGGAATTTGGCTCAATTGAATTTTTTCTACAAGAATGTGAGGAGAGGATTGGACATGGCTTTGTAAATTGGACGAGTCAAGCATTTCACAAATATCCCGGGAATCCAGGGGCACTCGCTTTTCAGAATTGAAATGTCGCAGAATTTGGCGCTAAAGTGTGTGTAAGGAATGTTTAAATTCCCAAATTGGCAGGACAAATCAAAATAGGATGTACATGGTAAATGGTAGGGAATTGAGGAATGTTGTGGAACAGAGAGATCTAGGAATAACTGTGCATAGTTCCCTGAAGGTGGAATCGCATGTAGATGGGGTGTTAAAGAAAGCCTTTGGTGTGCTGGCCTTTATAAATCTGAGCATTGAATATAGGAGCAGGGAAGTAATGTTAAAATTGTACAAGGCATTGGTGAGACCAATTCTGGAGTATGGTGTACAATTTTGGTCGCCTAATTATAGGAAGGATGTCAACAAAATACAGAGAGTACAGAGGAGATTTATTAGAATGTTGCCTGGGATCCAGCAACTATGTTACAGAGAAAGGTTGAACAAGTTAAGTCTTTATTCTTTGGAGCGCAGAAGGTTAAGGGGGGACTTGATTGAGGTCGTTAAAATTATGAAAGGGATAGACAGAGTTGACGTGGATAAGCTTTTCCCATTAAGGGTAGGGAAGATTCAAACAAGAGGGCATGAAAGTAAAGTGGATAGGTATATGGACGGGAAGGGAATGGAGGGGTAGGGTCTGAGTGCAGGTAGATGAGACTAGGGGAAAACAAATGATCGGCACTGACTGGAAGGGCCGAGAGGGCCTGTTTCCGTGCTGTAATTGTTATATGGTTTTGTGGTTATAAGTAGTCCCACTAAATCTGATTCGGGTCCATTACATCAGTGATGGGTTTTGTCTCAGTCCTGGACATGAGTTAACATGTTTGGAATGTGGCTGAAAAGCCATGATAATGGCCTGTGACAGTGTTGTCATTCCCTCTCCCCGCAACAGTTATTCAATCTAATGCACAGCTGTTAATGCAGGGTTGTATTGGGCTAAGCTCTGCAACCAGCAGATGGTGATATTGGAATATCACAGGCGCTGGTCTGCACTGCCTGCTGTCGTTTGGGAATTGTTGTAGTGCAAAATTGTTGCACTAATTTTGTGCAATCTTTCTCGCCTGGTCTTGGCTTTTTCCGCCATCGACCTCGCCACTTGTCCCTGAAGTTGTCACGGCAACGACTCTTTCAAAAGCTCTACATTTTTCTCGGACTGTGGATAATTTTTTGATAACAGTTTGTGATCCTAGTGTCTCAAATTTAATCCAGGAGGAGTGTAGCATGTGGCTCGCGGCAGCCTCTTTATCCTCTCTGCTGCACAACATTGCCACTCTTTAGGGCCTCTTATCAAGGCAAGGAGCAGCTTGTGAGGACTTCTGTTGCAGATACTAGGAAGCCTTGTAGGAACCATTCTCTAGTGCAGCTTCACTTATTGGGTAAGAGCAGCCCTCCTGTGCTCTAGTACTATTTGAGGGACTCGGTGATTAGTGCGGCTGCTGAATAAGTGCCTGGATTCAATTCTGCCCATGGTTGCTCTGTGTGTGGAGTTTGTGGATTTTCTCTAACTGGGAGTATTGCCACAGTGCTCTGGCTTCTTTATACTTTAGGGATGCAGTGCAGAAACTAGGCCCTTCAGCCCCACCAAGCCCGCGCCAACCAGCGATCACCGTCCTACACACTGGGGCGATTTGCAATTGTATTGAAGCCGATTAACCTACAAACCTGCATGCCTCTGGAGTGTGGGCAGAAACCGGAGGGGGGGGGGAGTACCCTCATGGTCACAAGGAGAACATACAAACTCCATACAGGCAGCACCCATAGTGTTGTGTATTTGGGTGCTTGGAACAGACTTAAGATAACACTCGTAGACGGGAGTACAATAAACAAGCTTCTTTATTCCAGGACGCCACCTTGAGTTTCCCCCGCGCATGCATACTTGCACAAGACATCACATATGCTAATTATATCACATACCTAACAGGCCTCCCCATTTAACTTGCAGGCAGGTAACACCATTTCTATTACATACACCGCACTCCTCCCCCTTTAACTTGGAGGCAGGTAACACCATTTCTATTACTAACCTGACACATAGTCAAGATCGGACCTGGGTCTCTGGCATGCTAAGGCAGAAACTCTACCGCTGCGCCACTGTGCTGTCTTCTCCACATGACCATTTGTGTGTTCTGGCTGGTGTAGCTAATTAGCTGAGCGTTCATGTTTACTGCAGTTGCTGCGTGCTAATTGCAGCTTGCCATGGGGCAATTAGTAGCGAGTTATTTATTCCCACAGTGTGCCGTGCTTTGGCAGCAGTTACAACAGATGCTGCATTACAAGTGGGACCCGTTCCCTCGTCTGACCTCTGATCTCGGGTCTCTCTGTTCCTTACTGAGCTGGACTCTGGCCCGCTGGGTTTCAGTAGTATTTTCAACCCTGCAATTGCATCATCATAGTTTAATGTTTCCCAGTAAGGTCTGAGCGATGGATGGGGGAGTGGAAAAGGACAGTGAAATCAGTTCCCGTTTGTAGAACTTTAATTTGGTTTGACCCACTTGCTGATTTTATCTCTTGGTGCACAGATTTAGAAATGTGGACAACAGATTGCCTTGAGTCACAGGGCAGGCTGGTGTCACGAAGTGCACAGCCAGTGTAGAAAGGAAACCAGACCTTTTTAAAATTCCTGCAGCCAATATTACTTGAGATGTCCTGTCACTGTTAGCACAGTTCTCACTTAAACTTGTTAAATTAATTTTTTTTGTATGATCGGGACCTGCATTCGCTTCAGTTGCAAGATTAAGGTGAATGTTGGAATTAAAATATTTTTCCCTCGATCCCGTTTTCCTGCCTTCTCCACATAGCCCCTGACACCCTTAACATTTGTAGCATAATGTGAAAGCGAGCAGTATATCTACTAAAGCCGCTGTAATAACATCCCTTTACCCGCACTGAAGATTACAGGCTTGTGTGCAAATCCGGCGCTCCGAATTCCTGCGGTGTTTTGCCCTCGAACTATGCTGGGAAAGTGGCTGGAGTTCTTCAAACGTGCTAATTGCAGAACGCGTGAAGAGCCGATATCATGAACGTTTATTTTTGGAGCTTCAATGAATCGTGTGCCATCTTGATCGCTGGTGCTAAATGTGGTGGTGACTGTCATGTCATGGCATGCCTCCTTATGGATTTGCACCTTTAAAGCAGCCTGCTATGCTACAAGGATGTGTTGATCTGCTTCATATCCCTTACAAAATGGGTAACTGGAGCCCACTTGAGTACTATAGATAGAATGCTGTTTGATTTTAATGGCCATGCTGTTTAGGGTGCTACTTAGAGATGGCAGGTGATTTATGTTGGGTTAGGAAGTTTTTTCCCCCTTCACACTGTTACACAAGCATGGGAAAGTCTATAAATCATATTGTGGAGCATGGTTGAAAGGTTTTTCACCGTACCTCTGTACGCGTGGCAATAAACTGCACCAGCAGATTCTGTGGCGATCCCTTTAGCGGAATCTAATGGGGCTGCACACAGGGTGCCTCAGTGCCAGAGACCCAGGTTCGATCCTGACTACGGGAGCTCTCTGTGTGGAGTTTGCGCGTTCTCCCTGTGACCGCATGGGTGTCCTCCGGGTGCTCTGGTTTCCCTTACTTTCCAAAGATGTGCAGGTTTGTAGGTAATTTGCCCCAAATATGTGGGATGACATAGAGCTAATGCGCAGGTGGTCAATGTGCTGAAGGGCCTGTTTCCACACTGCATCACGAAACTCGCAGTTGTAAACTAATGTCTTGCAGACTTGCACCTGGTTCAGGCTCAAGGAAGTCCTTGGTGTTCAGGGTGTAGTAGCGTGGGTTGCTTTACAGGTGCATGGTATAATCTGCAGTGTGCTGCAGTCAGCCGTGCTTCCCCACCCACCCATGCACCCACACGGCTTGTCACCACACCCACCCAACCTGAAGTGACATTGGAACGCTGCCTAAAGTGATCCCCTGGGAAGTACGGGCACCTTGTACTTGTCGACAGCTGCAGGTTGTATGGTAATGAAGGCAATTAATACTCTAGCCTTTACACAGCCCGTGTCCTTGTGTGCTCTCTTTAATATAATCCCGCCCACAACAACCGCTGCCTTCACCTCCTTACAATAACTCTCACCTTGACCTAGCTTTGACTCCAGACTTTAGAGAGGGACAGCGTGCAAACGGGCCCTTCGGCCAGCCCGCCGACTCTGTGTTGTGCCAGTATCACCCTGTAACTTGGCCGCAAGAATTCAGGTTACCAGCCTTTGTTAAAATCCTTATAAGACAGTGCGGGAGTAACTCAGCAGGTTCGGCAGCATCCGTGGAGCACGTGGATAGGTGACATTTTGGGTTGGGACCCTCCTTCAGACTGCTTGTGGGGAGGGGGTGAGAAAGCTGGTAAAGAGTAGGGACAGGATGGAGCCTGGCAAGCAATTGGTGCATACAGGGTGAGGGCAGATGGTTGGACAAAGGCCAAAGATGAAAAGACAGGAGGTGGTGGGAGGCAAAAGGATTGGAGAGTTATGAATTGATCATAATTTGCATTAAGAGGCCACTGAAGAGGTTGGAGAGGGGTGGGTGTCTGATTACTGCTGTCATGTGCCGTGCTGTTTTTGGATCATGATGGCCGTCTGTGTACAGTGATCAGAGACTGGGAGAATTTGTATCCTAGTTACTTGTGACTTTAGATTAGATTAGATTCTTTATTTGTCATTCAAACCTTTAGGTCTGAAGGAAATTTTGTTCCCCTGCAGTCATACATATAATTTTTAAAAGAAATGACACACACAATAAACGCAAATTTAACATCCACCACAGTGAGTTCACCAAACACCTCACTGTGATGGAAGGCAAAGTCTTAAAGTCTCTGTCTCTTCCCTCTTTGTTTCCCTCTGCGCCGAGGCGATCCAAGACTTCAGATGTTGTGACTCCTCCGGGTGATGATAAGTAAGTCAGTCCCGCGGTTCAACCGAGCTCCGCGAACGGGCCGGTTCAACTCCGCGGCCCGGGGTGGTTGAAGCTGCCGCCCTCCAGACCAGCGGACGAAGCTGTTGCGGGAGCTCATAAAAACAGGTCACCAGCCTGTAAGCTGCGAGCTCCCGCGATGTCGTCTACTGGGCCCACGGCCGATTCCACCGGGCCCGTGGTCGCGGTCGGGCTGCCGCCGCTGCTGGAACGGCTCCGGGACTGAGCCGGGCCGCTGACTTTAAATCCAATGTTTAAGAAAGAACTGCAAATCTTGCAGCAGGCATGAATTTCATTGTCCTATCTGGGACACATGACGATAAACTCTCTTGACTTGACTTGATAGATGCTGGAAAAATCAAAGGGAGACAAAAGTGCTGGAGAAACTCAGCGGGTGAGGCAGCATCTATGGAGCGAAGGGTTTCGTCCCGAAACATCACCTATTCCTTCGCTCTGCTGCTGAGTTTCTCCAGCATTTTTATCTGCCTTAAATCCATTGTTGATCCCTGAATGACCTGCTGTTGAGATCCCCCTATGTCCTGTCTGAACGCTCTCTGATCTCCTCTATGGTGAAGAGGTAACCAGTCCCCAGTCCAATCTTGTAGCTGAGGCTCCCACCCCCTCCCTGGTCCTGAAGTGAACATGACCGTTGATTCTTCAGTGGGATTTGTATTGTAACTTTTTTTGCTTCTCTTCCAGTTCGATGAGGGTCGTAACATCTATACTGGAGAGATTACTAAAGACAATCTGGTGGAATTTATCAAGAACAACCAGCTGCCTCTGGTTATTGAGTTCACTGAGCAGGTAGGCGAGCAGGTATTCCTGATGCACTGACTCCTGTAGCTCTGACAACATTGCAACAATGGCTGCAACATTCTGCTTTGTCCTTCTCTTGCAGACTGCTCCAAAGATCTTTGGTGGTGAGATCAAAACACACATGCTCCTGTTCGTCCCCAAGGAGTCATCCAGCTTTGAGGAAAAGCTGAACAACTTCAAGGCGGCAGCGGAGAGCTTCAAAGGGAATGTAAGTGGGCGCTATGCTACAATCTCCGCCTGCTGGCAAGATTTATCCCAGACTCAAAATGTCATCCTCAATGGAGGTTTTCAACACATGGCTGCAGATTTTGTATGCAATCCAGCCAGATTAATCTAGACAAGATATATGGCATGGAAACGGGCCCTGCAACCCACCGTCTGGCCGGCGATTCCCTTACAATAGGCCATTTAATATAATTGTGGCTGATCATCCACAATCAGTATCCCATTCCCGCCTTCCCCCCCATATCCCCTGACTCCACTATTTTTAAGAGCCCTATCTAGCTCTCTCTTGAACGTATCCAGAGAACCGGCCTCCACTGCCTTCTGGGCAGAGAATTCCACAAGCTCGCAACTCTGTGTGAAAAAGCTTTTCCTCATCTCCATTCTAAATGGCTTATCCCTTAACCTTAAACTGGCGCCTGGGTCTGCACTCCCCCAAAATCAGGAACATGTTTCCTACCTCTAGCGTGTCCAACCCTTAGTAATCTTATGTTTCAATAAGATCCCCTCATCCTTCTAAATTCCAGAGTGAACAAGCCCAGCCACTCCATTCTATCAACATATGACACCAGCACTATCTTAGATACTAGGGACAATTTATTTTTTTACTGAACCCAATTAACCTGCAAACCTTTGAAGCGTGGGAGGAAATCAGGTGTCCCCGGAGAAAGCCCACGTGGTCACAGGAGGAATGTGCACCTCTGCACCACTGTGCTGCCCTAATTCTCTGTAGTTAAGAGCTTGTCTGAGCCTGTTCTTAAGAAGGGTTTCTGTGCGAAATGTCACCCATTCCTTCTCGCCAGAGATGCTGCCTGTCCTGCTGAGTTACTCCTGTATTTTGTGTCTTCTCTTCGATTTAAACCAGCAGCTGCTGTTCTTTCCTATGCCTATTGTACGTGTGGAGCATCTGGATACATGTTGTAGAGTCAGTCATACAACACGGGAACAAGCCCTTCAGCACAACTTGCCCACCAAGACGCCCCATGTACACTAGCCCCACCCGCCTGAATTTGGCCTGTGTCCTCCAAAGCCTACTTATCTATGTACTTGACCAAATGTCTTTTAATTGTTATTACCAGCCACAAATACCTTCTCTGGCAGTTAGTTCCATATAAACGCATGGAATGACCTTTTTCATAGATCACCGACTATTTCTCAGTTTATATCGTCGCAGGGGAAGGAATATATTGATCCTGTCTGAATGTTGAAGGCCGTTTGGCCCTTTGTACCTCTGCTGACCCGTATGATAGTCCAACCTCCCTCCTCCACAGTTCACTTCTGAATCTAGTTAGAGCTGCTTAACTGGTCACTTAAATGTCATTATTATTATAATGCCCCATGACACTTTCAATGCCTTGTAACTATCTTTTAACTGGTGGCAGACTAATTTCCCTCTGGGATAAATAAAATTGTATCGTATTGTTCTGAGCCCTGCAGCATTGACAGATCTGAGTCTCGGCGTATAATTCTAGTCTTAAATTAACAAAAGCAGATTGCTCCTCTAACTTTTTTTTTGTCTGCCTTTATCTCTCCCGGCAGGTTCTGTTCATCTATATTGACAGTGAGGTTACAGACAACCAGAGAGTTCTGGAGTTCTTTGGTTTGAAGAAAGAGGAGTGTCCAGCTATTCGTCTCATCACCCTGGAGGAGGAAATGACCAAGTACAAGCCTGAGGTGGAAGACATCACTGTGGAGAATGTCAAAGGCTTCTGCAACCAGTTCTTGGAAGGGAAGCTGAAGGTGAGTCGTTTACTCAATTAATCAGTTGCAAAGTATTCTCACTATGGCCTGAAGTGCAAAAACATCTCCCACATAAGGAGAAAATGACGGTATATATCTAATTAAGTTGAGACTGTTGGTGCATTTAAAGGCAAGCAGACACGTACTCGAAGGAATCTAATGCAAGGGGTGGCAAGTGTGGGCTGGAACTGCTAAAGCTACAAACAAGAATGGGGCTCTCCATGAGAGCGCCCCCCGCCCCCCCAAAGTACAGGGGTGTCCTTTGTGGCAGCACTGTGGCTCATCTGGTAAAGCCGCTGCCTTGCAGCCCCTGAGACCCAGGTCGATTCTGACCTCGGATGCTGTCTGTGGAGTTTGCACGTTCTCCCATTGACCGTGCGGGCTTCCTCCAACGTCCCAATACGTGCGGGTTTGTAGGTTAGTTGGCTTCTATAAATTGCCCCCTGGGGTATGAGGTGTGGATCTAGAATGCCGCAGAAGGCTGTAGAGGCCACATCAGTGGATATTTTTGCGGCAGAGATAGATTCTTGATTAGTACAGGTGTCAGGGTGATGGGGAGAAGGCAGGAGAATGGGGTTAGCAGGGATAGATAGATCAGTCGGGATTGAAAGGCAGAGTAGACATCATGGGCCGAATGGCCTAATTCTACTCCTATCACTTATGACACAAAAGTACAAAACATGGAACTCCAGCCATTCCTTCTCTCCAGAGGCAGCCTCTCTGGAGAGAAGGAATGGCTGACGTTTCGGGTCGAGGCCCTTCTGTAAATGGGTGATGGTCAGCATGTACATGGTGGGTCGAAGGGCCTGTTTCCGTGCTGTATATCTTGAACCGTACTTCAGTGGGGTGCTATTTCATAACATTGACTTCCCAACCACAAACCAGGGCTAAAGGACAGTTACTTATGGATAAAAACCCGAGGTCGCCACTCAAGATCAGTCGCAGAAAATGCTGCTGAGTGCATCAATTTTTTGTAAATATATTTCAATATATATCGGTGTCAATAGGGCTTAAGTCATGGATGTGGTATAAAATGAATGGTTATTAAAAGAAACGAGTGGTGATTTAAAAAAAAAAAAAAGATTTGCACATTGACTGGTTAATTTGGAATGGGTGGTAACGAAAGCAGATTCAATAGACGATAGGTGTAGGAGTAGGCAATTCGGCCCTTCGAGCCAGCTCTGCCATTCACTGTGATCATGGCTGATCATTCACAATCGGTACCCCGTTCCTGCCTTCTCCCCATATCCCTCGATTCCGTTAGTCCTAAAGGTTAGTTTCAAGAGAGAGTTAATCTAACTCTCTCTTGAAAACATCCAGTGAATTGGCATCCACTGCCTTCTGAAGTAGAACATTCGACAGATTTGCAACTCTGTGGGTGAAAATGTTTTTCTTCATCTCTGTTCTAAATGACCTACCCCATATTCACTTGATTTTTTTTTTTCCTGTGCTGTGAACCTAACTGAATATCTGGGGTGGGAGATTGCAACGTTCACATGGTCCGCCCTGTTACGACGAATGCAATCAACCCCGTTGTGGCCAAATGTGTTATAACCTTATTTTGTAACCTATTCTATGTAAAATCTGAATTTTTAGAGATATATCACTGTTATTAATGATAAATGTTCTGATATTTAGCCTCACCTCATGAGCCAAGACATTCCTGAAGATTGGGAGAAAACTCCTGTCAAAGTCCTTGTCGGCAAAAACTTTGAGGAAGTTGCCTTTGATGAAACAAAGGATGTTTTTATTGAATTCTGTAAGTCTGTCTGGAATTTCAATTTAATATCAATTTAATTTTCTAATCCTTGATCCTTGTGTTCAGTATGCCCTTGGTAACCTCATGGCCCCCAAATGTGCCAGTTAACTTTCCTGCCTACACCTTGTGGCTCTCTTAAAGTGAATACAGCTAGATAAAAATGCTGGAGAAACTCAGCGGGTGAGGCAGCATTTATGGAGCGAAGGAATAGGTGACGTTTCGGGTCGAGACCCTTCAAGCTAATGGCACGTTGGCCTTCATAACAAGAGGAGTTGAGTATAGGAGCAAAGAGGTTCTTCTGCACTTGTACAGAGCCGTACAGTTTGCACTTTTGGTCTCCAAATCTGAGGAGGGACATTCTTGCTATTGAAGGAATGAAGCATGGATTCATAAGGTTAGTTTCTGGGATGGCGGGACTGTGATATGTTGAAAGAGTGGAGCGACTGGGCTTATGTACACTGGAATTTAGAAGGATGAGAGGGGATCTTATTAAAACATATATGACTGTTAAGGAATTGGACACACTAGAGGCAAGAAACATATTCCCGATGTTGGGGGAGTCCAGAACCAGGGGGCCACAGTTTCAAAATAAGGGGTAGGCCATTTAGAACGGAGATGAGGAAGAACTATTTCACCCAGAGAGTTGTGAATCTGGAATTCTCTGCCTCAGAAGGCAATGGAGGCCCATCCTCTGGATGCTTTCAAGAGAGAGCTAGATAGGGCTCTTAAAGATAGCGGAGTCGGGGATATGGGGAAAAGGCAGGAAAGGGGTACTGATTGGAGATGATCAGCGGTGCTGGCTGGAAGGGCCGAATGGCCTACTCCTGCACCTATTGTCTATTGTCCAGCATTTTGTGTCTACCTTTGATTTTACCAACATCTGCAGTTCTTTCTTACACAAAGTTGGGTGGATGGAACCTTTCTTTCCCCCCCCCCCCCCCCCCCCCCCCCCCCATGGTGAATATACCAGAGGGCGTGGCTATAAACCTGTGGTGGAAATCTCCAATACTAGAGGGCATAGGTAGAAGGTGAGAAGGGGACATTTAATGGAGATGTGCGATAAAATTTGTTTTTATGATTTAGAACACATTTCCGGGGGTGTTTAACAGGGTTTCAGTTAGGCACATGGAAGTGCAGGGAATGGATGGAGACCGAGATTAGATTAGTTTATCTCCAGTTCCTTCCTACATATTTTTGTCAGCTCAACTGCAAAATCTCCTCAAGCTACGCCTACTTTGAAATTCCCCTCCCCTCTCCTACGCGAGAAGGTTGTCGACCCGAAACATCACCTTTTTCCTTTTCTGCAGAGATGTTGCCTGACCCTTTGAGCGCCAGCATTTTGTGTCTCGTCAGTTTAACGTAGCATAGTATTCAGCACAAACATTGTGTCCTGTCGTACTTTTTTTAGTTTTACAGACACTGTGTGGAAACGGGACCTTCGGCCCGCCAGGTCCTCGCCGACCAGCGATCCCCGCATGTTAACACCATCCTACACGCACTAGGGACAATTTTCACATTTACCGAGCCAATTAACTTGCAAACCTGTATGTCTTTGGAGTGTGGGAGGAAACTGAAGATCTTGGAGAAAACCCACGCGGGTCACGGGGAGAACATACAAACTCCGTACAGGCAGCATCCGTAGTCGGGATCGAACCTGGGTCTCCGGCGCTGCATTCGCTGTAAGGCAGCAACTCTACCGCTGCGCCACCGTGACCGCCCCTACTGATCTATGTTCTAAGTTGCATGCGCATCATTCTGAAGGCAGTGCCATTTTATCGTGGGGTTGTACACTGTGTAACATGTGTGCCTCTTGCTCCGCAGATGCCCCGTGGTGTGGTCACTGCAAACAGCTGGCTCCGATCTGGGAGTCTCTGGGAGAAAAGTACCTGGATAATGAGAAGATAGTCATCGCGAAGATGGACTCCACCGCCAATGAAATCGAGTCTGTGAAGGTTCACAGTTTCCCAACACTGAAGTATTTCCCAGCTGGCTCCGAGCGGAAGGTGAGCAGAGTGGGACCCTTGCCTTCAGCCACGTGATTCGCCGCCTGCTGGCTCCTCTACCCACACAAGTGATGACTTTGGATTCCCAGCAGTTTCTGCACAGATCTATTTAAATCGGCCTTCCAGCTGGGAATAGCCGAGTTCAAAACTGGATGTGACTGGCTGGCTTTACTGGAATGAATCCTTTATTTAGATTCACAGATTACTGCTCACCGATTCCGCTGCTGAATGTTTTAAATAGAGACGGGAAATATAAATTGGCACGCTGCAGATGATGTGGTGAGCGGCACAGTGGAGCAGAGAGGCTGCTTCACCGCGCCACTGGCCTGGGTTTCAGCCGAAACTCGGCTGGTGTCAGTGTGGAGTTCAAACCTTCCTCCCGAGACTGTAGACGTCCTCCGGGTGCCCCGGTCTCTTCCAACACCTCAAAGATGTACGGGTTTAATCGCCCCTAGTATGTAGGGAGTGCGAACAGGTAGGGTGATTGGTGGTCAGTGTGCATTTGATGGGCCGAAGGGCCTGTATCCCATGCTGCCCTTTTAATCACGAGTTAAACATTCTTTGCAAGTAGATGAAAGGCAGAATAAATCTGATATTTTGTACTGTGATCAAATCTAGCTAAACGTTGGTGAAACTAAAGAGCACCATCTGTTTAAACCTGCCCAGCCACTATTCATCAAGATCATGACTGATCCTCGACCAGGGTGCCATTTTCTGCATTGTCTTCCACATCCCTTAATTTGATTGCGTCCTGGAGTCCATTGATCTTTTCTGAACACATTCGTGCACCATGAGTAGGCTTGGTCTATTAGGATGGAGAAATCAAAAGATTTGCTACTGAGATACAGCGCGGAAACGGGCACTTCGGCCCACCGAGTCCGCACCAACCAGCGATCCCCACACATTACACCATCCTACACACTGGGACAAATTACATTTATATCAAACCAATTAACCTATAAGCATGAAGGTAGATAGAAATGCTGCAGAAACACAGCGGATGAGGCAGCAACTATGGAGTTCCCGGTCTCGACCCGGAACGTCACCTATTCCTTCGCTCCATAGATGCTCCCTCACCCGCTGAGTTTCTCCAGCATTTTTGTCCACCTGCAGTTCTTTCTTAAACTGCAAACCTGTACGTCTTTGGAGTTTGGGAGGAAACCGAAGATTTCAGAGAAAACCCACGCGGTCATGGGGAGAATGTACAAATTCTGTACAGACAGCACCCGTAATCAGGGTCGAACCCAGGCCTCTGGTGCCGTGAGTGCTGTAAGGTAGCAACTTCCCGCTGCGCCACCCTGAAAGTAAAGCATTTTCTCGTGTGTTTTAATGGCCTCACTTGGCTCTGGACTTTTCAGACAGAATACAGTTGGCCTACAAACATCCTAGTGTCTCAATTTCTCCCACAATCCCCATTTCTCTCCCACAATCTCCATTTCTCTCCCTCCATCCCATTCCATCTATATCCCTCCTCCCCATCCGCCTGGTTTTAATGTTCCCTCTTATCAGGTAACCTTTTGACTCCTTTTTCTCTCCGGCCTTTGACCCATCTGCAAATCAAAATTCCCCTCACCGGTCTTGCCAGGCTTTGTTCCATACCTCTCTCCCTTCTAGCTTTCTCCCCACCTTACTACAGAGTAGGTCTTTGCACTTCCCCATGAGCTATGCCCCAGGTAAGGAAAACGAATGTCTACATTTTAGTTGTTGTCTCACCAAGTTCCTATGTAGTTGCACTGAGACGACGTCTTTGCTCTAAAACCTCACAATAAAGGCATCACTACTTTGTCTTCCCATTTGCATGTTCCACCTTGGGGAGCACATTGTGCAGAAGTAGAACTTTCTTACATCTAGAGTAGACAAAAAATGCTGGAGAAACTCAGCGGTGATGCAGCATCTATGCAGACAAGGAATTGGCAACGTTTTGTGTCAAGACTTTTTTACAGCGCAGAGACCCAGGTTCGATCCTGACTAGGGGTGCTTGTCCGTACGGAGTTTGTATGTTCCCCCATGACCTGCGTGGGTTTTCTCTGAGATCTTCGGTTTCCTCCCACACTCCCAGCGATGTAAGTTAATTGGCTTAGTGTAAATGTAAAATAGTCCCTTGTGTGTGTGTGTAGGGTCGTGTTAATATGCAGGGATTGCCGGTCAGCGAGAATTCGGTGGGCTGAAAGGCCTGTTTCCACGCTGTATCTCTAAACTAATCCTGCATGTTGGCTTTCACCGACATAGTCGTTTGAAGGCACTTTTTTATTCTACTCTATACGTAAATATTCCAATCATCATATGCAGCAATGTCTGAAAATTCACAGACGTAAACCTCTTTCTGATTTTATTTCTAGGTTGTAGATTTCAATGGTGAGCGAACACTCGAATCATTCATCAAATTCTTGGAGAGTGGAGGGAAAGAGGGTGGTGGTGCTGCTGAAGAGGTGAGTAGAACATGGGATTATCGTGCTTTGCTGGCCAGTGGTCATCATGTCACTGGCAGTGGCACTGGTGGTAGAGATGCTGCCTGCGTGCCGGGGTCCCAGGTTCCGTTCCATCCTAACCCACCTGTTTGTGCAAAGTAAAATGGTGCACTCAACGTTGTGGAACAGCGATAGAGCTGCAGCCATGCAGCGCCAGAAACCCAGGTTTGATCCCGACTTTGGGTGCTGTCTGTGTGTGGAGGTCACGCATTCTCCCTGTGACTATGTGGGATTCCACTGCGGGTGCTCTGGTTTCATCCTACATCCCAATGGTGTGTGGGTTTGTAAAAGACCCTAGTCTGTAAATCTGTACATTTCCCCCTAGTGTGTAGGGAGTGGATGAGAAAGCTGGAGAAGATAGAACCAGAGTCAGCGGGTGATCAGTGGCCAGCATGGAATTGATGGGCCAAATGGTCTATTTTTCAATCAGTTTGTCTGGCTGGACACAGCCTGTGTTGAGGTTTAGGGCAAGGAGTGGAGGTCTTCCTGTAGTTACCCAGGAATTACTAAACGTGAGGCTCCAGGGGGGAGGTGTCTCGTGTTACTGATAATCTGTAGGAAGCAACTTGAAAGGCTGTGGTTGTCTATTGTCCAAGTTGGGCGTGCTGACTCCCCTCCCTCCTTGTTTTGGAGTTGCAGCTGATGCCCCAAAACCCCTGCTGATACGTTTTGAATGTGACAGCCTTGCTTGTGAAAATTAAAACATTATTCGCTCTCCACTGAGGTTTTTGCAAGAGCAGAAAAGCCAGACATGTCCTACAAGCAAAAAAAGGCAGGTTCTGGAGTAACAGATGGGACATGTTGGTCGATATGGGTAAATTGGGCCGAAGGGCCAGGTTCCATGCTGTGTGACTAATTCTATAACTGCAGATCAGGCAGAATCTCTGGAGAACATGGATATGTGATGTTTTGAGTTGGGGCCCTTCAATCTGAGGAAGGGTCCAGGCCTAAAACATCACTTGGCCATGTCCATGAGTTACTCCAGTACTTTTTGTTTGTAAGCCAGCATCTGCAGCTCCTTGTGCTTCAAGCAGATTAATTGTTTTCTGGTAGCTGCTTGTTTTAAAATCCTGTTGCAATGTGAAAGCAATCCTTCTGTGCTGTGTGTACACACTGGTAGTCATTGGTAACACTTGTATAAATAGTAGCCTTCCCTTAGGCCTCATCTCTATGTAAACTATGGACAGTCCCACTTATTGTTCAGGCTGTGAGATGTAATAATTGAGCTGTCTTTGGTGACCCACGGTGCTTGTCTTTGATACTATTGGTAAGTACAGTGCCCTCCATAATGTTTGGGACAAAGACCCATTATTTATTAGCCTCTGTAAATCCACAATTTGAGATTTGTAATATAAAAAAATCACATGTGATTAAAGTGTAATTTCTACGTTGAAACCAAAATGTATAAAAATGGCCTTTATTAAAATCTGACAATGAGTACTTTAAGCACATGTGATTTATTTTTCGATTACAAATCTCAAATTGTGGAGGGCACTGTAGACAGGAGAGGTGAGAGTTATAGTGTGTATTTTCAGTAAGCTTGGTCGCTAAGATTGCTACTTGTCAGTTGGCATGGTCCTAATTTAGCAAGTGATGTCCACAGATGCCTTTCCCATTCCAGAAGGCTGTTGATGTATTGCATGTATGGATGGGTGTGTGACTTTCCTGGAAGTGTGTTATGGGGAGGGGGAGAGAGGAGGTTGGTGTGATGCTATATGCAGCATTGTGATCAGATTTGGGAGGCGCAGGGGTAGAGCTGCTGCCTTGCAGCGCCGGAGACCCAGGTTTGATCCTGACTACGGGTGCTGTCTGCGCAGAGTTTGCACGTTCTCCCCGTAACCAGCATTGGTTTTCCCCAGGTGCTCCAGTTTCCTCCCGCACTCCAAAAGGTTTGTAGGTTAATTGGCTTCTGTGAATGGTAAATGGTCCCTGTCGTGCGTTGGACACCTGCTAGTAGATGAGAAGGAGTTTCTTCCCAGAGGCCATTAGGACTGTAATCTCACCAGGGACTAACTTTACTGGACCATTTTACTGTTGTGGGGAGTCATTTTAAAATTGCTGTTTTTTTTCTTTTTTCCTCCCACAAATATGTAATATGTGGTTCCATTCTGCTTTGTAGGTTTTTTTTTTGCACAATCTGCGATCATTGCCACTTTTCATTTCACTGCATATCTCGTATGTGTATGTGACAAATAAACTTGACTTGACTTGCTCGGGGTGATCACTGGTCGGCGCGGTCTCAGTGGGCCGAAGGGGACCAGTTTCCGCGCTGTATCTTCAGTCTAAAGCCAACGTTATATTTTGACAGGACTTGGACGAGGAGGGAGAGGAGGACGAGACGGATGAGACGGACGGGGAGTCCGACGATGAGGACGATGTCGACCATCGCAAAGACGAGTTATAAAGAATCGCAACCAAAAACACTACAGCTTTTTGTACAATTCAAAATGCAGTAAAACATGAAATATTTGACATTACGTTTGAGTTGATAAAAAAAGCAGGGAATATCCAATTTTCAGTGCACGCTGTGCAGTTGTCATTGATTTGTTAATTTATTAGGGATAATTATCCTTAATTGTTAAAAAGCCACAACCTGATATCCACACTTGGGAGTTTTTTTGTTTCCTGATACTGATTCATGTAATGTACTTTTGTACAGATTTTTAACTTGTTTGTATTAACATTGTGTCTTTGCCTGGCCATGGACGGTTTTCCTGCACTTGTCCGAGTGCCTCACTGGAGTTGACTGAAAGAGAGGCCTCTTTGTGTTTGGGCGGGGGGGGGGGGGGGGGGGGGGGGGTGGAGGAGACAAAAATAGTGAGATGGGGCCCTTTGCAATTGTTGCTGTGTTGTTGCTTTAAAAAAAAGAAGAGGCGTCTAGTTTTAAAGCTCAGGGACTCTTCTGTATCAGTTTTTTTTTTAATCTGGACCCATGATTTTTTTTTTTCCTTCATGTGGGCTAGGAGGAGGGGGTACACCACGCGGCAGACAGCGCGTGGGGCGATGGCTTGTCAGTGACGTGCAATTCTTCGAGCATTCCAACGAGCTTAAACTGAGGCAAAGACTTGGTGGCCAGGATGAAATTAAAGAAAGATTAAACTTTTTTTCCATTCTGAGACTTCTGTCTGCATTTTGTCACGCTGGTTATTCTTTTTATTGTTCCCGTGCTTCAGATCATGGGTCCCCAGTCTGACAAAGGGTCTCGACACAAAACGTCACCCACAGATGCGGTCTGTCCTGCCGAGTTACTCCAGCATTTTGTGTCTACGGCTGGTCATTTGTTCAATTTACTGTCTATATCTCTCAGTTCCCTCTCACCTGACACTCAGTCTGAAGAAGGGTCTCAATAGACAATAGGTGCAGGAGGAGGCCATTTGGCCCTTCGAGCCAGCACCGCCATTCAATGTGATCATGGCTGATCATCCCCAATCAGTACCCCGTTCCTGCCTTCTCCCCATATCCCCTGACTCCACTATCTCTGACCTGAAACGTCACCTATTCCTTTTCTCCAGAGATGCTGCCTGACCTGCTGTGTTACTCCAGTTTTTTTTGTGTCTTATCTTTGGTGTAAGCCAGCATCTGCAGTTTCTTGATGGTAGACACAAAATGCTGGAGTAACTCAGCTGGTGAGGCAACATCTCAGGAGAGAAGGAATGGGTGACGTTTCGGGTCGAGACCCTTCTTCAGACTCTGCCATTAAATTATTTCTTCCACGTCTGCAGTATCTTTCTACACGCTGATCAAAACCTGGTCCGCTCCTGATCAGGGACTGCTTCTTGGTTTTATCTCCGGTCAATCTGTTTGAATGGAGCTGTGTCAATTTGAAGATCTAAGTAGCATAGAAATTGCACCTTTAGAGTGTGGAGATGCAGTTCAGAAACAGGACGTTCAGCTCAATGTCCCTGCCAACCAGAGAGGATGGAGCAGCTGGGCTTGTACACGCTGGAGTTTAGAAGGATGAGAGGGCATCTCATTGAAACATACAATTGTTAAGAGTTTGGACACACTAGAGGCAGGAAACATGTTCCCGATGGTACACAAAGCTGGAGAAACTCAGCGGGTGCAGCAGAATCTAAGGAGCGAAGGAGATAGGCGACGTTTCGGGTCGAGACCCTTCTTCAGACTGGTCAGGGATCAGGGAAACGAGAGATATAGACGGTGATGTGGAGAGATAAGGAACAATGAATGAAAGATATGCAAAAAAGTATCGATGATAAAGGGAACAAGCCATTGTAAGCTGTTTGTGGTGTGAAAATGAGAAGCTGGTGCGACTCGGGTGGGGGAGGGAGATAGAGATAGAGGGAATGCCAGGGCCCGAGGGCTGAGGGAGAGGTGGGAAGGGGAGGAGGCAGCAAGGGTTAACAGAATTGAGAAAATTCAATGTTCAAGCCCAAAGGATGCAGACTCCCCAAGCGGAATATGAGGTGCTGTTCCTCCAGCTTGCGGTGTTGCTCACTCTGGCCGTGGAGGAGGCCCAGGACCGAGAGGTCGGATGCGGAATGGGAGGGGGAGTTGAAGTGCTGAGCCACCGGGAGGTCGGGTTGGTTTATTGCGGACCGAGCGGAGGTGTTCGGCGAAGCGATCGCCAAGCCTCCGCTTGGTCTCACCGATATAGATCATCTGGCATCTGGAGCAGCGGATGCAGTAGATGAGGTTGGAGGAGGTGCAGGTGAACCTCTGTCGGACCTGGAAGGACTGCTTGGGTCCCTGAAAGGAGTGGAGGGGGAGGTGAAGGGACAAGTGTTGCATTTCTTTGCGGTTGCAAGGGAAAGTGCCGGGGAAGGGGTAGAGCGGGGAGGGGAGGGAAGAATTGACAAGGGAGTTTGCGGAGGGAGCGGTCTTTGCGGAAGGCAGACAGGGGGGAAATGGGAAGATGTGGCGGGTGGAGGGGTCACGTTGGAGGTGGCGAAACTGGCGGAGGACTATATGTTGTATTTGCCGGCTGGTGGGGTGAAAGGTGAGGACCAGGGGGACTCTGCCTGTTTGCGAGTGGGGAATGGGGAGCGAGGGCAGTGTTGCGGGGTATGGAGGAGACCCTGGTTCGAGCCTCATCAATAGTGGGGGAGGGGAATCCCCGTTCTCTGAAGAATGAGGCCATTTGTGATGACCTGGTGTGGAACACCTCATCCTGGGAGCAGATGCGGCGTAGACGGAGGAATTGGGAATAGGGGATGGAGTCCTTACAGGAAACAGGGTGGGAGGAAGAGTAGTCCAGGTAGCTGTGGGAGTCAGTGGGTTTGTAGTGGATGTCGGTCAGGAGCGTATCACCTGCAATAGAGTTCCTTCTTTAACAACATGTTCCCGATGTTGGGGGAGTCCAGAACCAGGGACCACAGTTTAAGAATAAGGAGTTAGCCACAGAGAGTGGTGAGTCTGGAATTCTCTGCCTCAGGGTGGTGGAGGTGGGTTCTCTGGATGCTTTCAAGAGAGCTAGATAGGGCTCTTAAAAAAAATAGCAGTCGGGGGATATGGGGAGAAGGCAGAAACGGGGTACTGATTGTGAATGATCACATTGAATGGTGGTGCTGGCTCGAAGGGCTGAATGGCCTCCTCCTGCACCTATTGTCAACTAGAAATCACCCATACACTCTGCTGCACACTAGGAACAATATTGCCAGTGCCAGCTAATCTACAGACCTGTGCATCTTTGGTATGTGGGAGGAGGGACACCACGGTTACAGGGACAGTATAAACTCTGTATAGACAACACATGTAGTCAGGATCAAACCCGGGTCTCTGGCGCTGTGAGGCAGCGATTCTACTGCTGCACCACTCCTAAGCTGATCTCTATTTCACCTAGTTCACTCCCAAATAAATCTTGCTGGATTCTCTATTTTTATCCCCCCCCTCCTCCAGGCAGCACCAACACTTTTTAACCTGCATTATGATCTTGGGGTTTGAAATGCCAAAAGCAGGTAGTGCACATTCCGTAATGTAAAATGCCATTTGGGCCATTGAGTTTATACTGGCTCTTGCAACAGTCCTATTTTCCCCCTCTGCATATTCTTAAAAACCTATGAACTGCCAAGGGTAATTTCCACATTGGGATGCGGGTCGATGCTAAAATGTGTGGGGAAGAGTCCAACAGCGTCCCTGCTGGGATTATACAAGACCTGGAATGGGAGCAGACTTCACTTCTCGCTGTAAACCATTGACACTGCACCCCTTGCCCCTCTGCCGATCCTTGGCTTCAGCCAGCTGCTTCACAGGAGGGCATGTCACCCAGCTGAGCCCAGTCTCGGCACTTTGGAACTATCCAAAATGGGGCCCACTGGAATTTATCGAGTGGCGCTAGAGGCTATGCCAATGTTCATGTTTCTTTCGCATAGGCTGACTTTGCCACGTGCCTCTGTTAAACCAGTGAGAGAAAATGGCCAGAAGATCTCCAGGGACTCTTCCTTTTACCATATAAAATAGTGGCGTTGGGGGGGGGGGGGGGCATGCATATAATGTGTGTGTATATATAGGCTTTTATCACTATATAGCGTGCGTGTGTATGCGCACGAGGGTATATTTATGTGTATGTGTGTGTGTGTATATATATATATAGGATAGGGGGGGCTACATATGTAGGTTTTTATCACTATATACGCACAGACATATGTACACACACATACACGTATATTATATACACGTGTGTGTACATGTGTATATATATATGTGTATATATATAGGATAAGGGGGTCTACATACATAGGAGAGAGAGAGGGGAGGGCGGGGGATCACTGTATATACGCACACACACACATATATACACAAACGCAATATATATATATAATATATATACATACACAATACATACATATATGCCCGGCCCCTCCCCCCCCCCCCCCATCAGACCTCTCCTTGCCGCTATGATGAGTTGATCTGAGTTGTATAACGTGGTGGGCTGTGAGCTATTGCTAGTGGAGTTCGCGTGGGTCACAACAGTTGTATGTTGAGCATGCACTGGGTTCTCAGAAAGCGTTTGTAAAGTGATGTCAGGTGGTGGACAGCTGGGGTAAGCGAGTTCACTGTGGCCAACAGCCTGCCATCCCCGCACTGTGAGTACGTGATGTTTCTATTTCACTGCTCACTGACAGACCGATCTGTGGAGTGTGGGAGGAAACCGGAGCCCCCGAAGAAGACATGCGCGGTCTTTGGCCACATAAATTGTCCTCTATCCCCTGGTTTGAGCTTTGAAAGTCATAGAGTCATAGTCATCGAGTGATGCAGTGTGGAAACAGGACCTTCGGCTCAACCTGCCCACACCGGCCAACATGTCCCAGCTACAGTAGTCCCACCTGCCTGGTCCATATCCCTCCAAACCTGTCTTATCCAAGTCACTGTTATGAATTGAACACCTGTTTCCCTTTTCCATAACCAGTCTGAAGAAGGGCCTTGACCAAAACGTCACCCATTCCTTCTCTCCACAGATACTGCCTGTCCCGCTGAGTTACTCCAGCATTTTATGTTTGCCTTTTGTTACCCCGTTTTTTAGAACTAGGGAAGAGGGGTGGGCAAGATGAGTCGAGTATAGGAGCAAAGAGGTCCTTCTGCAGTTGTACAGGTCCCTAGTGAGACCACACCTGGAGTATTGTGTGCGGTTTTGGTCTCCAAACCTGAGGAAGGACATTCTTGCTATTCAGGGAGTGCAGCGTAGGTTCACCAGGTTAATTCCCGGGATGGTGGGACTGTCATCTGCTGAGAGAATGGAGCAGCTGGGCTTGTACACTCTGGAGTTTAGAAGGATGAGATGGAATCTCATTGAAACGTATAAGATTGTTAAGGGTTTGGACACACTAGAGGCAGGAAACATGTTCCCGATGTTGGGGGAGATCAGAACCAGGGGCCACAGTTTAAGAAGAAGGAGTGCAGGTGTCAGGGATTATGGGGATAATGGGGTTAGGACGGCGAGATAGATCAGCCATGATTGAATAACGGAGTAGACTCGATGGGCCGAACGGCCCAATTTTACTCCTATTTCTTCTGACCTTATTCGTTCTCGCTGCAACGGCGAGGAGTTGTATCGAGGTGTCTTCCAGATTGTCACGGCGTGGAAAACAGTCACGCACCGTCCTGTAAACAGGCCCGCTTGCAACACAGAGCAATGTGACGGGACGCCTGATGCATTAAGTCAGCTCTGATCAGCTCTCTCCCTCTCTCTCTCTCTAGCGTGAGTCTCAGGGCGATGCCGGACTTTGCCAAAGATCCCGCAATCAAGGTCACGGGGCGTCGGAGAAGCTGCCAGGTCCAATGTTCATGTTTAAGAAGCAACGGCAGATGCTGGAAAATCGAAGGGAGACAAAAATGCTGGAGAAACTCAGCGGGTGAGGCAGCATCTGTGTGCGGCAGCATCTATGCGGCAGCACCCGCTGAGTTTCTCCAGCACTTTTGTCTACCTCCAATGTTCTTGTTTGGCCTTTCGAGGAAGACATTGCAATTAATGTTATTCCTTATCCCTCCCCCCTCCTCCCCTCTCCTTCCTTTGACCATGTTCTTGGTAGAATTTAGAACAGCACAGGAACCGGCCCTTCGGCCCACAAGGTTTATACCGACCAATTATGCCCATGTGAACTGATCTGACTGCATAGTGAGTCTGTCATATGCTGAGAGAATGGAGCAGCTGGGCTTGTACACTCTGGAGTTTAGAAGGATGAGATGGAATCTCATTGAAACGTATAAGATTGTTAAGGGTTTGGACACACTAGAGGCAGGAAACATGTTCCCGATGTTGGGGGAGTCCAGAACCAGGGGCCACAGTTTAAGAATAAGCAGTTAGCCATTTAGAACGGAGACGAGGAAACAGTTTTTCTCACAGAGAGTGATGAGTCTGTGGAATTCTCTGCCTCAGAGGGCGGTGGAGGCGGGTTCTCTGGATACTTTCAAGAGAGAGCTAGATAGGGCTCTTAAAAATAGCGGAGTCAGGGGATATGGGGAGAAGGCAGGAACGGGGTACTGATTGGGGATGATCAGCCATGATCACATTGAATGGCGGTGCTGGCTCGAAGGGCCGAATGGCCTACTCCTGCACCTATTGTATATTCCCCCGCCACCCCCTTCCCTGCCTTTCACTAAACACAGTACAACACAGGGACAGGCCCTTCGGCCCTCAACGTCTATGCCGACCATATCCCTCCGTTCCCTGTGTAATCCATGTGCCTATCCAAAAGCCTCTTTTAAAAACACACGCCACTGTCATATCTGCCGCCACCACCAACCCTGGCAGCGAGTTCCCGGCGCCCACCACCCTCTCTGAGTGTGTTCAAATAAAAACTTCCCCCGCACATCTCCTTTGCACTTTGCCCCTCTCACCTTAAAGATTTGCCCTCTGCATTTCTCCATCAGGAGCGATGAAGCCAAATTTTGGAGCTGCGCACAAAGCTGGAGGAACTGAGTCGGGACAGGCAGCATCTGTGGAGAGAGAAGGACCGAGACCCACTCTCAAGGATAAGAAGGGTCTCGACCCGAAACGTCACCCCATTCCTTCTCTCTCTCTCCCTCCAGAGATGCTGCCTGTCTCGCTGAGTTACTCCAGCATTTTGAGTATCTTCGGTTTAAACCAGCATCTGCAGTTCCTTCCCACACACATGTTGCAACTTCAACTATTCCCTTTGAAGGCCGATTTGCTAATATTGTCAGCTCCCCCGCCCTTTCTGCTCAGCGACTGTGGCTGGGGATTGAAGGGTTGGGGTGGGAATCCCGGACCAGCCCGGGTCAGTGACTAAGGGTGGTATAAATAGAGGCCGTGGGATGTATAAAGGTGAGTGCGTTAGAGCGCAGGGCAGTGACTGCCGAGAAAGGAGCCAGCGTTGCACGGTGCCCGTCTCTCTCTCTACCTCTCTCCCCGCTTAACTTTACCGGGTCCTAGCCTTGCCATGAAGTATTACTCGGGCCGGCCCGTGTACACAGCGCTCCCCGCCCGTCTGAAGACCACCCGCGCCGTTCATTTCTCCAACGACATCGTCTTCCAGGATCACATTCGCCAGGGAGACCTGGAGCAGGTGGGCCGGTTCATCCGAGCAAGCAAGGTGAAGCTGGACACTATCTACATCTCGGGTGAGCGAGCGGCTGGTGTGTGTGTGGGGGGGGGGGGGGGGGGGGGGCGCACAGACTCTCTTGCCCAGAGCAAAGGGGAATCGAGAAGGCGAAAACAGACACAAACAAAGCTGGAGTGACTAACTCAGCGGGCCAGGCAGCATCTCTGGAGATTGCTCTTGTATCGACTTCCTCTGGCAGTCTGTGACCCCTGGGATGGCGAGACTGTCATATGAGGAAAGATTGAAAAGACTAGGCTTGTATTCACTGGAGTTTAGAAGGATGAGGGGATATCTTATAGAAACATATAAAATTATAAAAGGACTGGACAAACTAGATGCAGGAAAAAATGTTCCCAGTGTTGGGCGAGTCCAGAACCAGGGGCCACAGTCTTAGAATAAAGGGGAGGTCATTTAAGACTGAGGTGAAAAAACACTTTTTCACCATGAGAGTTGTGAATTTATGGAATTCCCTGCCACAGAGGGCAGTGGAGGCCAAGTCACTGGATGGATTTAAGAGAGAGTTAGATAGAGCTCTAGGGGCTGGTGGAGTCAAGGGATATGGGGAGAAGGCAGGCACGGGTTATTGATAGGGGACGATCAGCCATGATCACAATGAATGGCGGTGTTGGCTCGAAGGGCCGAATGGCCTCCTCCTGCACCTATTTTCTATGTAACACAAAGTGCTGGAGTAACTCAGCGGGCCAGGCAGCACCTGTGGGGGACATGGATAGGCTTGTAAATAAAAGATGCCTTGTAAATCTTCACACATCCCCCGCCTTAAACCCATGCCCCCTATTATTTGATATTTCCCCCCTTCAGAAAAGGAGACTGACTGACTCCAACTGGCCAACTGAGTCTGATGAGGGGTCCCGACCAGAAACGTCACCTATTCATGTTCCCCACAGATGCTCCCGGACCCGCTGAGTCCCTTCGGCCCACCGAGTCCGTGCCGACCAACGACCACCCGTTGCACTAGTTCTACTCCACCCACGAGGGACAATTGACAGAACGTTAATTTGCACGTCTTTGGGATGTGGGAGGAAACCGGAGCACCCGGAGAAAAACTCGCGCGGTCACAGGGAGAACGTGCAAACTCCTTACCGACAGCAGCACCCGCAGTTTGCAGCTTGTTCCCGGTGTAAGCAGATTGGGAGTTGGTGTTGATGGGACTGGCAGACTAGTTTGGTTTTGGAGACTAGTTTGAATTGTGTTTTGATTGCAGGCATGGCGGCGCTACACGAGGCTGTGTTGACGGGAAGCCTGGACTGCGTCAAACTGCTGGTCAAATATGGGGCCGAGGTTGGTCAGAAAGACGAGAACGGCTGGACACCCCTTCACATCGCCTGTAGTGACGGGCACGCCGAGATAGCCAGGTGAGGACCAGCATAGCCTTGCACCGGCGGCCCACACCAGCCTTTCAAGCAACTTCCCAACCACAAACCACGGCTAGAGGACAGTTTCTTGTGGCTAAAAACCTAAGGTCGCCACTCAATGTCAGTCACAGAAATGCTGCTGAGTGCAGCACCGCTTTGTAAATATATTTCAATATATATCGGTGTCAACAGGGCTTTAGTCATGGATGTGGTATAAAATGAATGATTATTAAAAGAAACGAGTCGTGATTAAAAAAAAAGATGTGAGATACCCTTTATGCTCACAATTAATACTCAAAGACTAAATCCTGGAAGTAAGAGATTTCTTTATTTTACGAGTCTGCAGACCGGGTGCCTCTCCAACTCGAGACACAGAGAGATCATCCCCCTTTATACACAAAATCTTACATTCAATCTTCCCTCCGGACCTTTCTCCAATCAGGGTCGGAGGTGCACAATCTGTAGGTACAACCCACCGTACATCCCCTCGCACCTCCCATATCATACATTGCATGTTCAAACATGTTCATGGTAATGATGCAATTTCTTGACCAGGGGTGTGTTGTAATATTCATTTATTCTATTAAGCATGCTCAATTGCTCATGACCTGGCCCAGTTTTACTCACCTCCTAGTGAACCCTCTCAGTTTTCCTATATCAGTACTAAAGCTAAGCTATTAGTGACAGGGTCCCATCCATCACTCCTTCCCACTGATAGGGAATCTCTCTACATCACCCCCCCCTTCTCTAGCTATACAAAGCTATCTCTTCTTACTCAAGGCCTCAAGGATGGGTCTGGCAACCTTCAGACACTGCTGTGTCAGAATCCTTTCTCTCCACATACCCCTCTCTGTTTGAATTCTCTTTAAAACTCCTTTCTTTAATAGGGTTTAATCACTTTAATATCCCTCACAATCCTCCCCTTTTTCTTTTGCTACGCATACACTGATTAAACCCTCAATTTAAGTTCCTTCAATTCGAACTGACGTAACATCGTCCTAACCTTCTCCTCCTGTAAATCATAAACTTCCCCTGGCCCGCATTATCATTATTTTCTGTAGTTCCCCTTTCTCTCTCCCATAGGCATGACTACAGCCTGCATCTGACATACTTCTGGTAATAAGTTCCCTAAAACAAGGGATACAACAGGGGATAAAGATCAGTCCAGCCACTGCACATAGAAACACAAGTCCCACCGTTCTCCACCATGTTTCCTCCGAGGATAGAATCCCACCATTGGGTTCCCATAATCGAATTCCCACTTTTGTATTGGAACATGCGCCAACTTCCGGATCCCTTCTGATTATGTCCATCACTGCCTGTCCATTATCATCGATGTTCAAACAGCAATTAGAGAGGTTGAATTTCCCGCATACCCCTCCTTCTTCTGCCAGGAGATAATCTAGGGCTAACCTGTTCTGGTATATTGCTGCTCTCATCTGCGTCTGCTGCTTTGCCAGCATCCTCCAGCGCCCCCGCAGTTTTGGTTGGTAATTACCTCCAGTACTGCCTGTAGCCTTATGATCCGGTTTAACATATATACTGGTGTTCGGTAGCCCCAGGATCCATCCTGTGCCCAGGTGGCTGGTCCGTAGTATGAGATGATTTCTTGCTGGTGGCCACTCATCATCTTCCCATTCTCCAATGTCTATTTTCCTCTTTTTTTCCGATATAGGTCATCAAATACAGGTGTTCCTAACGACCGGCCTTCTTTGGGGTTTAACAGGAAGAATCCAGGTTGTACCAGTCCAATAAAACAAGTCCCACTCCAATTCATCGGTAACACCGAGTATGCCTTGTATCCGCATATCCATAACAATCCTTCAGGGGCTGGTCCACTAGAGGCAACCTTGTTTCCATATATCTCGCAATACTGGGATCCCCTGATAAGGGTTATTCCCGGTGCAGTTCCATAGTCCGGCTGATTCCACTCCATCAATCTCCATCCGGATAGCGCAGTTTTTCCCATATTTTTCTTAGTTAGATACCATTTAGGCTCCTCTGGCCACCACACTCGGGACTAATTTTGGCCACTGGGTGACGATGCGCTGGCAGGGGCTTGCTGCCTACTAGGACGGCATCCTTTGCCCAGGGCCTAGCGATACACTCAGTCCCGACCGGAGCATCTGTCAGGACCCATACCTGGGGATTTCGGTCTTGTCCAATTGTCAGGTTCCACCCCATCAGGTCCCATATTTCAACAATGGATCCTCTCCACGGCCAGCGTGAATTCATCAGTGGTCCTACGCAGACCCAACAGTTAGTCACATTCAGGGTCCCAGCTATCCGGGTGGCCAAGTCCACAAACAGGTTTTTTTCTCCTTCAGGGATTTCGATCTGCTTCTTGATTTCTTTGTACAGTGTCTGGTGCACTTGAGGCTGAGTATGTGGGGGAGGGGGAGGCTTAGTGACTACTACCTTAGTAATCTCTTTCACTACTTCCTCCTTCGTCTTATCTATTGCCCCTTTTATGATCTGAGAAGGGAAAACTAACTGTACACAAACCCATCTCTCTCCCCTTGGGCAGGTAACGGCCCCAAACTTCCCTATATACCCCCTATTGCCTGCCATCAAATACTCCTTTCCCCCCTCTTTACAAATGATTCTATTCTTTCGGTCATGGCATACTTTGTTCACATGGGAATGATAGGTAAATGATCTGGTTATTACCCCTCTGTATTGAATAGGATGATAACATTTATCACAATTATTAATACCTTGTACAACAATTACATACAAAGCAAACAATACCACAACTGCTCCTTTCATACTGTCAGTTATACATTCAATGCTTTTCTTTTTTAAAATTACTGTTAGGGGTTTACTTCCCGGCTTCACTGTCCACTGTTCCTCCTCCTCAGGAACGGGTGGATCGACGGGTCCTTTAACCCGGATCGCGTGGGTCCACCCTTTCTCTTTTGTTCGTATTGCTGTCTCGGTTGTCAGTAATACTAGGTACGGTCCAGTCCACCTGGGCTGGAGTTTCTCCTCCTTCCAATTTTTGACCAGTACCCAGTCGCCGGCCTTTACAGCATGTATTGGAAAGTCAAGTGGCGGGCTTTGAGCCAATAATCCTTTCGCTTTTAATTCTGTAAGGGAACGGACACTGCCAGTAAATAGTTCCTCAAGAATACATCACCTCCCTCAAAGGTTGGTGTGCCTTCCACCTTCCCAAAACAAGGCAATCCAAAACAACATTTCATAGGGAGACACCGCAATATCCTTTCGTGGTGCCGTCCGTATTCGCAATAGAGCAATTGGTAGACATTTAGTCCAGGGTAACCCCGTCTCCTCCATTAATTTAGTTATCTGTATTTTTAGAGTGGCATTCATCCGCTCCACTCTCCCCGAACTCTGGGGGTGCCATGGAGTATGCAGCTTCCAGTTTATTCCCAAGGCGCGACAAATTAATAGGTGCACCTTGGAAGCAAAATGTGTTCCTCGATCTGAATCTATGGATTCAATTACTCCATATCGTGGGATGATTTGTTCCAGCAGTATCTTAGTAACTGCCTGGGCAGTGGCATTTATCGTGGGAAATGCCTCTACCCACCTGGTGAAGTGATCCACTATAACTAGAAGATATTTCCACTGCTGTACTTTTGGTAATTCTGTGAAGTCTACCTGTATTCTCTCGAAGGGTCTAATGGCCAATTGTTGTCCTCCCCCTGGGACAGCTCTCATTACCTTCTTATTCACCTTCTGACACACTACACAACCAGACACCGCCTGCTTGGCTAAAGTATAAATGCCTCTACAGGCATAAGTCCGTAGTATCGTGTCGCACAGAGCCTGAGTTCCCCAGTGCGATTGCGAATGTAGTTGTCTAATCAAATCCCTCGTCAATCCTTTAGTAATTATTTGTTTTTTTGTCCGGCGTCCACCACTTCCCGTCCGTGGAGCGCCGGGCACCCAACTCATTCATTTTATCTTCCTCCTCCCCGCGAGAATACAGGTATCTTCTCTATTCCCTCTCTCAACGGTATCAGAGACAGCATTTTTTACCGTTCCTTTCTGTCGCTGCTGTCTTAGCGGCACTATCGACTTGCCTATTCCCTCTAGCTTCCACGAATTCCCTCTCTGGTGGCCTGCTACATGGACCACCGCTATTCTTTCTGGCAATTTTAGTGCTTCCAAAGCTTTCTCAATTAACTGTTCATGAGCCAACTCTTTCCCTCTAGCTGTAATCATCCCTCTTTCTTTCCAGATTTTCCCAAAGGTGTGTACCACCCCAAAGGCATACTTGGAGTCCGTATACACAGTTCCTTCTTTCCCTTTCAATAGTTCCAATGCCCTCAGTAATGCATACAATTCACACGTTTGCGCGGACCAACTTCCTGGTAACCTGCCTGCTTCCACTTTTTCAAACCCTTCTCCGGTTATTATAGCATACCCACTATACCTTTTTTTTCCGTCTATGCATCGGGAAAGAACCATCAATAAAACCATCTTTTCCCCTGTCTCAAGTGGTCGTTCTTCTAAATCTTCCCTACTCTTTGTCTGAAGTTCTATTATCTCACTACAATCATGTTCTGATAACTCCCCTTCCTGCTCAGCACCTGCCGAGTACAAAAACTGAGAGGGATTTAGGTTTTTATTCCGTTACTATGGTCAAAATCATTCTTTTCCATAAGTATAACCTCATACTTCAAAATTCTAGAATCCGTCAACCACCGACTGGACTTCTGAGTTAGTATCGTCCGGGACCGTGTGGGGAGTGGACACCACCAAGAGTTCCTCCAAACGTCAATTTTCTACTTTCTTCCACTAACACCGCTGTGGCTGCTACCGCATGAATACATACTGGCCATCCCCGCGATACTGGATCCAAGAGTTTGGGGAGGAACGCGAACGGGCTGCCGCTTCCCTCCTTTCTCTTGGGTCAGTACTCCCAGCGCAATTCCATTTTCTGCGTTCACAAAAAGATGGAATGGCTGGTCAATAGACGGGAGAGCCAGTACAGGGGCAGTGATTAAACTGTTCTTTAATTTCCTAAACTGGTGTTCGTCCCTGGATTCCCACTTTACTTTATCATTTTCTTCACTTAATTTATCATATAGAAACCTAACCTGTCGGGTATAGTCATCTATCCATAATCTACAATATCCAATCAGTCCAAGAAACTTCCTAATCTCCTTCTTATTCTTCGGCATTGGCAGTCCGGTAATTCCCGCTATCCTTTTCCGGGTTTATTCTCCTTTTCCCCATCGCTTATCAGGTGTCCTAGATATTTAACTTCTCGTTCTACAAACTGTAACTTACTTTTAGACACTCTCAACCCCTTTTCCCCCAGAAAGTTCAGGAGGGTTATTGTTGCAATCCTTAACTGCCTCCTCTTCTTCCCCTGATAGTAATAAATCATCCACATACTGCAACAGCTGTGTCTCATCAGTCCTCGGGACGTCCTCTAATACTTGTTCTAATATCTGTCCAAACAGGTTCGGGGACTCTGTAAATCCCTGAGGGAGTGCAGTCCACCGATACTGCTGTTTCCTTTGGGTCTCTGGGTTTTTCCCATTCAAACGCAAAAAGGTCCCTGCTCTCTTCAGCCAGGGGACAGCTCCAAAAAGCGTCTTTTAAATCTACCACACTGAACCACTTGTGGTTCGGGGGTATCCGTCCCATTATGGTATACGGGTTCGGGACTACCGGTGTCGCGTTCTGACTACCTTATTTAATTCCCTGAGATCCTGGACCAATCTGAACGTCCCGTCGGTCTTCCTTACGGGGAGTACGGGGGTGTTATATGGGGACATACAACTCTCTAATATACCGTCCTTTAGTAAGTTCTCTATAATTGGCTGAAGTCCTCTCCTTCCTTCCATAGAAATTGGATATTGCCTTACCCGTACTATCTCACTTTCTTTTTTCAGAGCTATTTTCAAGGGTGGGATCTGCAGCCCACCCCGGTTTCCTTCCTTGGCCCACACCTGCGGGACTATTCTTCCCTCGTCCTCCGTGGTCAATTTATACAATTGGACTATTATCTGTCCCCCTACGGGGGCTGTTCCCATTCCTAATTGAATTTGTAAGTCTCTTCCCATCAAATTTTATCCCTGCCTGGGGTACCAAGATTAAATCTTCCATAGTTTCCCGATTCTCATATTTCACCACCACCCCTTCTACCTCGGGTAATGTCATCACTTTCCCTTCTACCCCTGAGATTCGAACTTGTTTTTTACCCAATCTCATCCTTCTGGTACCTTAGTTATACTCGATCTTTCTGCTCCCGAATCTACCATAAAATATCATATCCTCTTCCTGGGGTCCTAATTTCAAATTTACCAGAGGTTCCCGTGTGTATCCCATACACCCCAGGGAGCAGAACCCCTGACTCCCCTATTCTTTCCTCCATGAGTGCGTACGACTGCACCTCCCGTCGTCGCTTAGGACATTCCCTCTTGAAATGACCCTCCTCTTTACAATAATAACACCAGGGTGGCCCCGTGTACCACCCTCCTGATCCTTGTTCCTTGTTCTCCCGGGGACCCCAACTTCGGTCCCTCCATTCACCTCTTCCTCGTCCTCCAATACTACTTGCTGTACTGCTTGCAACATCATTTTTGCCTTTTCCCTTCTGTTTCTCTCCTCATCCCGTCTTACATATACCTTTTGAGCCTCTGTTAACAACTGATTCAATGGTTTTTCATTCCAATCTTCCAATTTTTTTCCAATTTCTTTCTAATATCTGGCCATGATTTTGTTACAAAATTAACCTTCAACAACTGCTGACCTGCGGTCGTATCAGGGTCTATCCCCGAATACTGCTGGACATTTTTCCTTAATCTTTGTAAAAACACTGTCGGAAGTTCGTCCTTGTTCTGCTGATTTTCAAAAGCCCGTTCGAAATTCTGTCCCTTGGGAACGGCTTCTCTAATTCCCTTGATTGTTATCTCCCTGAGATCTCTCACACTTCTTCTGTTTGGTTACTCCAATTCGTGCCGTAATGGGATATTTTACTGCTCTCGCTTTAAATCCTGTAACCCCTTCTCCTGCCTGTCTGACCATCTGTCTTTCTTCTGAAGTAAACAAACTTCCCCTTATTGACATCATTGTCTGCCAACTCCTTTTTGTTTTTCTGGGCCCCATTAATTTATTACCCTTCTCCAACCAGAATGTTTATCTAAACAAACCATAAAAGCTGCTTGTTTGTTCAGCAATTAACTTATTTTCTAATTTTGTTTCAAACCATTCCCCTACAAATACATACGACTAACAATTTTCCAAATTAACTTTACTGAAAAGAAATCTATAGAAGCCAAGCAACCTACATTTTCCAACTTCCCCTTTTTAAGTTGCGATGATTCAAAGCATTGTCCGTTACCTTACAATAACCTCCCCCATTGCTTACAATTCCTTAAAGGAACACACACACAATCCTTACAACATGTGGCCCACAGCAAACAAACCTATCACATATACAAACTTCCTCATTCATACAAAACCGGTTTTTACACACACATTACATTAGTTCCATTCTTACTTCAATGAGATTGTTTGAAACAACTCAATATGTTTCATAAAAACATTTTTGGCCCTAGGAACTGATCTATTTGTTCAGCCAGTCCCAAGGGGTCTTCCAATAAACTTTTCATCTCCTTTTTAAAGTTCCTCACCCCCATACTGGTGAGAGGCACATAGTTTCCTTACTCTTACCCCGGGTGTTCCCTTCACCCCATCCAACATTCACCCCAACGGACTATTGGGCGGAATGTTAGGCTCCATATCAGTATGAGACTCATCCCGGTTCCCCGGACCCTTACTCCTCCCATTCCGGTTTTCCCCATTACCTTGTCGGACTATTCCCGTCCGACAAACCCCGGTCGCCCAGGCAATACTTAATAGTCGTTTTTCTTACCTGGGTCCTGTGCACAAGAATCACTCATCGACCGTCCCGTACGTATTTACCTTACACCCCCTCTTGCTTCCCGAGTCTTTTTCACCGGATATCACTCGCTCAAACTGCTGATGGCAAGCAAGGAGATCAGAGACTGCTGAAATCAGCAGGGTGCACCTTCCCCTCCTTCTTTGCCTCCACCAAGCAGCCGGAGTGGTGATCCCGGACGAGCCCCCAATTTGTGAGATACCCTTTATGCTCACAATTAATACTCAAAGACTAAATCCTGGAAGCAAGAGATTTCTTTATTTTACGAGTCTGCAGACCGGGTGCCTCTCCAACTCGAGACACAGAGAGATCATCCCCCTTTATACACAAAATCTTACATTCAATCTCCCCTCCGGACCTTTCTCCAATCAGGGTCGGAGGTGCACAATCTGTAGGTACAACCCACCGTACATCCCCTCGCACCTCCCATATCATACATTGCATGTTCAAACATGTTCATGGTAATGAGCAATTTCTTGACCAGGGGTGTGTTGTAATATTCATTTATTCTATTAAGCATGCTCAATTGCTCATGACCTGGCCCAGTTTTACTCACCTCCTAGTGAACCCTCTCAGTTTTCCTATATCAGTACTAAAGCTAAGCTATAGTGACAAGGGTCCCATCCATCACTCCTTTCCACTGATAGGGATCTCTCTACATCACCCCCTTCTCTAGCTATACAAAGCTATCTCTTCTTACTCAAGGACTCAAGGATGGGTCTGGCAACCTTCAGACACTGCTGTGTCAGAATCCTTTCTCCAGCCCCTCTCTGTTTGAATTCTCTTTAAAACTCCTTTCTTTAATAGGGTTTAATCACTTTATCCCTCACAAAGATTTGCACATTGACTGGTTAGTTTGGAATGGGTGGTAATCGAAGCAGATTCATTAGACAATAGGTGCAGGAGGAGGCCATTCGGCCCTTCGAGCCAGCATTGCCATTCAATGTGATCATGGCTGATCATCCCCAATCAGTACCCCGTTCCTACCTTCTCCCCATATCCCCTGACTCCACTATCTTTAAGAGCCCCATCTAACTCTCTCTTGAAAGTATCCAGAGAACCGGCCTCCACCGCCCTCTGAGGCAGAGAATTCCACAGACTTGCCACTCTCTGTGAGAAAAAGTGTTTCCTCGTCTCCGTTCTAAATGGCTTACTCCTTATTCTTAAACTGTGGCCCCTGGTTCTGGACTCCCCCAACATCGGGAACACGTTTCCTGCCTCTAGCGTGTCCAATCCCTTAATAATCTTATATGTTTCAATAAGATCCCCTCTCATCCTTCTAAATTCCAGCATATACAAACCCAGCCACTCCATTCAATCAACATATGCCTTGTACACATGGAAATAGGCCCTTCGGCCCACCGAGTCCGTGCCAGCCCGTTTCTGTTTAGTTTAATGTCACGTGTACCGAGGTACAGTGAAAAGCTTGTTGCTGCGTGCTAACCAATCAGCGGAAGGACAATACATGGTTACCATCGATCCATTTACAGTGTACAGATACATGATAAGGAAATCGGGTTTAGTGCAAGGCAAAGCCAGCAAAGGATAGTCCAAGGGACATCAAAGTGGTCGAGCCCATTCCGAATCCGACCTTTCTGTCCTGGGCCTCCTCCATGGCCAGAGTGAGCACCACCGGAAATTGGAGGAGCAGCTCCTCATATTCCGCTTGGGCAGTCTGCACCCCAGCGGCATAAACATTGACGTCCCCAATATCCGGTAGCCCTTGCTGTCTCCTCCCCTTCTCAGCTCTCCCTCAGCCCTTGGGCTCCTCCTCTTCATTTCCCCTTTCTTCTCCCCCCCACCCTACATCAGTCTGAGAAGGGTTTCAGCCCGAAACGTTGCCTATTTCCTTCGCTTCATAGATGCTGCTGCACCCGCTGAGTTTCTCTAGCACTTTTGTCTTCTACCTTCGATTTTTCTAGCATCTGCAGTTCTTTCTTAAACACTGAAACTGGTGGTGTGCATTTGCACACTTCTGTACCTTTGCCTGATAGGAGAGGGGAGAACCAGCAATTACCGTACAAATTAGTTCCATTCTACACTTTCGGGACAATTTACCATTACAGTTTAGCTTATTGTCACGTGTACCGAGGTACAGTGAAAAGCTTTTGTTACATGCTATCCAGTCAGCAGAAAGACAAAACATGTTTACAATTAAGCCATTCACAGCGTATAGATACATGATAAGGGAATGCAATGCGGGTTAACCTACAAACCCGCACGTCTTTGGAGTGTGGGAGGAAACCAGAGCAGCCGGAGAAACCCCCCTCCGCGGGTCACAGGGAGAAAGTGCAAACTCCATACAGACAGCACCCGTAGTCAGGATCGCACCCGTGTCTCTGGCGCTGTGAGGCAGCAACCTCTACCTTTGGAATTTCAGGGTTGGCGTCCAACGATGCAAGAAGTTATAGGAATAGAATTAGCCCATTCGGACCATCGAGTCTACTCTGCCATTCACTCATGGCTACTCTCCGCCTCCTAATCCCATTTACCTGCCTTCTCCCCATGGCCCTCGACACCTGATCTGATCAAGAATTTGTCTATCTCTGTCTTAAAAAAACATCCACTGACTTGGCCTCCACAGCCCTCTGTGGCAATGAGTTCCACAGATTCACCACCCTCTGACTAAAGAAGTTCCTCCTCACCTCCTTTCTAAAAGAGCGCCGTGCTGTCCACAGGAGCCCTGGGATGGGTAAGGGTCTGAAGAAGGGTCTGGACCCGAAACGTCACCCATTCGTTCTCTCCAGAGATGCTGCCTGTCCCGTTGAGTCACTCCAGCTTTTTTTTTGTGTCGATCCTGAGAAGTTCCCGTCCAACTGCCTCCCTAGGTCCGGCCTTGGGAAATTCCTGATGGCATCCTATCGCGGTCCCGAGGTGATCTTTTGGGTGGAGATTTCCGGGTAGAACCTGCAAACGCCACACAGACAGACAACACCTGAGGCCAGGATGGAACCAGGTGGGCCTCGGAGGGGCAGCGAGGAAGTGGCACTACCCGCTGTGCTGCCTCTTCCATGCCAATAAGCAAAGATCCTATAGCGGAGCAAGATGGACCACTCCTGCTAAATGTAACGGGCTGACGTGTAGTACGCAACGGAGCGGAACGTGGGCCTTTTTTTCATCCATTTCAGTAACCGGACCCGACCCAACTCGCAGTGTAATCAACGTTGCGGGGGAACAGTTTGTGTTAATAAATTATAATTCTGAAAATGAGGAGAAGATTTTTTTCCCAAAGAACTTTTATTTTTACGAGGATGTTTCCGTAACCGGCTTCTGTCTCCGCACTAGTATCCTTGCTCCGCTACGGGATCTTTGGTGCAGAGACGGAAGCCGGTTACGGAAATGGGGCCGAAAATTACCCGTGAATCTGCCCGTGACCGTACCACGTCTTTTTTGTCGAGTGGACTATCTTGCTCGCTGTAGGATCTTTGCCAGTAAGTCCTCACCTCACTCTGACCTCTCCACCTCTGACCTCTTCACCTTCACCCTGTCAGGTATCTGCTCTCCCAAGGAGCCCAAGTGAACGCAGTCAACGATGACGGCGAGATGCCCAGGGACCTGATTGACCCGGACAATATCGAGCTTCAGGTGCTGTTTGAGCCTCGAAGATCCGTCTGAAGGGACGGCGAAAACCCAACCGTGTCAACCCAATTGCCCCGGCTGAGGAATGCAGAGATACAGAGATGCTGCCTGACCCGCTGAGTTACTCCAAACCCTCAGCTGCAACTTGTGGATGGTGAACTGCAGCAAGGACAAGGACTGTGATGCACAAGATTCAACTCCCTGGCCTTGCCCTCTCTTGTGCCTTGATTTGGTGTTTACCAATGCTGTTGCTTCCTTCATTTTAAACTTTTTTTATCAAAAAAAAGTTTGTCGACTTTAAAGGACATTTTTTACTGCAAGTTACATTTAGACTTCCAGCCAGTGATGTTTAGGATTGGCCACTATTGCCTGCTCCAGCCTTTACACCGAGTCTTATATGCATTGGAGTCTTAACCTATGTGCGGGAAAGAACTGCAGATGCTGGTTTAAATCGAAGGTAGACACAAAATGCTGGAGTCACTCAGCGGGACAGGCAGCATCTCTGGAGGGAAGGAATGGGTAACATTTTGGGGCGAAGAAGTCTGTAGAAGGGTCTCGGCCCGAAACGTCACCCATTCCTTCTCTCCAGAGATGCTGCCTGTCCCACTGAGTTACTCCAGCATTTTATGTCTGTCTTGGAGTCTTAACCTGTTGAGTTTCCATTGTAAAATGTATCATTCACATCATCTCGCTTATTCAAGTGCGACGTTTCCAATCTTTCTGGTGAATAATGTTTATTGATTTTTAAAGACAGTTTCCCAATTATATTGGGGACGTTCTCCCTCATATCTTCACCTCATGTTCCCTGAAAAACTCTCCTCAAATCCCATCTCAGTATTCACACATTCACCCTCCCATCCACCTCTGATTGAATATTCTAATGTAATGCAAATAGAAATATTTTACCAAATTGTTGAAATTGTTATGATTTACTGTTGCGTGGGACGATGCTTTATATATTTATAACGAATAAAGTCATACATTTTGTTATTAAGAGGTGCGAATGTTGACTTATTTTGTACGCTGCAGTTGCTGTTCCCAGAATGGGGAATGTGGTAATGTATCTGTCTGAAGAAGGGTCTCGACCCGAAACGTCACCGATCCATGTTCTCCAGCGATGCTGTCTGAGCCCGAGTTACTCCAGTATTTCATGCCAATAGACAGTAGGTGCAGGAGTAGGCCATCTGGCCCTTCGAGCCAGCACCACCATTCAATGTGATCATGGCTGATCATCCCCAATCAGTACCCCATTCCTGCCTTCTCCCCATATCCCCTGACTCCACTATTTTTAAGAGCCCTATCTAGCTCTCTCTTGAAAGCATCCAGAGAACTTGCCTCCACCGCCCTCTCAGGCAGAGCATTCCGCAGCCTCACACTCTCTGTGAGAAAAAGTGTTTCCTCGTCTTCATTCTAAATGGCTTACCCCTTATTCTTAAACTGTGGCCCCTGGTTCTGGACTCCCCCAACATCGGGAACATGTTTCCAGCCTCTAGCTTGTCCAAACCCTTAACAATCTTATATGTTTCAATGAGATCCCCTCTCATCCTTCTAAACTCCAGAGTGCACAAGCCCAGCTGCTCCATTCTCTCAGCATATGACAGTCCCGCCATCTGGGGAATTAACCTTGTAAACCTACGCTGCACTCCCTCAATAGCAAGAATGTCCTTCCTCAAATTAGGGGACCAAAACTGCACACGATACTCCAGGTGTGGTCTCACTAGGGCTCTGTACAATGTATGTCCTTACATACTCGGTAGTGTGGGCCGAAGGGCCTATTTCCATGTGTACAAGGCATATGTTGATTGAATGGAGTGGCTGGGTTTGTATATGCTGGAATTTAGGAGGATGAGAGGGAATCTTATTGAAACATATAAGATTATTAAGGGATTGGACACGCTAGAGGCAGGAAACATGTTCCTGATGTTGGGGAGTCCAGAACCAGGGGCCACAGTTTAAGAATAAGGAGTAAGCCATTTAGAACGGAGACGAGGAAACACTTTTTCTCACAGAGAGTGGCAAGTCTGTGGAATTCTCTGCCTCAGAGGGCGGTGGAGGACGGTTCTCTGGATGCTTTCAAGAGAGAGATAGATAGGGCTCTTATAAATAGCGGAGTCAGGGGATATAGGGAGAAGGCAGGAACGGGGTACTGATTGGGGATGATCAGCCATGATCACATTGAATGGAGGTGCTGGCTCGAAGGGCCAAATGGCCTACTCCTGCACCTATTGTCTATTGTCTATTGAGAGGCATAGATTGGGTAGATGCACAGAGTCTCTTGCCCAGAGTATGTGAATCGAGAACCAGAGGACATAGATTTAAGGTGGGGTGGGAAGATTTACTAGAGTGGTGGGTGTATGGAACGATGCTGAAGGAGGCAGTTGAGGCAGGGACTATAACGATGTTTAAGAAACATTTAGACAGCTACATGGGTCGGACAGGGCCATGGGCCAAACGCGGGCAGGTGGGACCTGTGTAGGTGGGACATGTTGGTCATGTAGATGGGCAAGTTGGGCTGAAGTGCCTGTTTCCACTGTATCACTAAATGAATAAAGTCCTAGCCTGATCAACCTCGCCCTATAGCTCAGGCCCTCGAGTCCTGGCAACATCCTCGTGAATCCTATCTGCACCCTTTCCAGCTTGAATAAGATCATAAATGATAGGACCAGAATTAGGCCTTTCGGCCCATCACGTCTACTCTGTCATTCAATCATGGCTGATATATCTCTCCCTCCTAACCCCATTCTCCTGCTTTCTCCACAGAACCCCCGACACCCGCACTAATCAAGTATCTATCTATCTCTGCCTTAAATATATCCACTGAACGAATGACTGGTACTTTATTGTATCCTGTGACAAGTCACTGTGATATTATTTGTTTTGCACATCCAATGTATGCAAGAGAGTTTATTGTCGTGTGTCCCAGATAGGACAATGACATTCTTGCTTTGCTTCATCACAACAGAACATGGTAGGCATGAATACAGAACAGATCAGTGTGTCCATATACCATTGTATAAATTTATACACACATGAATAAATAAACAGATAAAATGCAAATAAACAAATAATGGGCTATTAATGTTCAGAGTTTTGTTTGAGCCAAGTTGAATAGCCTGTTGGCTGTGGGGAAGCAGCTATTCCTGAACCTGGACGTTGCAGTCTTCAGGCTCCTGTACCTTCTACCTGAAGGTAGCGGGGAGATGAGTGTGTGGCCAGGATGGTGTGGGTCCTTGATGATGCTGCCAGCCTTTTTGAGGCAGTGACTGCGATAAATCCCCTCGATGGAAGGGAGGTCGGAGCCAATGATGGACTGGGCAGATGCAAAGATCCGCCAAGGAAAGGGCGCTGACATAGTTATTTACAACGTATTCTGCGCTGGGTTAATGGTAACGGGAGGTGGACACAAAAAGCTGGAGTAACTCAGCGGGACAGGCAGCATCTCTGGAGAGAAGGAATGGGTGATGTTTCGCGTCGAGACCCTTCAGGAGCAGGATCAACGTTGAGAGTTGATGTGTGAAGCTGGCCAGGGGGAAGGGTTGGAATGCACAGAGGGAGACAGTTGCAGGTTGGCAGCGCTGAGGCGCCGCAGAATGCGCTGCTCGCCCATCCTTAGACGGGGGGGGGGGGGCACAGAGTGTTTGCTGTGGCAACCATGCTTCACTAACAGCTGCCTGTGCAAATCAAAAGTCGCCCGTCACCGGCTGTCTGAAATAGCCCGAGCTACACAGGGAGACTCTGCTTTCTGACCGTTAGGCCACTGATGGGCCATCATCGTAGCGAGGATTCACCCTGGGACAGGCAACAAGGATAAGGAGTAAGCAATAAGCAATTAAGAATAAGGAGTAAGCTTTAAGAATGAGTAAGCCATTTAGAACGGAGACGAGGAAACACTTTTTCTCACAGAGAGTGGTGAGTCTGTGGAATTCTCTGCCCCAGAGGGCGGTGGAGGCCGGTTCTCTGGATGCTTTCAAGAGAGAGCTAGATAGGGCTCTTAAAAATAGCGGAGTCAGGGAAACAAGAGGGCATGACATGCGAATTAAGGGACGGAAATTTAGGGGTAACGTGAGGGGGAACTTATTTACTCAGAGGGTGGTGGCTGTGTGGAATGAGCTTCCAGCAGAAGTGGTGGAGGCAGGATCGATTTTAACATTTAAAAGTAAAGTGGATAGGTATATGGACGGGAAGGGAATGGAGGGGTATGGTCTGAGTGCAGATAGATGGGACTAGGGGAAAACAAATGATCGGCACGGACTGGAAGGGCCGAGAGGGCCTGTTTCCGTGCTGTAATTGTTATATGGTTATATGGGGAGAAGGCAGGAACGGGGTACTGATTGGGGATGATCAGCCATGATCACATTAAATGGCGGTGCTGGCTCGAAGGGTCAAATGGCCTCCTCCTGCACCTATTGTCTATTGTCTATTGACAATGTTTCCCTATCCTCTCTTCATTAGACTGTACCTCAGTGTTAGTTTACACAAGGCACTGTGTGGCGCAGCGGTAGAGTTGCTGCCTCACAGCCCGAGACCCGGGTTCGATCCCGACCTGTGCTGCAGTCTGTACCAAGTTTGTACGTTCTCCCCGTGACCTGCGTGTGTTTTCTCCGGGTGCTCCGGTTTCCTCTCACACTCCAAAGACGTGCAGGTTTGCATCAGCTTCAGTAAAGATTGTAAATTCTCCCGAGTGTGTAGGATACGGCTGGCGTATGAGGGTCGCTGCTCAGTGCGGACTCGGTGGGCCTTAGGGCCTGTTTCCGCTCTGTACCACTAAACGAAACTTAAGAAAAACTAAACTAAAGTTGGAGGCTGAGTCCACAATGATATCAGCTCTGTCTTGGCGACAGCAAGCAGCTTCTTCCCCTCAGTTATCAAGATTCTGAACCATCCTCCCATAAGCTAGAGTACTGCCCGATTCTGACAATATCAGTTTGAAGAAGAGTCCCACTCTGATACGTTGCCTAACCTCTTTAGTTTACGGTTTAGTTTGGAGATACAGGGTGGAAACCGGCCCTTTCGGCCCACCGAGTCAGCGCCGATCAGCGATCGCTCCTTATACTTACACTATCCTACATGAGGGACAATTTATAATTTTACCGAGGCTTAATGAACCTACTAACCCGCACGTCTTTGGAGTGTGGGAGGAAACAGGAGCATCGGGAGAAAACCCACACAAGGTCACAGGGAGGACGTGCAAACTCTGTACAGACAGCACCTGTAGTCAGGATGGAACCCGGGTCACTGACGCCGTGAGGCAGCAGCTCTACCCGCCGCCCCTTCACTGGGCAGCACCATCACTGTTTACAGAGGAAGCCACAGCGGCTATACTATACTATACACACTATCGTAGTCACCAGAACAGCTTCTTCTACTCTGTCATCAGTCACTTAACAGTCTTTCCATAAGCTGCGGTAATGGTCAATGAGAGGATGAATACGTTTATTGGTCAAGTATTCACATACAAAGAATTTGCTTTGGTGCTCCGTCCGCAAGTGACAACATGACATACAGTGACAGTTAGGAATGACACATAAAACATTAATAATAAAGCATTTTGTGTCTATCTTCAGAGTTAATAGCTAACAGGTGCCAGAAGTTGTTAGGACAGATTGTTTGCCTGCTATCAGACTTCTAAATGGTCCTTCCATGAGCTAGGAACAGTGCCTATTTTTTATCCGACCCCATTGCCGACATTGGACCTTTTTACTGGAACTATTAGATTAGATTAGATTAGATTTTATTACTTGTCATTTGAACCTCAGAGAGGCTCAAACGAAACTCTGTTTCTACAAGCCATACAAACAGAACAATGCATTAAAAATACACACAAACAATTCAATTCACACAAACATCCATCACAGTGAATCTCCTCCTCACTGTGATGGAAGGCAAAGTTCTTCTCTCTCCCCCGCACCATTCTTCTCCCGATGTCGAAGCCTCAGGCGGGCGATGTTAAGTCCCGCGGCCATTGAAGCTGCGTCAAGCGATGTACGGCCCCACTCTTGGCCCAAAAGTCACAAAGTTGAATCTCCGGGTGGGCGCTGGAATGACCCGCAGCCATTAAAGCCGCGCCGGGCGATGTACGGCCCCACTCCGGGTCACTCCAACCCTGCGACACGGGCGAGACAAAAAAGAACAAAAAAAGACAGACGTTACGCTGCAACGCTGAGAAACAATATTCTGCACTGATATTTTTCTCTTCACTCTACCTGTTGTACTTATATTTGGCTTGATTAATTAATGTGAATGAATGAATAAGTTTATTGGCCAAGTATTCACATACAAGGAATTTGCATTGGTGCTCCGCCCACAAGTAACAACATGACATACAGTGACAGTTAGGAATGATACATAAAACATTAATAATAAAACATTATTGATTAAACATGTGAATTAAATAAAATACCAGAGCAAAAGGAGGCTACAGATCTTTGGCTGTTGAGTAGAGCAACTACTCGTGGAAAAAAACTGTTTTTATGTCTGGCTGTGGCAGCTTTGACAGTCCGGAGTCGCCTTCCACAGGGAAGTGATTCAAAGAGTTTGTGGCCGGGGTGAGAGGGGTCAGAGATGATCTTGCCTGCTCGCTTCCTGGCCCTTGCTGTGTAGTTCATCAATGGAGGGAAGGTTGCAGCCAATGACCTTCTCAGCTGATTGGACGATTCGCTGCAGCCTCCGGATATTGTGCTTGGTGGCTGAGCCACACCAGACCACGATGGAGAACGATTCCTTAGTATCATATGTTCAGATGTACAATGACATTATTTTCCTGCATGCAGTTCAGTAAAGTACTGCCAAACCTAAGCACAAAGGTGGATTAGTACAAAGTGCATAAAAATAGTCCACTGAGACCGCATGCAACAGACAATAGACAATAGGTGCAGGGGTAGGCCATTCGTCCCTTCGAGCCAGCACCGCCATTCAATGTGATCATCCCCAATCAGTACCCCGTTCCTGCCTTCTCCCCATATCCCCTGACTCCGCTATTTTTAAGAGCCCTATCTAGCTCTCCCTTGAAAGCATCCAGAGAACCTGCCTCCGCCGCCCTCTGAGGCAGAGAATTCCACAGACTCACCACTCTCTGTGAGAAAAAGTGTTTCCTCGTTTCCGTTCTAAATGGCTTACCCCTTATTCTTAAACTGTGGCCCCTGGTTCTGGACTCCCCCAACATCGGGAACATGTTTCCTGCCTCTAGTGTGTCTAAGCCCTTAACAATCTTATATGTTTCAATGAGATCCCCCCCTCATCCTTCTAAACTGCAAAGTGTACAAGCCCAGCTGCTTCATTCTCTCGGCATATGACAGTCCCGCCATCCTGGGAATTAACCTTGTAAACCTACGCTGCACTCCCTCAATAGCAAGAGGGGACCAAAACTGCACACAATACTCCAGGTGTGGTCTCACTAGGGTTACCTGGTTTTGGCACCATTTTCAAATTCGACCTCATTGGGACTTCGGCAGCCGGTCGGCGGGTGGAATCAGGCCCCTGTGACAGGGCTCTGGAACTCCGGCCCAGCCAGCTAATCCGTTCCCATAGCCAACTTCCGAGGCCAACTTTGCGGGCCAGTGTCTCAGTACCGTTGGACTGCTCTCAGAGGCCGCAACCTCTGTTGGTCCGGCAAATTGGACAATCCATAGAGGTGGTAGGAAGGGACTGCAGATGCCGGTTAACACTGAAGATAGACACAAAATGCAGGTGTAACTCAGCGGGACAGGCAGCATCTCTGGAGAGAAGGAACGGGTGACGTTTCGGACTGAGACCCTTCTTCGGAAGAAGCATCTGGAGTAGGGACTCGGCCAGAAACGTCACCCGTTCCTTCTCTCCAGAGACGCTGCCTGTCCCGCTGAGTTACACCTGCATTTTGTGTCTATTCCGGAAAGGCTCTGGAACCTAGGGTGACGGAAAATCGGTGGTGGACCGGGATTTTGATTATTATTTATTTATTACATATTCAGTAGCTTGTGCACTCATAATTCTGCCTTAATTCCTCATTTTTTAGAAAGACACTGGGTTGAAAAGCGGATCTGTGAGTGAGTTCCACTGTGGAGGCACAACTACTGCTGAAGAGTTGGGACTCAAGATGGATGCCTTGCGCCTCCTGCTGGCAACGGGCTGCAAGTGTTGCTCCGTGGAGACACAAGGAACAAAGCGAAGACGCAAAATGCTGGAGCAACAACTCAGCAGGTCCAGGCAGCATCTCTGGAGACGAGGAATGGCTGACGTTTCAGGTCGAGACCCTTTTACAGACTGAGAGTCAGGGGAAAGGGAAAACGAGAAGATATAGACGGTGATTATGGAGAGGAATGAATGAATGAAAGAAGGGTGTGGGAGATTGCAACCTTCATGTGGTCCGCCCTGTTTCGACGAATGCAATCAAATAAGGTCAAATAGAACAAGTTGTCCTACAACTTTAGGCTGTGCACGCCATGTGCAAGAAGAAGAATGAATGAAAGAGACATGAAAAAGTAACAACGATAAAGGAAATAAGCTACAACGGGTGGTGAAAACCGCCCAGTACATCATCGGTGCCCCGCTCCCTGCCATGGATGCCCTCCACCGAAAACGGTGTCTGAGACGGGCTGGGAAGATCATCAAGGACCCCTCCCACCCTAACCTTGGACTGTTTGCCCTCCTACCATCGGGGAGGCGGTACAGGAGCCTCAGGTCCCGCACCAGCAGGATGAGGAGTAGCTTCTATAATAACACCATCGCACTGCTGAATTCGGAGTCCCGCCGAGAGATTTCCACATCTGTATTTATTTATCTGTATTTACCTATATATTGCTATCACTTCGTACTGTCACTAAACTGCATTTCGTTGTACCCATAGTTGTATCTGTGCAATGACATTAAAGTTGAATTGAATTGAATTGAATTGAAAGCCATTGCTAGGTGAAAACGAGTTACATTGAAATTCACCAGAACGACAGTGAAACTGCGACAACGACTACGATGGGAGAGGGACATAGAGAAAGAGAGAGAGAGGGAGAGAGAGGATGCAAGGGTTCTTGGTTTCCTGGTCCTCCAAAATATTTCCAAATGGAATTTAAACTTGTATTTGGAGCATTGTGAGCAGTTTTGGGCTCCATATCTGAGGAAGGATGCGCTGGCTCTGGAGAGAGTCTGGAGTCAAGTGTTTTATTGTCATATGTCCCAGATAGAGCAATGAAATTCTTACTTGTTGCAGCACGACAGAATATGTAAACATAGTACACTGTAAACAATATGATAGACGAAAGAGAACAAAAATTCAGTGTGTGTATATATACAGTACACAAACTCACAAGTACACACACATTCATATATATTATGCCGAGAGTGAAGTTTCTGTGACTGTCCAATAATTCCGCTAGTGGCACAAAGTTGTGGTTTCAAATCCCAGCCCTGCCAAATAACTCCATCTGAAGTCTGAGCAATGGTCTCGACCCGAAACGTCACCTATTCCTTGTCTCCAGAGATGCTGCTTGACCCACTGAGTTACTCCAGCATTTTGTGTCGATCTCTATCTGAGCTGTCGGCCTGAGTATTTTCACTCAAATCACATAACCGTGGGCACAGCCGTTACTGCTGGCCATTGGCCCAGTTATTTGGAGTTTGATTCCCATCCTTAATTTAAGTTTAGTTTATTGTCACGCGTACCGAGGTACAGTGAAAAGCTGTCCCGTGCTAACCAGTCGGCGGAAAGACCATATGTGATTACAATCGAGCCGTCCACATTGAACAGATACAGGATAAAGGGAATAACATGAATAACGTTTAGTGCAAGATAAAGTCCGATTCAAGGTAGTCCGAAGGTCTCCAATGAGGCGGATAGTAGCTCAGGACTGCTAAAAGTAAAGGTTACAGGGGAAGTGGGGTCGATGGGATTGCACTGAGAGCCAGCATAGAACTGATGGGCCGATTGGCCTTCTAGATGATAAGTAAATATTGAATTGTTTTGGACTGACTGTTGGAACTGAGGCGGAATAAAAGGGTTGTTTTCTTGCAACTGGGGAGATGTTATGAGCAACGAGCCTCAGGGACCAGTGTTGACACCTCAAATATTGACACCAATAATGTGGATGAAGGTACCCGAGGGATGCTCGTTAAACTTGCAGACGGCAAGCAGAGGTAGGAAAGCGAGCTGAGGAGAACTCACCGCAAAGAGATGTAGAAAGGTTAAGTGAATTCAGTTCATTTTATTGTCACCTGTACCGAGGTACAGTGAAAAGCTTTTGTTGCGTGCTAACCAGTCAGAGGAAAGACAATACACGATGTACAGATACATGACATCGAAAAATGGTGAAAAATGGGAATAATGTTCAGTGCAGGATAAATCCGATCAAGGATAATCCGATGGTCTCCAATGAATAAATTAATGAATGAATGAGTTTATTGGCCAAGTATGTACACATACAAGGAATTTGCCTTGGTGCTCTGCTCACAAGTAACAACATGACATACAGTAAACAATTAAGAATGACACATAAAACATTAAGAATAAAACATTATAGTTTAAACATGTGAATGAAATAAATTACCAGAGCAAAAGGAGACCACAGACTTTTGGTTATTGAGATAGATGGTAGTTCAGGACTGCTCTCTGGTTGTGATAGGATGGTTCAGTTGCCTGATAACAGCTGGGAAGAAGCTGTCCTTGTATCTGGAGCGTTTTCACACTTCTGTACCTCTTGCCTGATGGGAGAGGGAAGAGTCGTCAAAGATCTGACAATTGGATCGTAAAGGAGGAAAATGTGAAGTTATTCATCTGGCCAGGAAAGAAAGATTAACATCCAACCCATTACAGACTGGGCGATCTGTGTGTGTTTTTGTACACGATTCCCAGAGAACGAGTCTGCACGTACAGCTGCAAGCAGGAAAGCTCACAATGTTGCTCTTATTGCACAAGGAATTGAATGCAAAAGAAGAGATTTTCATACTTCACTTTACAGAGGATGTTAGTGAGACCACCTCTGGAATAATGTGGACAGTACTGATTTTCATGGAAGACACAATGTTAGTGTAAGAAAGAATGGGCGATGTTTTGGGTCGAGATGCTTCTTCAGGTCTGAAGAAGGGTCACGACCCCAAATGTCACCCATTCCTTCTCTCCGGAGATGCTGCCTGTCCCGCAGAGTTACTTCAGCATTTTGTGTCCATCTTCGGTGTAAACCAGCATCTGCAGTTCCTTCCTACACAATGTTAATGTGTTGTCATTTGTAGGGTTAGGGTCTCCCTCATAGAATCAGAGTGACAGTGTGGAAACAGGCCCTTTGGCCCAGCTTGCCCACACCGGCCAACAATGTCCCAGCTACACTAGTCCCACCTGCCTGCACTTGGTTCATAACCCTCCAAACCTGTACCTGTCTTACTGTATCCATGTACCTGTCTAACTGTTTCTTAAATGTTGGGATAGTCCCAGCCTCAACTACCTCATCTGGCAGCTTGTTCCATACACCCACCACGCTCTGTGTGAAAAAGATACCCATTAAATCTTTTCCCCTTCACCTTGAACCTATGTCCTCTGGTCCTAGATTCACCAGCCCTGGGCAAGAGACTCTGTGCATCTACCCAATCTATTCCTCTCATGATTTTGTACACCTCTATAAGATCACCCCTCATCCTCCTGCGCTCTGAGGAATAGAGCCCCAGCCTACTCAACCTCTCCTTGTAGCTCACACCCTCTAATCCTGGCAACATCCCCGTAAATCTTCTTAGAACCCTTTCAAGCTTGACAATATCTTTCCTATAACACAGTGCCCAGAACTGAACACAATATTCTAAATGTGGTCTCAATAATGTCTGGTACAACTGCAACATGACCTCCCAACTTCTATACTCTGACTGATGGCCAAAGTGCCAAATGCCTTTTTGACCATCTTATCAACAGACTCGACCTTCAAGGAACCATGCACCTGTACTCCTAGATCCCTCTGCTCTACAACACTACCCAGAGGCCTCCCATTCACTGTGTGGGTCCTACCCTTGTTAGATGTCCCAAAATGCAACATCTAACGCTTCTCTGTATTAAATTCCATCAACCATTCCTCCGCCCACCTGGCCAATCCATCCAGATCCTGCTGCAATCGTTCACCACCATCTTCACTATCTGCAAAACCACCCACTTTGCATCATCAGCAAACTTGCTAATTTTCCCATATATGTTCTCATCCAAGTCATTGATGTAGATGACCAAAGTAAAGGGCCCAGCACCGAACCCCGAGGCACACCACTAATCACAAGCTTCCAGTCTGAGAAGCAACCTTCCACCATTACACTGCTACCTTCCATTAAACCAATTTGCTATCCATCCATTATTTTGTTTCCCTTCACTCCTTCCCCATCTCGTTTCTGTACTCTTGGCTATTTAGAGCAAAACACAAAGTGCTGTCCAATCTCTCCTCAGGTGCTGCCTGGCCCACTGAGTCGCCCCTGCACTTTGTTTTGGTCAAGAATACCAGCGAGGGGGTCCCTCTCTCCACCTCGCACACCCCTCTCTTCACACCTCGATCTTCCTCCTCTCCGTACCCTCCCTCTCCCTCCCTCCTCTCAATCTCTCCTCCCCTCCCTCCATCCCTCCTCCTCTCCATCCCCTCCCCCTCTCCATCCCTCCCTCCTCTCCATCCCTCCTACTCTCCTCACCTTCCATCCTCCTCTCCATCCCTCCTTCCTCCCATCTCTCCCTCCCTCCACTCCATCTGCCTCTCCCTCCATCCCACCTCCTCTATCCCTCCCTCCACTCCATCCCCTCCTCCTCTCTCCATCCAGCTCCCTCCTCTCCATCACCCTCCTCTCCATCTCCTCCCCTCCATCCCTCCTCTCCATCCCCCCTCCTCTCCATCCCCTCCTCCCATCCCCTCCTTCTCCATCCCCTCCTCCCTCCATCCCTCCTCCTCTCCATCCCTTCCTCCTCTCTATCCCTCCATCCAATCCCATCCATCCCCTCCACCTCTCCTCACTCCATTCCCTCCTCTCCATACTCTCCCTCCCATTCCCCTCTCACATCCTTCCATCATCCTTCCCTACCATCCCTCCTCCCACGCCCATCCCTCCTCCATCCACTCCCTCCATCCTCCCCTTCCTCCTCCCTCCCTCCTCCCTCTCCATCCCAAAAATCTCCATCCCCACCTCCCATCCATCCATCCCCTCCTCTCTCTCCATCCCTCCTCCACTCCATCCCTCAACTTCTCCCATTCCTCTCTCCATCCCCTCCTCTCTCCATCCCCCCTCCTCCTCTCCGTCCCTCCACCTCTCCATCCCCTCCTCCTCTCCATCCCTCCTCCTCTCCATCCCTCCTCCTCTCCATCCCTCCTCCTCTCCATCCCCTCCCTCCTCTCCATCCCTCCTCTCCCATCCCTCCATCCATCCCCTTCTCTCCATCCCCCGCCCCCTCTCCATCCCCTCCTCCCTCTCCATCCCCTCCCTCCTCTCCATCTCGGCCCTCCTCCTCTCCATCCCCTCCTCTCCATCCCTCCTCCTCTCCATCCCTCCGCTCCCTCACCATCCCTCTCCTCTCCCTCCCTCCATCCCCCCCTCCTCCTCTCCATCCCCACCTCCCCATCCCTCCTCTCCCTCCCTCCCTCCCTCCTCCTTCTCCATCCCCCTCCACTCCCATCCCCTCCTTCTCCTCCATCCCCCCTCCTCCCATCTCCTCCTCCTCTCCATCCCTCCCTCCCCTCTCCATCCCCTCCTCCCTCCATCCCATCCCTCCCTCGTCCTCCATCCCCTTCCTCTCTTTCTCCTCCCTCTCCTCCCTCCCTCTCCATCCCTCCTCCTCTCCATCCCCTCCTCCGCTCCCATCCCTCCCTCTCCCTCCCTCCCCTCCTCCTCCTCTCCATCATCCCTCCTCTCCCATCACCCCCATCCATCCCCCTCTCCATCCCTCCTCATCCCCTCCTTCCCATCCATCTCCATCCCTCCTCCCTCTCCACTACCCTCGCCCATCCCCTCCACCGCTCCGCCTCTCCATCTCCGCTCTCATCCCTCCTGCCTCTCCGTCCCTCCCCTCCTCTCCATCCCTCGCACTCCCCTCATCTCTCCCCTCCTCCCTCTCCATCCCTCTCCATCCCTCTCCTCCTCTCCATCATCCTTCCCCCATCCCATCCCTCCCTCCACTCCATCCCCCCTCCTCTCCATCCATCCCTCCTCCTCCATCCCATCCCCTCCTCCTCTCCATCCCTCCTCCCTCCTTCCCTCCATCCCTCCTCCCTCTCCCTCCCTCCATCCCTCCTCCCTCCCTCCACTCCATCCCCTCACATCCCTCCCTCCACTCCATCCTCTCCTCCCCCTCCCTCCCTCTATCCCTCCTCTCTCATCCCTCCCCTCCACTCCTCTCCATTCCCTCCTCCATAGACCCTTCCCTCTCCCCTCCTCCTCCCCTCCCCTACCTCCTCTCCATCTCATGCCCTCCATCATCCCTCCTCCCTCCATCCCTCCCCTCCCATTCCCCTCCCTCCATCCCTGACCGGAAGTCCCCGGAAGTGGCCCTCGCGCGCGCGGTGACGTCAGTGTGGGCGGGCGGGCCGGGGCCGGCGGGAGCGCGCGTCACCGGCGCCGCATCGGCCCGAGGAGGGAGCGGGAGCGGGCGCGATGACCAGTGGGTGGCGGCGGCGGCGGGCGGGGGCCCGGACAGGACAGGCCCGGCCCGGCCCGGCCGGCCCGGCCCGGACAGTGAGACGGCGGCCGGGCCCCGAGACCGATCCCCCCCGCCCCCTCCCCCGCCCCCGCCCCGTGACAAGGCCCTGTCCCTCCCCGGCCCATTGTTACCGCGGCGGCTCCTCACCCCCCCCACCTCACCCACCCCTCCCCCCTCACCCATCTCCCCCCCCTCACCCCTCCCCCCTCACCGCTCCCACTCCCGCCCACACCCCACCCCACCTCATCTGATCACTTTCTCACCCCCCCAACCCCCACCTCACCCGATCCCACTCCCCCCCACCTCACCCCCACCAACTGAACCCACTCCCCCCACACCCCCCACTTTTCACCCCACCCTAACACCCACCCACCGTAACCCGCCCCAACTTCACCTAATCCCCCAACCCCAACAAATCTCCCCCGCCACCTAAACCCCCGACTAATCCCCCCCCACTAACCCTCCCTCCCTCCGCCGCCCCAACTATTCTCCCACCCAACTAATCCCCCTCCCAGACTAGCCCTACCACCCACTCCAGACCACCCCCTTCACTCCACCCCAGCCCAAAACCTTCCTAAACGACCTCCCTCCGCCTCACTCCCCCTGTCTGCCAAACGCCCCCTCTCCACAACCCGTTACTTACACCCCACACTGGCTGCACCTTTCCTATCAATATCCACCCTATAAATTTCTTAGAATCGTAGATATTTGCAGTATATCTTTGTAATCATACATTTACAGTTTGCTTTTGTTTGCATGAAATGTTTAATTGATGGACCATGTAGAACTGTTTAAGAAAGAACTGCAGATGCTGGAACAATTAAAGGTGGTCAAAAAATGCTGGAGAAACTCAACGGGTGAGGCAGCATCTATGGAGAGAAGGAATAGGCAACGTTTCGGATCTCAACCATTCCTTCTCTCCATAGATGCTGCCTCACCCGCTGAGTTTCTCCAGCATTTTTTGACCACCTAGAACTATTGCTTTGTTTCAATGCTGCTGTGTTAGGATTCAGGGCTGGTTTCCCCATCTGTCTTCAATTCAAATGGCAAGGTTGCATGGATTGTTTTTTGTGGGTGGGTGTCCTGTTTATAATACAATATGCCCTTGCTGCATTGCACAGTTGAAGCCAGGGAAAGCATTTATGAGAAAAGATATTCTAAGAAAAATATTAAATTTCCAAGGGATGGGTCCAGAGAGCTGGAATGAAACTTTAGCCACAAACAAACTGTGGGCTTGAACACGGTGGAGAGGGGAGGGGTGTGGAAGGAATTTGTCAGTGGCGGTGGGTGAGGCAGGTGGCTGTAGGGGGCAGGTAAAATGTGTAGGCAGGAACTGCAGATGCTGGTTCAAACCGGAGATAGACAGAAAATGCTGAAGTAACTCAGCGGGCCAGGCAGCAACTTTGGAGAAAAGGAATAGGTGACGTTTCGGGTCGAGACCCTTCTTCAGACTGAGAAAAAGAGACCCGAATTGTCATCTATTCCTATTCTCCAGAGATGCTTCCTGACCCAGCTGAGTTACTCCAGCTTTTTGTGTCTTATTTTTGGATGGAGTTAGGCGTTTAGTTTATTAATGTCGCATGCACACCGAGGTACAGTGAAAGGCTGCGCCAATGTGCCATTGATGTTTGGGCCATGGTTGGATTTACAGGGGCTGTGATTATTAGCTCCATTTATACCTCACGCTGCCTCGGCAAGGCCAGCAGCATAAGCGAGGACAAGTTGCACACCGGCCACTCCCTCTTCTCCCATCGGGCAAGAAGCGTGAAAACGCAAACCTCCAGATTCAGGGACAGTTTCTTCCCAGCAGTTATCAGGCAACTGAACCATCCTACCAACAACTCAAGAGCAGTCCTGAGCTACCATTTACCTCATTGGAGACACTCGGACTACTTTTGATTCAACTTTACTGGACTTAATCTTGCACTAAACACCTGCAGATGGCTCGAATGTAATCATGTATTGTCTTTCCGCTCACTGGTTCGCACACAACAAAAGCTTTTCAATGTACCTCGGTACACATGGCAATAAACTAAACTCATAAACTAACCTCAACTATTTTCCCAAAAACCCTACAAACTTGCGTACGAGACTGCAGATGCAGTAATCTGGAGTAAAAAAGAGACTTCATTTTTATTCACAAAATGAAAAACGGCAATGGTTTATGGAAAGAGCCGTACAAATGCATGTGTGGTTATGCTGAATGAGTGGAAATTGACACGGATTTAATTAACTTGCTTTAATTAATGTAAGTTCTATAATTAGTTGTGTTCCTAATTCTTTTATAACATCTATCTTCTGCTTATTTTGCACTCAACATAAATTGCTCAGTTTTGTTTGACATTCTGTTCTGCCTATCTTTATGGTGTAGACCCTCAATTCATGCAGTCATTTGTAAATCACTGTTTAGGCCACTGCTGCAATAGTTTAGTTTAGAGACACAGCACGGAAACAGGCCCTTCAGCCCACCGAGTCCACGCCGACCATCGATTACCCATTCACACTCGGTGTGGCATCCCACTTTCTCATCCAAACCCAATACACTAGGGGAAATTTACAGGGGCCAATCAAGCGACTGAAGAAGGGTCTCGACATGAAACGTCACCCATTCCTTCTCTCCAGAGATGCTGCCTGTCCTGCTGAGTTACTCCAGCAATTTTGTGTCTACTCCTGAACTACTATCTACCTCATTGGTGACCCTTGTTGGACGACCTTTGATTGGACTTTGCTGGCTTTACCTTGCACTAATCCTTATTCCCTTATCATGTATCTATACACTGTAAATGGCTCGATTGTAACTATGTATTGTCTTTCTGCTGAGTGGATAGCATGCAACAAAAGCTTTCACTGTAGCTTACCCTCCTGTCCACAGGAACTAATCCAGAGTCGAGGGAAGATTGGAAAATGACCAGTGCGTCCACAATTTCTAGGGCCACCTCCTTGAGTACTCTGGGATGCAGTGCTTAAGGCCCTGGGGATTTATCTGCCTTCAGTCCCAACAGTTTACCTAACACCGCTTTCTGACTATTGTGCATTCACTTCAGTTCCTCCATCCCACTATATCCTCGGTCCCCTAGTATTTCCGGGAGATTGTTTGTGTCTTCCTTAGTGAAGACAGAACCAAAGTACTCGTTCAACTGTTCTGCCATTTCCTTGTTTCCCATGATGAATTCTCCTGCTTCTGATTTTAAGGGGCCTACATCCATCTTCACTAATCTTTTCCTTTTAACATACAGTGCCCTCCATAATGTTTGGGACAAAGACCCATCATTTATTCATTTGCCTCTGTACTCCACAATTTGAGATTTGTAATATATTTCTAAAAATGTGGTTAAAGTACACATTGTCAGATTTTAATAAAGGCCATTTTTATGCATTTTGGTTTCACCATGTAGAAATTACAGCAGTGTTTATACATAGTCTCCCCATTTCAGGGCACCATAATGTTTGGGACACAGCAATGTCATGTAAATGAAAATAGTCATGTTTAGTATTTTGTTGCATAGCCATTGCATGCAATGACTGCTTGAAGTCTGTGATTCATGGACATCACCAGTTGCTGGGTGTCTTCTCTGGTGATGCTCTGCCAGGCCTATAATTGCAGCCATCTTTAGCTTATGCTTGTTTTGGGGGCTAGCCCCCTTCAGTTTTCTCTTCAGCATATAAAAGACATGCTCAATTGGGTTCAGATGAGGTGATTGACTTGGCCACTCAAGAATTAACCATGTTTTAGCTTTGAAAAACTCCTTTGTTGCTTTAGCAGTATTTGGGATCATTGTCTTGGTGTAGAATGAACCGCCGGCCAATGACTTTTGAGGCATTTGTTTGTACTTGAGCAGATAGGATGTGCCTATACACTTCAGAATTCATTATGCTACTTCTGTGGGCAGTGGTCATTGACAAATCCACACCTGAAGAGTGTTTCTCTTCATCTTAATGTTGTTCCAAACAGTTGATTTTGGTAAGCCTAAGGTTTGGCTGATTTCTCTAACAGTTTTATTCTTGTTTCTCAGTCACATAATGGCTTCTTTGACTTTCATTGCCACAACTTTGGTCCTCATGTTGATAAACCAATAAAAGTTTCCAAAGGTGATGGAAGGTCTGGAGGAAAGACTAGGTGCTGAGAGCTCTCTTATACCTGCATTAAGGAGGCAATTAAACACACCTAAGCAATTATACGGGGGGGGGTGAAACCAAAATGTATAAAAATGGCCTTTATTAAAATCTGACAATGTGTACCTTAATCACATGTGATTTTTTTGCTATTACAAATCTCAATTGTGAAGTGCAGAGGCAAATAAATAAATGATGGGTCTTTGTCCCAAACATTATGATGGCACTGTACCTACATACACTTATAGTCAGTTTTTATATTCCCTGCAAGCTTTCTTTCATGCTCTTCCCCCCCTTCCCGTCCTCCATTGTCGCGTTCTAAATTTCTATTAGTCCTCTGGTTTGCCGCTTCTACTGGCCAATTTATATGCCTCTTCCTTGGATTTAACACTATCCTTGACTTCCCTCATCAGCCACGGTTGAGCCACCTTCCCAGTTTTTTTTTCCCAGACAGGGATGAACAATTTCTGGAGTTCATCCATGCGGTCTTTAAATCTTTGCCATTGCATCTCCACTGTCAACCCTTTAAATATAATTTGCCAGTCTATACCAGCCAATTCCCATCTCATACCTTCAAAGTTTCCTTTATTCAACTTCAGGACCCTGGTCTCTGATTTAACCGTGTCACCCTCCATCTCAATGCAGAATTCCACCATATTATGGTCACTGTTGCCCAAGGCGCCTTGCACTACAAGATGGCTAACTAATCCTTCCTCATTGCACAATAGCCAGTCTAGGGTGGCCTGCCCTAGTCAGTTCCACTACATATTGGTTTAAAAACCCTATACATTCCAGGAAATCCTCCTTCTCAGCACTGTTACCAATTTGGTTGGCCCAATCTATATGTAGATTAAAGTCACCCATGATAGCCTTTATAATTAATACATATTATCAGAATTGTAAATGGATTAATGTAATTAATTATACCGCAGTTGTGCCCTGCATTTGATTGCGGCTTCAACATTGTATAAAAAACGATTTCCCTGTGTACCTGTAATTTGAAGGTAGACACAAATATAATTTGAAGGTAGACACAAATGTTGGAGTAACTTGGTGGGTCAGGCAGCATCTCTGGAGAGAAGGAATAGGTGAAGCTTCAGGTCAAGACTCCATTAAGGGCTGTCCCACTTGCTGATTTTTTTTGGCGACTGCTGGTATTGTTGACTAACGCGGCGTGATGACGTACTGACGCGCAGTATTTCCTCAAGTGTCGCAACATTTTTTTGTCGCCGCTGGATTTTGAAATGTTCAAAATCTTTTGGTGACCCTGATACGTCAGTCAAATCGCCGTGGGACAAGCCCTTTAGACTTAGAAGAAGGGTTTCAACCCAAAATGTCACCTATTCCTTCTCTCCAGAGATTCTGCCTGACCTTCTGAGTTACCCCAGCATTTTGTGTCTATATTCAGTGAAAACCAGATCTTCAGTTCTTTCGTGCACATATATGATCTGAGTGGTTCTGAGTAAATACTATTATATAAATTGGTGGACATAAAGGATTGCAATTGAATATTAATGTAATAAAAAGGAACTGCAGATGCTGGTTTATACCAAAGGTAAACTCAAAATGCTGGCGTAACTCAGCGGAGCGGATCAGGTAAGCATCTATGGAGAAAATGGATGGGCGACGTTTCGGGTCTGGACCCTTTTTCAGACTGAAGAAGGGTCTCGACCCGAAACGTCAGCTCTCCATGTTCTCCAGAGATGCTGCCTGACCCGCTGAGTGATTCCAGCACTTTGTGTCTATCCTTCGTAATTGAGTATTGCGAATAAATTCCTTTCCACAGAAGTCAGCTTTGTGCACTGTTGCCATGGTGATGTGGAACAGGTTACTCCTGCGTGTTTAATTGGAAGGTGAACGTTGGAAGCATCTAGTGATCTTATCTGATGTGAATTCCTGGTTTGAGGGCCACTTCCTTTCAAAATCAGCCTGCCTGCCTATTTCAAAGTTAAGCCTCAAAGTAACAGAATCAAAAATCAGGCAAATTGTAGCACAGAGTAATCTCACCCTGTGTAAATTAATGTTTAAGAAGGAACTGCAGATGCTGGAAAACGGAAGATAGACAAAAATGCTGGAGGAACTCAGCGGGCGAGGCAGCATCTATGGAGCGAAGGGAATAGGCGACGTTTTCCTTCGCTCCATAGATGCTGCCTCACCCGCTGAGTTTCTCCAGCATTTTTGTGTACCTGTGTGAATTAATAATGCTTAGTAACGCATGTGACATTATTGTACAGGAAAGAACTGCAGATGCTGGTTTAAATCGAAGATAGACACAAAGTTCTGGAGAAGCTCAGATGGCGAGAGGGGAGGTGGGGGTGGGGATCGGGGGGGGTGAAAGGAAGCAGAGAGCCTGAAAGATTTTGTTTTCTACCGAAACACGATCCCAATCTCTGCCTCCAGCTCACCTGCATCAAGGATCGTTTATAATGGCAAACGAAACAATGGACCACGGTCTCCAACGAACACGGCACCGCAGGAGATTTATACCCCAGCACATGAAGAGAATGTCAGGTTTATCCATGAAGGTACGTAGAGCTCGGTGAGAAGATCTGACTCTCAGTACTGTAAATGGAGTCAACATTGCAACCTTGTGTGGGGTTTTGGCTTCCTGTATATTACACGTTACAGTATTGTACCTCCTGCCCATCTTGCTTGTAATCTGCCTTCCTTTTGTATGTAGTTTTTTTTTTAACTTTAGGTTAGAGGCACAGCGTGGAGACAGGCCTTTCAGGCCATTGAGTCCGTGCCGACCAGCAATCACCCCGTACACTCGCACTGTACTAGGGATCGTCCACAATTTTTTACCGAAGTCAATTAACCTACAAACCCGCACGTCCATGGAGCGAGGGAGGAAACCAGAAAACCCACACGCGGTCCCCGGGAACACGTACAAGCTCTGAACAGACAGCACTCCTAGTCGGGATTGAACCCAAGTCTCTGGTGCTGTAAGGCAGCAACTCCTTAATTCATATGCACAACAAAAGACGACCAAGTTTTCTTTGTGGGGTGGTACAGCGGTAGAGTTGCTGTCTCACAGCGCCAGAGAACCGGGTTCGATCCTGACCACGGGTGCATTCTATACAGAGTTTGTACGTTCTTCATGTGACTGCGTTGGTTTTCCCCGGGTGCCCCGGTTTCCTCCCACACTAAAACGACGTGCAGGTTTGCAGGTAAAGATTGTAACTTGTGTCCCCCCACCCCCCCAGTGTGTAGGATAGCCCCAGGGTACAGGGATCTCTCTGGACCCGACGGACCGAGTACAGCTGCTTCTGCGCTGTATCTCTAAACTAAACCAAAAAACGAAACAACAATCTGGATAGACTCGGCTTGTACTTGCTAGAATTTAGAAGATTAGAAACATAGAAATTAGGTGCAGGAGTAGGCCATTCAGCCCTTCGAGCCTGCACCGCCATTCAATATGATCATGGCTGATCATCCAACTCAGTATCCCGTACCTGCCTTCTCTCCATACCCTCTGATCCCCTTAGCCACAAGGGCCACATCCAACTCACTCTTAAATATAGCCAATGAACTGGCCTCAACTACCCTCTGTGGCAGAGAGTTCCAGAGACTCACCACTCTCTGTGTGAAAAAAGTCTTTCTCATCTCGGTCTTAAAGGATTTCCCCCTTATCCTTAAGCTGTGACCCCTTGTCCTGGACTTCCCCAACATCGGGAACAATCTTCCTGCATCTAGCCTGTCCAACCCCTTAAGAATTTTGTAAGTTTCTATAAGATCCCCTCTCAATCTCCTAAATTCCAGAGAGTATAAAACCGAGTCTATCCAGTCTTTCTTCATAAGACAGTCCTGACTTCCCAGGAATCGGTCTGGTGAACCTTCTCTGCACTCCCTCTATGGCAATAATGTCCTTCCTCAGATTTGGAGACCAAAACTGTACGCAATACTCCAGGTGTGGTCTCACCAAGGCCCTGTACAACTGAAGTAGAAACCTCCCTGCTCCTGTACTCAAATCCTTTTACTATGAAAGCTAACATACCATTCGCTTTTTTCACTGCCTGCTGCACATGCATGCCTACTTTCAATGACTGGTGTACCATGACACCCAGGTCTCGCTGCATCTCCCCTTTTCCTAATCGGCCACCATTTAAATAATAGTCTGCTTTCCTGTTTTTGCCACCAAAGTGGATAACCTCACATTTATCCACATTATACTGCATCTGCCAAACATTTGCCCACTCACCCAGCCTATCCAAGTCACCTTGCAGTCTCCTAGCATCCTCCTCACAGCTAACACTGCCCCCAGCTTAGTGTCATCCGCAAACTTGGAGATATTGCCTTCAATTTCCCTCATCCAGATCATTAATATATATTGTAAATAGCTGGGGTCCCAGCACTGAGCCCTGCGGTACCCCACTAGTCACTGCCTGCCATTGTGAAAAGGACCCGTTTACTCCTACTCTTTGCTTCCTGTTTGCCAGCCAGTTCTCTATCCACATCAATACTGAACCCCTAATACCGTATGCTTTAAGTTTGTATACTAATCTCTTATGTGGGACCTTGTCGAAAGCCTTCTGGAAGTCCAGATATACCACATCCACTGGTTCTCCCTTATCCACGCTACTAGTTACATCCTCGAAAAATTCCACAAGATTCGTCAGACATGATTTACCTTTCGTAAATCCATGCTGACTTTGTCCAATGATTTCACCACTTTCCAAATGTGCTGCTATCCCATCTTTAATAACTGACTCTAGCAGTTTCCCCACTACCGATGTTAGACTAACTGGTCTGTAATTCCCCGTTTTCTCTCTCCCTCCCTTCTTAAAAAGAGGGGTTACATTTGCTACCCGCCAATCCTCAGGAACTACTCCAGAATCTAAAGAGTTTTGAAAGATTATCACTAATGCATCCACTATTTCCTGAGCTACTTCCTTAAGTACTCTGGGATGCAGCCTATCTGGCCCTGGGGATTTATCGGCCTTTAATCTATTCAATTTACCCAACACCACTTCCCGACTGACCTGGATTTCACTCAATTCCTCCTTTGACCCACAGTCCCCTGCTATTTCCGGCAGATTATTTATGTCTTCCTTAGTGAAGACGGAACCAAAGTAGTTATTCAATTGGTCCGCCATATCCTTGTTCCCCATGATCAACTCACCTGTTTCTGACTGATTGAGGGGGGCTCTTATAGAAACTTACACATTTCTTAAGGGGTTGGACAGGCTAGATGCAGGAAGATTGTTCCCAATGTTGGGGAAGTCCAGAACAAAGGGTCACAGTTTAAGGATAAGGGGAAGTCTTTTCGGACCGAGATGAGATTTTTTTTTTCACGGAGTGGTGAGTCTCTGGAATTCTCTGCCACAGAAGGTAGTTGAGGCCAGTTCGTTGGCTATATTTAAGAGGTAGTTAGATGTGGCCCTTGTGGCTAAAGGGATCAGGGGGTATGGAGAGAAGGCAGGTACGGGATACTGAGTTGGATGATCAGCCATGATCATATTGAATGGCGGTGCAGGCTCGAAGGGCCGAATGGCCTACTCCTGCACCTATTTTCTATGTTTCTATGAATGTAACCATTAACTAAGTTACTGAGCGAGAGAAAATCTCGAGTGGTTTCAGAAAATCTCGAGTGGTTTGTTCGTGCTTGTAGTGCACGGGGGGGTGGGGGGTTGTCAGTGTACGTGGCGCAAGAGAGAGAAGAGGGCTGGATCGTTGCTTCAGGACGGGTCAGCAAATGGAACTGCCCCTTTGTGACATGCCTGAGGTAGTTCCTTGCCTTCTGTGTCTCAACACATAAGAAGAGTCCACTCGATAGTTCATCACTAAAGATATTTTGTTCTGGTGAAAAGTGCATTTTGTACCTCTATATTTCACAATGGCTCTCGGTCACCTCTCAGCTGCAATTGTTCCCAGCTGTCAAATGTAAGCGTTTAGCTGGGCCCCAGTTTAAGCTGACTCATGCACATTATCCCCCAAAGGATAGAAGTGGCTTTGTTCTTGGTTTCTGGTAAAGATATTTGGATTAACTACAAACATTGAAGCGAGACATAAAGCTGTAATTTTGGCATTAAATGCTCAGCTCTCCGTGTTCTAAAAAGCTGCAGGCCAATATCCTGTGGTTTAGTCGGAAGTCACAGTATTGTCTCAGCAGCTGCCCTTTGCTTCAGTGATCCTTGCCTGCTTTCTTCGTAGATAAGTATGAAAGATTTGGAGAAGTACACGTAAGCACAAATTTTCGACAGGGTGCCAAAATCTGTTGTTCTCGCGGCCTTTTAATCTCTTCTTTGTGTGACGCCATTTTGAATAATTCAGTTCTGCTTTTCAGTTGCTGCATCGGAAGAGGGCTTTGCACTGTACTACCACAGCTTCACAGTCTTGCAGAGCGTTCCGTGAAGCTGCATAGTCTGTGCCTATAGGATCAAGCTGTAATGTTAAGTTCTTTCACAGATGCAGCATGGAAGCAGGACCATCAGCCCACCATGACCACGCCGACCATCGATCACCCGTTCACACTTGCTCTATGTTCATCCCATTGTCCCATCCGCTCCCTGTGCATTTAGGGGCAATCTTAAAGATAGGGGAGTCAGGGGATATGGGGAGAAGGCAGGAACGGGGTACTGATTGGGGATGATCAGCCATGATCACATTGAATGGCGGTGCTGACTCGAAGGGCCGAATGGCCTACTCCTGCACCTATTTGGTGCTTGGCTTGGCCACTCAATAATTGACCATTTTTTAGCATTGAATCCTATTTACAGAGGATCAATTAACCTACAAACCTGAACGTCTTTGGGGAAATTGGAATACCTGAAGCAAACCCACGCGGTCACAGGGAGAATGCGCAAACTCCTGCAGTCAGGATTGAACCTGGGTCTCTGGCTCTGTGTGGCAGCAGCACTACCAGCTGAACCACTGTGTTGCTACACTGATGTGTTCCTGGAAACAGTATTAGTTTAGTTAATTATTGTCACGCGGAGTTTGCACGTTCTCCCTGTGACCGCATGTGTTTTCTCCGGGTGCTCTAGGTAACTCCCACGCTCCAAAGACGTACAGGTTTGCAGGTTAATAGGCTTGGGTAAAAATTGTAACTTGTCCCCAGTGTGTAGAATAGTGTACGGGAGTCACTGGTCGGCATGGACTCAATGGGCCGAAGGGCCTATTTCCACGCTGTATCTCTAGACTAAATAAAATGAGTAGGGAGTGATTGCAAAAGCGGCATAACACAGAACTAGTACCTTGTACCTTGCTTAGTCCACCAGAAACAGTTGGACAATTTTATACTGGACAACTTTTACATTTATCAAGCCAATTAACCTACAAACTTGTACGTCTTTGAATGTGGGAGGAAACCAAAGTTCTCTGAGTAAACCCACGCAGGTCACGGGGAGAACGTACAAACTCCGTCCAGACAGCGCCCGAAGTTGGGATCGAACCCAGGTCTCCGGTGCTGCATTTTGCTGTAAGGCAGCAACTCTACTGCTGCGCCACCGTGACTGGGATGTTCGGTGGTCCGCCTGGACCCAGTGGGCTGACGGGCCCTGTTTCCAGGCTGCGACTTTCAATCCAATCAACTAACCGTGGCGTGACGTGTGGTTTTTGCTTGCAGCTTGGCAGTGTGTGGAGAGAGAGCTGAGGAGTCAGATGTCGGGAAATGAACGAGGACCTGTCCAGTATGTAGAGAAGAACCCAAACCCAAACCTGAACAGTGAGTATCGGACAAATACCCCAGCATTAAGTCTCACCGTCTATATCTCTCCTTTCCCTTTTCCCTGACTCTCAGTCTGAGGAAGGGTCTCGACCCAAAACAGAGAGAGAGAGAGAGAGGGAGAGGGAGAGGGAGAGGGAGAGAGAGAGAAGGAGGGAGGGAGGGAGGGAGAGGGAGGGAGGGAGGGAGGGAGGGAGGGAGGGAGGGAGGGAGGGAGGGGGAGAGGGAGAGGGAGAGTTTTAGACTGAACAAGGGTCTCAACCTGAAACGTAACCCATTCCTTGTCTCCAGCAATGCTGCCTGACCCGCTAAGTTACTCCAGCTTTATGTGTCTACCTTCAGTTTAAAGCAGCATCTGCAGTTACATCAGACAGTGCAATTAGCACGGTGGTGCAGCGTTACAGCTGCTGCCTTGCAGCGCTGGACACCCGGGTTCCATCCCGACTACGGGCGCTGTCTGTATGGAGTTTGTATGTTCTCCCCGTCTCCCCGTGACCTGCGTGGGTTTTCTCAGAGATCTTCGGTTTCCTCCCACACTCCAAAGACATACAGCTTTGTAGGTTGATTGGCTTGGTATAATTGTAAATTGGCCCCAGTGTGTAGGATGGTGTTAATGTGCGGGGATCGCTGGTCGGCGCGGACCAGGTGTGCCAAAGGGCCTGTTTCTGCGCTGTATCTCTAAACTAAACTAAACTAATATGGGAATCAACTGCAGGAGCTGCCAAGCTGAAATAAAAAACTTGAAGCAAAACACAAAGTGCTTGAGGAATTGAGCAGATCTGACAGTATTTCGGGAAGGAATGGACAGGTTACCTGGAGTATTGTGTACAGTTTTGGTCCCCATATTTGAGGAAGGACATTCTTGCTATTGAGGGAGTGCAGCGTAGGTTCACCAGGTTAATTCCTGGGATAGCGGGACTGTCATATCCTGAGAGAATGATGCGGCCGGGCTTGTACACTCTGAATTTTAGAAGGATGAGGGGGATTATTGAAACATATAAGATTATTGAGGGTTTGGACACGCCAGAGGCAGAACACATGCTCCCGATGTTGGGGGAGTCCAAAACCAGAGGCCACAGTTTAAGAATAAGGGGTAAGCTATTTAGAACAGAGATGAGGATACACTTTTTTACACAGTGAATGGTGATTCTGTGGAATTCCCTGCCTCAGTGGGCGGTGGAGGCCGGTTCTCTGGATGCTTCAAGAGAGAGCTAGATAGGGCTCTTAATGATAACGGAGTCAGGAGATATGGGGAGAAGGCAGGAACGGGGTACTGATGGTGAATGATCAGCCATGATCACATTGAATGGTGGTGCTGGCTCAAAGGGCCAAATGGCCTACTCCTGCGTCTATTGTCTATTGTGACGTTTCGGGACGGGACCATTCTTGAGTGATCAGTCTGAAGAAGGGTTCCGACCCGAAACATCGCCTGTCTATTTGGAAGAAGGTCCTGAAATGTAATAATCACCGAGTCGTACAGCATGGAAACAGGCCCTTCTGCCCAACTTTCCCATAGTGCGGCACGGTGGCGCTGCTGTTGAGGTGCTGCCTTACAGCGCCAGAGACCCGGGTTCCATCCTGACTACAGGTGCTGTCTGTAAGGAGTTTGAACCTTCTCTCCGTGACCTGTGTGGGTTTTCTTCGGAATCTTTGGTTTCCACCCACACTCCAAGTTTGTAGGTTAATTGGCTTGGGCAGCGCGGGGATCGCTGGTCGATGCAGACTCGGTGGGCCGAAGGGCCTGTTTCCGCGCTGTATCTCTAAACCAAGCCAAAATAAATACCGACCAAGACTCCCCATCTACACTAGTCCCACCTGGCCATATTTGGCCCATATCCCATGGCTTATATGTCGCCTGTCCATTCACTCCACAGGCTGCCTGACCCGTTGAGTTCATCCAGCAACTTGTGGTTTGCTCAAGATCCCAGCACCTACAGTCTTGTGTCTCCACAAAATCTTATTTGGAATATCTTTCCCCGATCCACTGATCTTCACTTGCCTTGGAACACTAGTTACCCCCTCCCCTTCCTGCTCTCTGCCGCTATTTACCAAACAGATGCCGTTGCCTAAGTCGGCCGATTTGATTTTCAGATTTTACACCCATCGATCTGAGTGACCTGAGGAAGAGGAGTTTGTCGGATGCTAAGAAATCGTAAAGGATGTCGCTGGCCGCGGTTCATCGCCCCTTCAGCGTCCAGCAGGAGTTTCCTTTTTGAAGTTTGTTTTCTTTCATCTTTGACTTGGAGAGGAATGCGGAATGGGCAACTTTCCCCCACACCATCGCAGGCCTGCCAGCTCCGTCCAAGGATGCAAGGGTGCACACGTTCAGCACGCCGGGAAAAAGCTTGACGGCGGCGTGCATTTTAACCAATTTTGTCCATCTCTCTCTCTCTCGTTCTCTTGTTCTTTCGTTCTTTCATTCTCTTTCCCCCTACCTCCCTCTCTCTCCCTCTCTCCCTCCCTCTCTCTCTCTCCCTCCCTCTCTCCCTCTTTCCCTCTCTCTCTCCCTCTTTCCCTCTCTCTCCCTCTCTCTCCTTTCCCTCTCTCCCTCCCTCTCTCCCCCATTTCTGTCACGAACAATGCTCCATTTGACAAGTTAAGGTCACGTTTCATTGCTGCCTGCGTCTCGAACTACACACGTTGTTGTCCCCGGATTGTATGGTGTCCAACACTAGCTTGGCCTCAGCTCTGGTGAACCGTCTGCCTGGAGGTAGTGGGGGTCGGAGGGAAGGAGTCAATCCATAGTAAGCTCCAGAAAACCTTAACGATTAAGATTTTTGTTTGTTTTTTAAAAATAATAAAATCCCATGTGCCCATTTGGGAGTTGGCGGGGGCCATGGCAACTGGTGAAGCCTGCTGTCGGATTTGGACAGAGCCTGTACTAATGCGGGGGGGGGGGGGGGGGGGGGGGGGAGGGGGATGGGTTCCAGAGGTTATCTTTCAAATTAGTCTTAACTTAAAAAAAAGTTATAGTTTTTGAGGTTGGTTGGTTGGTGGAAGTGGGGGGGGGGGAGGGGATGCAGAGAGGATAACTTGTCTGTGTGCGTGTTTTTGTTTTGCAAACGTTTTTTTCGTATATTTCTACACTCCTTCAACACACATGCCCGGCATTGTCGGGGGGCTGGAAGTGCAGACCTGCCGGCAGCGCTCCGGCCCGTTTGATCGTCTGAAATTAGTCCCCTCCTCTGGTCCGGCACTGCGTGTTCGATCGGGCATCGCCAAGCGCGCTCGGCACCTACGCGGGCCGGTTTGGGCGGGCTGCTGTGAGCAGTCACCCCACGGGGTGCCTGGAGACAAGCAGCATCTTAAACAGTCCGTACACCGCTCTCTGCACCGTCTTTTCACCAGAAGATTCCCAAAGTATTCGTTTCTCTTTGTAAAATCCACTTCAGTTCCCATCAGGACTCACTAAAAGGTGCGGGCGAGAAATTGTTTTTTAATGTTGGCAACCTGTCTAAGTGAAGAACGATGTTGGAAAGCTGCTGTCTGTACACCACTCTACCATGGGACACATCCGATTCAAACCCGGAGGGATGGTGTTTGTCAGAAGAATTGTACGATTTAGCAATCTTCCTGATGTGTAAGTGAGGGTGGAATTGTAAATAAAACAACTTCACTTATGGGTCCTCTCTGTGTACACATTGTTAAACTCTCCGTGCGTGTGCGTGTGGGTCAGTGTGTGTGTGGGTCAGTGTGTGAAGTTGCAGACAATGCCACAAAACCTTTTAACGCTGATCTTTACGGCTGCTGTGTACAGCACAGAGGCTATGCCCAGTGTACCCGGGCTGGGGATTGCTCATCATCATACTGGGATATCTGAAGAAGAGGTCTCGACCCGAAATGCCATCCATTCCTTCTCGCCAGAGATGCTGCCTGTCCTGCTGAGTTACTCCAGCATTGTGTGTCTTATCTTCAGGATTTTCTACAGACCATGTTGTGGTTTTAGTTTTGGAGAAACCTGATGGAAACGGCCCTTCAGTCCACGCTGACCATCGATCGCCCGTTCACACCAGTTCTGTGTAATCCCACTTTCTCATTCACTCCCTACACACCTGCTCCATGGTCGGATTGAGGGCGACTAAACCGTCTTCCCCCACCTGGTTTGCCAGGTGAGGGGGCTGTGGAACCCCAGCAGGACCAAAAACAAGACCTGTCAAAGGGCGGATGAGCTCCTAGCGAGCCAACGGCCATCCACACTTCAGTAGAAGTTGCGATCAATGTCGTACGTAGCATTGTAAGGCACCATGCCTGTTGATGTTTTCAGCGATGATGATGAGAGACAATAGGTGCAGGAGTAGGCCATTTGGCCCTTCGAGCCAGCACCGCCATTCAATGTGATTATGGCTGATCATCTCCAATCAGTACCCCGTTCCTGCTTTCTCCCTATATCCCCTGATTCTGCTATTTTTAAGAGCCCTATCTAGCTCTCTCTTGAAAGCATCCAGAGAACAGGCCTCCACCGCCCTCTGAGGCAGACAATGATGGTAAGTTCAATGGTTCAATCAGTTCAGTTTATTGTCACGTGTACCGAGGTTCAGTGAAAAGTTGTTGTTGCGTGCGATCCAGCCAGCGGAAAGACAACACATGATTGCAATCGAGCCGTTTACAGCGTACAGATACATGATGAGGGAATAACCTTTAGTGAAGTAAAATATTACCGTAGGAGTAGAGATTTAAGAGTGTGGAGCGATAGTAATGATGTGATTGTCAAACTGCTTCTGTGGCCTGTGATGGGCGCCATCTTGAATTCAATTGTGCTATGTTATCAAGTATCAAGGTACCGTTAAGTTACATTTTTTCTCACACAGTAACGTTGACATGCATAAATACAATCCCCAATGATGTACAGAAAGTACAGAACAGCTCACTGAGCCCACGTGCAAGAGACCACCAGGTTTTGGCTCTTGGAGTTAACAGATTTGGGCTATGGGGAGGGGAAGGCTAAATCTAGGGGGTTTGTAGAGCATCTGCTCACTGCTACAAGGCATTGGTCCACCAGTGCAGGAGACCAGGTGTGTTTGGGGGGGGGGGGAGGGAGGAGACAAGCAAGGCGCGCCCTCGTGCCATCAGAAATTCTCTGAAGAGAGGGCGGGCAGGTTGCTGCACACGGCATTGTCCAGACATCAGGGTGGACAAAAGTGCTGGAGAAACTCAGCGGGTGCAGCAGCATCTATGGAGCGAAGGAAACTGGCAACGCTTCGGGCCGAAACCCTTCTCAGACACCTCCTCCTACTTATCCCTTGACAATGACCTCACTGATGAGCACCAGGCCACCTTCTCCAGCACCATCACTGACTTCATCCTCTACAAAATCCACAAACCTGACATACACATCCATTGTCCTGGGATGTCAGGATTTTCATATGAGGAAAGACTGGATAGACTTGGCTTGTACTCGCTAGAATTTAGAAGACTGAGGGAGGATCTTATAGAAACTTACACATTTCTTAAGGGGTTGGATAGGCTAGATGCAGGAAGATTGTCCCCGATGTTGGGGAGGTCCAGAACATGGGGTCACAGTCTAAGGATAAGGGGGAATTCCTTTAGGACCGAGATGAGGAAAACATTTTTCACACAGCGAGTGGTGAGTCTCTGGAATTATCTGCCACAGAAGGTAGTTGAGGCCAGTTCATTGGCTATATTTAAGAGGGAGTTAGATGTGGCCCTTTTGGCTAAAGGGATCAGGGGGTATGGAGAGAAGGCAGATACGGGATACTGAGTTGGATGATCAGCCGTGATCATATTGAATGGTGGTGCAGGCTCGAAGGGCCGAATGTCCTACTCCTGTACCTATTTTCTATGTTTCTCTGTCCCGACATTGTTTGAAACAGGACGTTTCGCCCTCTGGGGAGTTGAGTAGGCTGGGACACTATTCCCTGGAGCGCAGGAGGACGAGGGGTGATCTTTTAGTGTACAAAATCATGACAGGAAGAGATCGGGTAGATGCCCAGAGTAGGTGAATCGAGGACCAGAGGACATAGGTTCAAGGTGAAGGGGAGAAGATTTAATAGGAATCAGAGGGGTAACCTTTTCCACACAAAGGTTGGTGGGTGTATGGAACAAGTTGCCAGTGGAGGTAATGGAAGCAGGGACTATCCCAATGTTTAAGAAACTGTTAGAGGCACAGGCACATTTGTCCGCTTTTGGCCTCAAGGGGCGCTGGCATTTACATTACATATACGTCACATCTCCCCCTTCACTTTAATTACATCACATCTCCCCCTTCACTTTGGGATCAATACAACCTATTTTCAATACTAATAACTTGAACCTTTAATGAATTTAATGCGGATAAAGTACCCCAATTAACACGGTGCTGTTCGTACTACAAAACTATTCAATAATTGGCCAACAATTTTACATAACAAGTCATATTTAAAAGAGCAGATGAGATTCTTCTTTGAGACAAATGATACACCAGATATTTCACCCTCTTTATTATGGGAAACTTTTAAGGCATTTATTAGAGGAATTATAATCTCATATCAAGCTTTCCAAAATAAAAAGAATAATACTGAACAATTGCAGTTAGAACAAGAAATTAGACAATTAGATTCAGAAAATGCCAAAGAACCAACTATAGATAAACATAATAAGATAATAATACTAAAATAAACTAAATAAAATTTTATTCGGCCAGAATAATAAGATTATTTCAAATTACAAAACAAGAAAATTTGAATTTGGTGATAAACCTCAAACTCTTAGCACGCCAACTGAAAAAAAGGGGCACAGAAAATACAATTACTAAAATTAAATCAGACAAAGGGGAATTACTAACACTACCTAAAGATATTAATAAAAGATTTGCTCAATTTTATCAAAACTTATATACATCGAAAACCTCTGCAAATAATACTCAAATTGCAAATTTCTTAGATAATTGTAATCTTCCAAAATTAAATATGGTGGAACAAGAGGCATTAGGAGCTCAGATTACACTACAGGAAATAGAAGAAACAATTAGTTCGTTGAAAGAACGGCAAAACCCCAGGACCAGATGGCTTCAGTAATGAATTCTATAAAAGATTCTACGAAATAATTTCTCCACGGTTGCAAGATTTATATATATACATTTTTAAAGAAAATAAACTACCAGAAACACTAACTGAATCAACTATTACACTTATACCAAAAAAAGGATAAAGATCTAGAAGACCCAGGCTCATATAGAGCTATTGCACTCCTAAATACAGACCAAAAAATATTAACGAAGACCCTAGCGAGAAGATTGAGTAAATATGTAGTAAACTAATAAATCCGGACCAAACAGGGTTCATACCAAAGAGATACTCATTTAACAATTTGAGACGGTTGTCTAATATAATGTACTCACATAATACTGAAGAAGAACTAGCAATTATTTCATTGGATGCAGAAAAAGCTTTTGATCAAGTAGAATGGCAATATTTATTCAAAGTATTGGAAAAATTTAATATGGGAGATAATTTTATTTCATGGGTAAAAACTATTATATGATAAGCCGACGGCTAGAATACTGACTAATAATATATTATCCCTGAAATTCCACTTAGCAAGGGCAATAGGCAGGGGTGCGCGTTATCGCCCCTGCTTTTTGCACTAGTGATAGAGCCTTTAGCTGAAAGTATAAGAAGCCATCCGAACATTCATGGGTATATTACCAAACACTCAAAATAATAAAATTTCATTATATGCAGATGACATATTATTATATAATTACAAATTCGCAAATTAGCATACCAAAATATACTAAATTTAATAGAGGAATTTGGTTCTTTTTCAGGATATAGAATAAAATTGGAACAAAAGCGAAATTATGACGATAAAACCTCAAGAGTCGACACATCTGTTGAAATTCCCTTTTAGAATTACAACAGAAAAAATTTAAATATTTGGGCATCCAAATTACTAGGAACTATAAATCATTACTCAACGCAAACTATATGCCTTTATTAACTAAAATTAAATGGGCTGATTAAATTTTGGAAGACACTGCCGATGTCATTAATAGGCAGAATAAACGCGATAAAAATGATCTTCTTACCACAAATATTGTACCTATTTCAATCAATACCAATATACATACCTAAAAAATTCTTCAAAAATTAGATTCTGATATTATAAACTTTATATGGGATTATAAATCACACAGAATAAAAAAAAAAAACACTTGTGTAAATCTAAAGAATCAGGGGGACTGACACTCCCTAACTTATTGTATTATTATTGGGCAGTGAATATTAAAAATATAATCTACTGGTTGGACAGTTTCTGCCCAACAGTAGATTGGATAAGAATGGAGAAAGAGGATTGTTCCCCTTATAATATAGGAGCGATCCTTCTTTCCCCGATAAAATGAACAATGTAATATACAAGAAGAATCCAATTTATTCATAGTATAATACGAATTTGGAAACAAATAAAATTAACTTTAAAATTAAGAAAAATTATCGCTTCTTTCTCCAATAGCTAATAATCCCTCATTCAAACCATCCATTATTGATAAAACGTTTACCCATTGGGAAAGATAGGAATTAAAATGATGGGAGATATGTATGAAATGGGAAAACTTTTATCATTCCAACAATTACAACTAAAATATAATTTGAAAAGTAATCAATGTTTCAAATACCTTCAAATTCAAGATTAATTTGAAAAAGTATATACAAGGATATCAAACTTTAACCCCAGATCTACTGGAGGAAGGAATGAATAGAAAGGCAGAATCAAGCAATTTAATATCTTACTTATATAATATAATTCTAAATATAGAAACACCAACGACAGAAGCAATTAGAAGAGACTGGGAACAAGAGTTATTGATAAAAATTCCGAACGATAGATGGGATAAAAATCTATTATATGTAAACAAATGTTCAATGAATGTAAGACATAACCTAATTCAATTTAAAATTTTACATAGATTATATTATTCGAAAACAAGACTGAATAAAATATTTTCAAATGTTTCCCCCATCTGCGACAAATGTCTAACTCAAAATGCCACTATAGCACATTCCTTTGTCTCTTGTACAAAAACTGTATACATTTTGGAATGAAATTTTTGGAATTTTTTACAAAACTATTTAACACAAAATTGAACCCCAATACTGAATTGATTATCTTTGGATCAATGGAAGCGGGAAGTAAACTAAACTATAATTCCAAGAAGCCTTCTTTAATTATGGTCTAATAACAGCGAAAAAAACTTATACTTAAATTTTGGAAAAACGCACCTACGCCAACATTCAAAATGTGGATCTCAAATATGTCTGAAACGCTACATCTTGAAGAAATGAGATTCCTCTCTTACTAGGCAAAGTAGACCAAATTCTTAAAGATTTGGTCTCCGTTTATCAACTTTATACAAGCATATGGTGCAACATAACATAACCTTAGAAATTAAATGGTTCAGAACTGGGTGACGAATGGGCAAAATATGAGATAGGTAGATCTCTCCTAATCTTTCATTTCTTATTACTTTTTCCTTTTCTTTCAATCTTTTATCTTCTTCACCTCTTGTCCTTTATTTTTTTTTACTTTCTGTTTCTACTTGCTTGTCTATCTATTCCGACACTCTTTATTTCTCTTTTCTCTCACTGTTCTTTTATTATTGCACCAAAAATATGAAGTTGTACAAGAATGAAAATATGTATTTATGTATTATGTATTAGGTACTTAAGTACCAGACTACTGTACTTACTTCTAACAAAAATAACAAAACAAAAAAAAAAAATAACAAGTCGAGTTGGGGGTTTTTGACAATCGCTCACTTCTCGTGCGAGTCATATTTCCAACTCGTTCTGAGTTGTATTTCTGTTGTGTGCGAGAACCTTGTGATGCGGCCTGTGAAGGTTCTCTTGAGTCTGGGAGACTAGCTCCTTGCGGGAGAGCGTTTGCGTTCGTCTGCTGCGTGTTGCCAAGGCTTGGCGCAGCTGCTTCGTGCGCAGGTCGTATGTCCTTCCTGTTTCTGCGGAACTCAGTACCGCTCGGTGTAGAGATGACGTAGCGCCGAGGGTACAGGCTTTCTCGTGCAATCCGGCCACGTTGCCACTCAGTTGGTTTGGCACAAAATCACACCTGTTGTTGTTCCAGGCGTGGCAGCGGCTCGACACTTGGCTTCTCAGTGAAGTATGCTGCCTGTTTTTCTTGCCAGACGGCCAGTTGTGGTCCCATGGGAGGGACATGATGAGGCAGTAAGAGCGATAGAGGTGATGGCAATTTGCTTCTTAACAGTCTACTGTTCAGTAGCTGTGAGGGGGCATAGCCGCCGGTCCCGTCAAGGGGGGTGTTGCAGTATTTGAGGATGGCGTACATCGGGTCACGGCCGCTGCGTTTGGCTTTCCTCATGATACTTTTTATAGTTTGCACACTGCATTCTATCTGTGGATATATGGGACTTGGGTGACGGCAAATTCCCAGTCATCCTGGAACCTGCGAAACGCAGCACAGACAAATTGTCTCGCGTTGTCTGTCATCACCAAGTCAGGAACGCCATTCCGGGCAAACATGCCCGTCATCTCACATATCAGCGAATGTGACGTCATGTCTGTCAGTTGTGCTATTTCTGGGTACTTGGAGTAATAGTCCACTACAAGCAACTGGTCAACTCCATCCAGATGGAAGATGTCTGCGCCGACCTTAGACCAAGGTCTGCTGGGGATGAAGTGCGGTTGGGAGCAGCTCGCTTGCTTGTGCCTTCCCTGGTCACGGGCATATCGAGCAAATTCCCACTGTGTCCTCAATCTGTGCATTCATTCCTGGGCACGCAAATAAATTGTGAGCTCGTTGTTTAAGTTTCACCAACACCCAGATGTTTCATGCAGTGCCTTCAGCATCTGCCTTCGCATGCTTTGGGAACTATGATTCGGTTTTCCCTCAAAACTAATCCATCGACTTCAACCAGCTCGTCATGGTATGTATGAAACGGAGTCAAGTCTGAGGGGCCCCCCCCAGAAGATCACGCCTGTTACTAGGCCAACCCTTTCTTATATACTCGCACACAACAGTGTTAGGGTCCGATTTCTTTCTGTTCAGCTTTGAAAACTGCGCAAGGCGCTCGTACTGACGTGTAGGATGGCGTCTACAGCATGAGTCACGTTCGGCAATGCAGTGTACTCTTCCGCAGGCGTGTGTTTGCACTGGGCAGCCGGCTCAGGGCATTCGGGTGACAAAAACATTTCACGTCCCGGCTTCCACCGTATTTCCAGGTCGTACCGTAGCAGGTGCATTCGCATGCGCTGGAGTCTGGGGCTTAGTTTGTGTAGTGGCTTGGCGAGCAAGCCTACTAACGGCTTGTGGTCAGTAAAGATTACTGTGCGCTGACCAACAATGAAGTCATGAAACTTTCTGCAGGCGTACAATATGGAGCACAGCTCCTTCTCTATAGTCGCATAGTTACGCTCAGCCGCGTTCACGACCGTCATGATGCGTATGCAAAAAAAACAGGTCTCTCGTCTTGCGTCAGGACCGCTCCAAATCCGCTGTTGGAAGCGTCTGTGGCAATTGAAACGGGGCGCGTCCCACATCGTACAGTTTTGCGTACGGGGTGGCGAAGTGAGGAAGGCATTTCAGCTTGTCTACTGCCTGTCTGTGCTTCTGCTCAAAATGCCACACTACTCACTTTTCTGTTAGCTGTCTAATTGGGGCGGTGATATCTGAAAGGTTCGGAATTAAACTTGGCCATGTATGTCACCATCCCCAAGAACGTTTTGCACTTCAGCCTTGTTTGTCGGGCATGCCATTTGTAAGCATGCTGCTGACACGAGATGGGCTTGGTGACACGCCTGCTTGCGAGATGACGTGTCCCACATATTCAATCTCGTTTGAGCGCATTACCGACTGAGCTTTAGACCGGATTCTTTCACCAGTTCGAGTAGGGCTTTCACCCTTGCGTCATGTTGTGCCGTGTTCACACCACAAACGAGAATGTCGTCAACAACTATCTCCACCCCTTCTAAATCGCCAAACTCTTCCTGCATCGCCCGTTGCTAAATCTCACTTGCGGATGAGATTCCAAATGGAAGCACGAGGTATTGGTATCTCCCAAAGGGAGTATTAAATGTGGTCAGACGCGAGCTCTCATCGCTCAGTGGGAATCGCGAGTACCCACTTGTAGCTTCAAACTTCGAGAACCATTCTGCATTCGGCATGCGGGCTGCAATGTTCTCGAACGTTGGCATTGGGAAATGCTCCCTGCGAATGGCCGCATTGAGGTCACGTGGGTCAAGGCATATGCGGACTTCACCATCAGGCTTGTTAACCACAGTCATTGCATTCACCCAATCTGTCGGTTCGCTCACGGGCTTTATGACTCCCAAGCTTTCCGTACGCTCTAATTCGGCTTTGACCTTATCCTTGATCTTATAGGGGATGGTGCGGGGCGGGTTTTGCTTAGGTTGCACGTTCCCTTGCAGCGCTATGTTGTACTCATGTTGTTTTAGGCTTCCCAGCCCTTGGAAAATCTCGCGGTTTTCCTCAATGATCCTCGCAGTGTATGATGGGCTTGCACTCACGCCATCAACCGCCTCCTTTCGCACAAGAAGCCCGAACTTTCCACACGTTAGTTTCCCAAATATGGATTTCACATTCCCCCGCACTATTTGAAAGACAACCCTATATTCCTTCTTCCTTCTTGCCTACTTTGACGTTCCCTTTTGCCTGTCCCACAGGCTTCATTGTATGTCCAGAGTATGACCTCAGTGTCACGTTCGTGTTCAGTAAGGCAAGACCAGTCTTTCTGAACAAGTGCTCTGGCAGGATGTCCACTTGAGTTCCAGAGTCAAGTTTGAACTCAATGTCACATTGCTGATGCTGCACATCTGCCCCATTCACGCGGCGACTCAGTCGCAGCGTCAGTCACGGCGTCAATGTGGAACACATCAACGTCGCCGTCCACTGGCTCAGGCGGCGGTGAAGCGTTCATCTGGAACTCCAGCTCCAGTCCCCGGCCTTTTGTCTGATTAACCGGTCATGTTGTCGAGGATGTGGGCGGCTGTTGGGCGCTCTATTTACCGGGCAGTCGGGGGATCTGGAAAGATGTCTAATCTCTCCGCAGGTGTGATCTCATGTACTGAGCAGGGCAGTAGTTGCCTTTATGCCTGCGGGTGCATGACTGGCAGACGGTATCCTTACCAGAATCACGGATTTCTGTCTGTGGTTGCCTGGGTCGCGAATCCCTGCCTTGGCCCCATGGCCGACTGGCGCTGTCCCGTTTCATGTAATCAACAGTGTCTTTGGTGTTGATGGCGGTTGGGGCAATCTGCCTCACGTGGCTCTGCTGATGCTTCTGCGATCAGACACATGTCACTGCATCTTTCCAGTGTTAAATCATCGCATTGTAGACAATAGACAATAGGTGCAGGAGTAGGCCTTTGAGCCAGCACGCCATTCAATGTGATCCTCCCCAATCAGTACCCCGTTCCTGCCTTCTCCCCATATCTACTGACTCCGCTACCTTTAAGAGCCCTATCTAGCTCTCTCTTGAAAGCATCCAGAGAACCTGCCTCCACCGCCCTCTGAGGCAGAGAATTCCACAGACTCACCACTCTCTGTGAGAAAAAAATGTTTCCTCTTCTCCGTTCTAAATGGCCTACTCCTTATTCTTAAACTGTGGCCCCTGGTTCTGGACTCCCCCAACATCGGGAACATGTTTCCTGCCTCTAGCGTGTCCAAGCCCTTCACAATCTTATATGTTTCAATGAGATGCCCTCTCATCCTTCTAAAGTTCAGAGTGTACAGCTGCTCCATTCTCTCAGCATATGACAGTCCTGCCATCCCGGGAATGAACCTTGTAAGCCTACGCTGCACTCCCTCAATAGCAAGAATTGTAGAGGTTTCTCCCTGTGTGGCTGACTGGTGATGCCGCAGACCATTCTGTCTGGCAGCAACGAGTCATGGATAATGCCAAACTCGCAGTCATTAGCTAAAGACTTTACAGCAGTCAGGTAGCTGGAGAAGGTTTCCCCTCGCCGCTGATTAAAGATGTATCCTGTGATAGTTATGTTTTTTGGGTCACAGTGTGTCTGGAACTTATTCTTCAGCAGTTGTACATTGTCACCTTCCTTGGGGGCAAACCGAAAGGTCTCATGAAGCTGCTGAGCAGCCAGCCCCGCCACCTGGGGGAATGTTGCACAGTGAATCTTATCTGACTTACTCCTCAGTTCTGTTGCCGTCTCGTACAGCTGGGATGCCCTTATCCAGTCCTTATAATTCCTGGCCAAGTTCCCTTGCATGGAGAATGGTCCCAGTGGCTTGAGTCCAGCCATTCTCTTATTTCGTTTTTTCTTCTGACACCATGTAATGTCTGCTGTAAGACCCTGTAGTGACTAGCACAACAGATACACGTCCGACATCTTGTAAGAACGATTTAATTGGAAACATGAACTGAAACTTCTAGAAGGTCACCTGATCTGAGGCACGAGGCACAGGCACATTTGCCAGCTTCTGCTCTTGGTCTCAAGGGGGGCATTTACATTACATTACATTACAGTGTCCTTGCCAGGACTGGGTGGGAAGAGGTGTAGCCTCGGTAACACTGGGAGTTGGTGGGTTTATAGCAGATGTTGGTGTCATGGTTTGTTTCCTGAGATGGGGAGAGTGGCATGAAGGGATGGGAGAGAGATGATGGAAATGGTCCAAATGAATGTAAGGGCAGGGTAAGGGTTAGTGCTGAAGATGATGACTTTGAGCAGTCCCTCTGTAACTCCCTGGTCAACTTGTCCCTTCCCACCCAAACCACCCCCTCCCCGGGTACTTTCTCCTGCAACCGCAGGAAATGCAACACTTGTCCCTATATCTCCCCCCTCGATCCCAGATTTTGGTTTCCAGCTCGGTGTTGTTTTGTGTTAGGGGTGCTCGTGATCCGACAGTCTGTTCTGCTTTTCAGGTGCGGCAGAGGTTCACCTGCACCTCCTCCAACTTCATCTACTGTATCCGCTGTTCCAGGTGTCAACTTCTCTACATCGGCGGGTGGGGGTAGAGTGAACCAAGCGCAGGTGTGATTTAGGCTCGGCGATCGCTTCACTGAACACCGAAATCATTGGGCCGCTCGGTCCGCCTTAACCTACCTGATCTCCCGGTGGCTCAGCACTTCAACTCCCCCTCCCATTCCCAATCTGATCTTTCCATCCTGGGCCTCCTCCATGGCCAGAGTGGCGCCCAGCGCACATTGGAGGAACAGCACCTCATATTTCACGGGCAGCTTACACCCCAGCAGTATGAACATTGACTTCTCTAACTTCAGATAGTCCTTGCTTTCTCCCTCCTTCTCCTCCCCTTCCCAGTTCTCCCACAGCTTACTGCCTCTGCCTACCTCCTTTCTATCCCCCCCATCCCCCAACATCAGTCTGAAGAAGGGTCTCGACCCGAAACATCGCCTATTCCTTCTCTTCATAGATGCTGCCTCACCCGCTGAGTTTATCCAGCATTTTTTTTGTCTACTTTCGAAACCTGTGTTCTTTATTCAGTAAACCCTCGTTATAAGAGACCATTGGGGGGAAGGGCTGTCTGTTATTGCCAATTGTCCGTAGTAACAGTGTAATGTATGGTTGAGTGTTGTCTTTGTGTGCCGATGGTACAGTGACAACAGCTTTGTTGTTGTTATGTTGTCAGTCAGAGACGGGACAATACATGGGTGCCTCAGGGCCATCCCACAATGTACAAGATATAGTTAAAGAGAATAAGCACTAGTATGACTGCAACTTAATCAAATCAGTCAAATAAGTCTGGGATTAAAAGAGTTGTCCTAAGGGTCCTTCCATTTTATTGTAGTAATGGTGGTGTAGCGTATAGGACACAAAGATGCTGGTTAGTAACTAAGGATTTTTGGGTTGGGGCAGCATTATTGGGGATGGATGATGGGGCTGACGTTTCGGGCCAAGACCAATCTTCTGACTGCGATTTCAAGGGAGAGGTGTTAGGGGAAGTGGGATGTGATAGGTCAGGGACTGGCCTCTAGTTGGCATTAGGATGGTAGAGACCAACAATAAGATACAGGCTTTCAAGAACTGCACTGACGAGCTGCCTTTTCTCAGCTGAAAACATTAGTTCAAGTCAAGTCAATGGTCACTTATTTTTTGTATTTTTTTTTAATTTATTTATGTTTTTTTTTTTTTTGTAATTTTTTTTTTTTATTGAACTTTTTAATTGATTATGGTTTTAATTAATTGGGAAAAAAAATTAATATTAAAATTTTGGAAGGAAAGGCCTGCATACCGACAAGCAAAATGTGGAATATAGAAATGTCGGAGGGACACTTCATTTGGTGAGGATTGAGGCTTGTCCTTATGGATAGGTTAGATTCTTTCAGATGTATTTGGGTCTACATATATTAAATATTTACAGGGTCATAATGGTTCGGCGCGAGAACCCGAACTTGAGGCCCTGGATATTTGAGTGGATGAAGAGGGGATAACTATAATAAATCTATGGAATAATCTATAAGGACGGGTTATTAATGGACGAATATTTATTCTCCATCAAATCCTTTCTTATTCTTTATTCTATTTCCTAATTTTTCTATTTTTCTTATATCGAAATAAAAATAAAAAAAATAATTATAGAACCAACGACCCAGTTATACTTAATTATTTATGTTGGTCTTTACGAAGGTATAAATATTATTCAGATTTTAAGAACTTGTTAGTATTATTAGCATTTTTTTTTTAGTATTTTTATTTTTTAATTTTATAACATTATATACTTTTAAGGGGTTGGTGTATGGCTACAAATAATTTTAAATTAATAGCGATTAAAATAAATATTATTAATATGTAGTGTTGAAGAAATTAGTTTATGTAAATTTATAAATTATATATAATAATTTTTGAGCTAACTTTGAAAGTAATATTTTGATCGAGGTTTTATCACATGAATATCCAATATGAAGTAGGAGGGTTTGGGATATACTTTTTGTATTACTTAAATAAAAGGTATTATGAAATAAAAGGGAGTAAGATTTGATAAAGTTGTGATTGACGAGGTATAATGCTAAGATGTGAATGTATGAGTAGTATTATGGTATCTAGCTAATTATATAAAATACATAAACTCGCTTGAAATCTTATAATGAAGGAAGTAACAAGTATAAATATGCGATGTTTAGTTAGTGAATCAGTTATTAGACTAGTTGTATTTTTTACTACTGTAGTAAATTTATAATGTAACCTGGTTGTGTATGTTGTATCGTATATAAATAAATTAAAAAAAAATAAAAAAATCAAGGTCACTTATTTCGGGTATAGCACATTTTAAATACAACTTCATTGGCGAGAAGTGCTTTAAGTGGGGATAGTGTTGTGACTTACGTTATACAACATTGGTGCATAGATTAAGTACATACATAAATTACATACATATAGCCCGTCCCTTCAGGGGGGACGTCGGAGAAAGGCATCAGGGATCAAAAAGGATGGATGAGTTTTAAGTTTCGACTGTATGTCTCGACTCTTTTGTTGGATGGTGGGGAAGGGCATAGACAGTTCTGATGGGAACCAGATAGAAACCGGTTTCCTCAAATCATAGGAAGAAGGTAGGTGCAGGGATGGGGAAGGGCCAAATGCGGCCCTTGAGCCAAGCACGCATTCATATGATCATGGAACCTGATCATTCCCAAACAAAGTAACCCGTGTGGGGGGGTGGGGTGCCTGCCTTTGTCTTCCCCCATATCCTTGACTCCAGACTGGTTAGAGCCCCATAGAGCTCTAATCCAATCTCTCTCCTTAAATCCATCCAGTGATTTGGCCTCCACTGCCCATCTGTGGGCAGGGACGATTCCATAAATTCCACAAGCTCTGCTGGGGGCTTGGTGAAAAATGTTTTTTTTTCAGCTCTGAGTCTTAAAGATTCCCCTGGATATTATTATAAGACTGTGGCCCCTGGTTCTTGGAATCACCAACACTTGGGAAACACATTTTCTGCAGTCTGCTTGTCCAGTCCTTTTATCATTGTATTATTGGTTTTCTTATAAGATCCCCCTCATCATTTCTAAACTCCAGTGAATACAGCTAGGTCTTTCAATCTTTCCTGAATATGACAGTTGCCAGCAAAACCTGACCCATCCCTAAGCTGTATGATGCTCAAGATCTCAATTCGTAATACAGGGTAGTTACGGAATAGAACCCCGCGTCTCCCCATGCAGGCCACCCCAGGTGGTACTATATTGAGTTAGGTAGTATGGAAGTCGGGGCAGCCCGGCCAGGGCGGTGGGGTGGGGTTCAGGGGGGGGGTCCCTCCGCTATTACAAAATCGTAATAGGTTGGTGAAACAAAGTTTACTGTGGAGACCTTGCAGCCCGTCACTGTGGTGCAGTACCTGAGTGAGTCAGGGCTGCAGATGTCAGGAGGGAGCCACACATATAGTGCACATCTTGTGGTTCCCAGTTTACAACAGCGTCACGCTTCACAGGCAGAATTGTGAGATGACGGCAAAAGGACACATATCTATTGAGGGGAGACCCTTTCTTTTCAGACGGACCGAAATGTTTGCCCGCCATTCTCTCCCCAGGATGCTGCGTGTTGTGATGTCCGTTGGTTCCTCCAACACTTTGTTTTCTGTTTTGATTCCAGAGCGGCATCTGCCAGTTCTGGTGTTGAAGCGGTGTTTTTTGCGGGGGGGCGGGTGTGGGTGTGTTATGTCTTAACGATCGGGTCGTTCATGTTATGCCTACGCGCGGGATGCTAACTTTTGAGAAGGAGGGAGGCGTGGGGGGTTGGAGGTGGTGGTCGGTTATAGCGTTTTTAAGGTGAGGATAGGGGGACAATCCATTATGTTCAATAAGGAGAGGTTGAGGCTAGTGGGTGGGTGGGATGGGCGAGTCTATTTGTTACACTATGAAGGGGGGTGGGGTTTGGTGGCGGGTTGGGAGGGGTGCATTGAAGAGCTGCTCAGAGGAGGTAGTTAATAATAGGGTACCATCACACATTTAAAAAACATCGGCCAGGTACATAAATAAGAAAGATTTGGAGGGTTATTGGCCTCAACACAGGCAGGAGGGACTAGTGTAGATGGGGCATGTTGGTCGGGCATGGGGATGGGTGGTACAAGTTTGCTGAAGGGCCACGCTGTAAAATTTCAACTCCTGGTGGCTTAAATTGGCTGTCGTGAGATGGAGATATGCAGCTCGGGGTAGCTCGGAAACAGGGCGCATCCGCACCAGTGTCTGTGCTGGCCAAGATGCCCCATCTACACTGCAGAGTGGGGACGATGGCAGCTCTCACAGGTGCGAATCTTGGTCAAGTGACTGCAGGTGCAGGAAACCTTGGCTATAAAAAAAAACAAAGTGTTGGAGGAACTCAGCGGCTCAGGCAGCTGAGTGTTCAGTTCAGTTCAGTTTATTGTCACGTGTACCGAGGTACAGTGAAAAGCTTTTGTCCAAAGTCAAAGTCAATGTTATTCGTCACATACACCCAAAGGTGCAGTGAAATGAATTTGCCAGCAGCGAGACACTTAAAAATAACACACAATATTTTTTACATTTTTTAAATTTCAAAATAGACTTTATTCAGGTAATAAATATTTACAATACTTGAACCGTGCGAGGAATTCATCCAACATTTTCGGAGGCTAAACAAATTGTTCAATACAGTCTATATACTCAATAAGATTTATCACAAACATCCACCACAGTATTCTTCACTGTGGTGGAAGGTAACAAAGTTCAGCCAGTCCTCCTCCTTGTTCACCCGTGGTCGGGGGAATAAGTTTGGTGACTACAGTCAGAGGAAAACAACGCATGGATTACAAAAATCGAGCCGTTACATTGCACATGAATGCATGATAAGGGAATTAAGTTTAGGTACAAGGTTTAAAGCCAGTAAATTCCGATCAAAGATGCCTGTGTAAGTTTGCTAGTGATCCACTCTTGCTGGTTTATGGTAATAGGAATCACGGGTTGTAGGTGACAGGTTGCGGGGTAGTTTTATGGATGAATGCGTTGGAGGAATTGATCCCTGATATCTTGGAGGGGCGTGTTGTGTTTTCAACGTTTTATTGTACATTTGCCTGAAGGGGGGTTGAATGGGAGAGGGGAGGGTGGGGAGAAGAGCGGGGTGGGTGGTAGTGGCCAGGGGTGAGACTTGGTCCTTGTGATGTTGTGGCTTCTTGCGTTGATGGGGGCTCAGGGTTGAGGTGTAGATGGAGTCGATGGAAGGAGGTTACCAGGGGGGTTGGTAGGTGTGTCTGTGTTATTTTGTGTTAAGGTACATGCTTGAGTGATGAACGAACTTTGTATCCCAGTGAAACTGAGCTTTGCACACGCTTGGTTGTTCTTCTGCTATTTATATAAATCCAGACCCGAGTTCATCCAGCCACTGTGCTGGCTGCTTTGCAGTGTGTCGTGGTCGGGGCCATCGGCAGGGTGTAGGCAGTAGGGGCGCTCTGCGACTGAATGCTGGCCCATTCAGTCTCCGCAGGGATTCTAGGGAAGTGGAATTTTAGTAATACAGGCCCTTTGGCCCTTCCCCGAGTTCATTGACTAGTGTACACTAGTTTCTATGTTAGCATTCCCACTTTTCATCCACTCCCTTCACACAAGGGGTCGATCTCAGAGCTACTCCAAGCGCTGCATATGCCTTTGGAGTTGACGTACGCTTGTTAGATTGTAGTTCAGATGATACAGCGCAAGAATGGAAGAAGAACAAGGAGAAGAATAAGCCGAGGACAGATGTTAGAACAAGGGACCCTTCGGCCCACCGAGTCCGTGCCGACAGCCGATCCGGCCGCACACTAACGGTATCCCACACTACACTTAAGGTATGATGTCTTATAATTTTATAATGTGGATACCGAGCCAATTAGCCAGACAAACCTGGTGCGTCTTTGGAAATTTGGAGAAAACCAGGAGATCTCGGAGGTGAAATCCAAGGGGGTCTTGGGGGATGAGGTAGAGAACGTGGTATAAATCTTCCGCAATTTCAGTGTCTGAAACGGTAGTTCAGGATCGAACGCTCTGGTTCTACTGGGGGTGTTGTGAGGCAGCAGCTCTGTTATAAGATTTTTACTTGAGAGTGTTAAGCAGGAAGTAATGTCACTGCACGCTCTGTGTCATTATGAAGGCTTAGTGTTGATGGTGATACAACACGGAAATAGGCCCTTGGTGTCGACCAGCGATCCCACTATCTAAACACCACTAGCGGGCACCCTGCACATGGCGAGCGATCTGCTTGCAAGGGCAGCACCGGGCGCAGCGGTAGAGTCGTTTGCCTCACAGCGCCGGAGTCCCAGTCTTCTGATCAACTCGGACTACGGGGGCTGTCTGTACGGAGTTTGACGTCCTCCCCTTGAACCACGGTTGGGTTGTCTCTGTAGACCTGCGGTTTCCTCTCGCACTGGGCAAAGGACGTTTTCTGTAAATTGTAAACTGCCCATAATGTGTGTGGATAGTGACGTGTTGTGTCAGGCACGGGCTCAGTGGGCCAAAAATTAACTAAAGGTTTGTCACACAAGACACTCACACTCGCTCTCACTTACCACACTCACACACTACCTCTCCTACACACTCTACTGTCGGTTTCTCCTCACACATCTGAAGCCTTTCTCATGTCTCACACACACACACACTCGCATACACACACACACACACTCACGCACACACTCACACACACCCACTTACACCTCACACACCACACACCACACTTAAGTACTCACAATTACACTTACACACACACTCACGCACACCGCTAGGCTACACACACACTCTCAGCGCTCAACACAGCATCACACGACCCATCCCTAACACACTACCGACGACGCTCACACACACTCACACACACCACAACTACGACAGACACACCACCCATACACCACACACACCACACTCACTCACACACACACACACATCACACTTCACACTCACACCACACAACACCACACTCACACACACACACACAACACAGCTGTCCCACCCACACCACACTCGAACTACGCAATCGGGTCTCACACACACACACTGGACAGGACACACACTGACACACACGACATCACTCTCACGCTTCACACTCACTCTCACGGACGAGAGCACACACACACATACACATTGCTTATCACTCAGAGTATAGTGTTCTGTATTTTCCACTGAGGAAACTATCTGCTGGGAACCAACTAACATTATCTTTCTGAAAAGGGGATGTTAAACTTGCAGCAGTGGAGGAGTAATCTTTGCATAGATAGCCAAATTTAGTCGGGAAAAGTTAAACAGAAAAGATTCAAGATTCGAAGAGAGTTCAAGAGACATTTCTTGATCACGGTAGAGGTGTAGTATTGGAGTAGAATGCTTTTATTGTCTTCATACAGCTTTGGTATTTGAAGGGAATGTGCATTTTCGTACAGTATTACATTAGAAAAAAAAACCAAGACCCGCACTTAAACACAGTTTACACAAAACATCCATTCATACTGGTGAATCTCAACACCTCACATGGTTGATGGAAGGCAAGAGTCCGGGGTTTTTCTTCTGGCTTTGTTCTTCTCCCGCGGTGCATTGCAGCAGTCAGTGGGTCAGTGTCCAGAGGTCCTGTGGTCCAGTGGTCAGCAATCCAACGGGCAGTCTTCGAGGCGAAAATGTGGGCTTCCGTGTTTAATAGACACAACACTGGCATCAGTAGGTATAATGAAAAGTTGTGGTCACCATACAGTCGATACGTATAAAAAAGAATACACAAAAGTTACGACGCAGCAGTATAGAGTGCTTTAAAACACAGACCATCCCCACACAGCGGATGATCAAAGTTTCCTCCGCGTCAGTCCCGGGTTTTTGGTTCTGTTAGAGAGCGGGATGGCTCCAAAGTTCAGTCCCTCCTCCGGCTTTAGATGTTTCTTCACCGTTGATCGGAGGGTGCCTCGAGCCACCCCTCGCCGTCGCCGATACAGGCGTCCCGGATGTTCAGGCCTCTCGACGGGGATGATGAAACTCGGACGCATTGGAACGGTTAGGACTTTTGGGTGGGATGGAACATTATAAGCGGCTTGGATGGTTTCCGAATCGGCCAACTTACCTACGGTAGGACGCAGCTCCGATGTCACAGGCCGGCTGGGCGGAGATTCACCGCTGGCGGCCTGTCGGCCAAGGGAGGGGGAGAGGTTGTTTTATTTTTTTTCATCTTCTTGGTGGTGGGGGATGATAGGTCTTCGCTTTGTTTTATTCACAGCACTCCGCCGTGGTTGACTACCCCAGCCGCAATCCAGGCGCTCGCTTTGTAAAATTGTTAAACTCCTCTTAATCATAACTTTATTACACTCATTATCAAATTCATCTTTATATCTTAAAAAAATTACATAATATTATCACTCCTTACTTCCTACTTTCTTAACAAT